>CM054120.1:44941917-45333141 GCA_028673005.1 Tanypteryx hageni
GTTTTAACCCTTCCTCTACCAAGGGGGTAACTCAGTTACCCCAACGACCTTTTTCTATTTTTAATGGTTATTTTTGGGATTTCATTCATATTCTCCCATGTATTCGTTGTTTACCATCTAAGAACATTATTGTTGGTTATTCTTTAGATTTACATCTTTTTAGGGGCCATTTTTAAATGAAAACACTGTCGGAGTAACTGAGTTACCCCCCTTGGTAAAATTTGTCATTCTTTCATTTTTACTTTGAATGCAGTTCCACTCTACATGTGGCAACATATGTGTATAATTTATTCAGCCTATCGGTGTAAAATGCAAATTAATACATTTTGTTGATGGGCAGCCGTGTGTTGAGCTACAAAACAATTCTTGTGGGCTGGTGAGTTACATTGAAAGGCCGTTGTAAATCCTAGTCAGTATCGCGCTTTCGCCTGGTTGTGTTCAACATTCAAGGTAATTAAGAACTTTTCATTGCAACTGCGTTGTAATAAGTTAGCTTCATGTTTTCCTTTGGTTGTGCTCAACATTCAAGTTAGCAAAATTTTTATTACAAATGTGAAGTAATTGTAAAATATTCATTAATTTTTACATATATCTATTTCATATCATTTGTTATATATATATTAATATTAACATATTTCTCCCAATAAACGCCTATTTCTGACAAAAGAATGGTGGTATAACTGAGTTACCCCACTTGGGAGGAGTAAGTTGTAAAATAGAGCAAGAATTACGATCTACTTTTTACTGGAACCTAATGAAAATATATTATTTAATGGAGTGGAGGTCCGTGAATTCAAAAAAATACGAGTCACTGTTATTTGAAAAGTATTCAAGGAAAATATTATTACATCAGAAAATGAATTCTTTCTGGAACAGTACTTTCTTGACAATTCGAAACATTGTGGAAGATGGTTATATGTTCAGTTGAAATACATGAAAGTCATGGTCATGCGAAAAAATGTAACATAATAAATACAATTGTTCTAGAATGCCCTTGAAGCAAAGAAAAGTTCTCATTGACTTTAACATTCATCATACTAACAGCTAGTAAAATTAAACTTTAAAATTAATTTATAAACAGTTTTAAATAAATATGAAGTGACTATTCACTGCCTATGTAATCAAAGACAATTAACCAATATTACTATTGCTAACGATTACTTAATATCCATAAAAGTGTAATAAAATTGCGTCAACGTGATGGGCCAGCAATATTATGTAATTAACAAAGCTTAAAGGTTCTATAGCTCAAAATATTCCGACAAATTAACTAAACTGGGGAAAGCCCGTTCCACGAACGGAACAAAATACACAAATGTAAAATGACAAGAATTATTAGTTACGTTAGCCTGAATGTTTAATTATTACATTATTATTTATTTCGTTTTACCTTCAATAAATTTTGATGTTTATTTGCAATATATAATTACGTAATTATATTATAATTATTTTATCGCAAAATTATAAATCATTTCTAATTCAAAACTTGGGGATAAACTACATTTTCAGTAATTTAATCTCGTGTACCAGTTAAAATTTTAATATTCTGCGGTTGTCCGCATCGAGACATTCCGACTTATCATACCATGAGTAAACACATGCGTTCGTAGAAAAATACCAATTTTACGTAGCGTTTGCTCTTGAGACTTTTTAATTGTTACTCCAGAATCAGAAAGTGACTTCAATTAAGGGTATTGGAAGGTTTTAGTTTTCTGAAGGAATGAGGAAAATAAATCTTTCCTCTTTTCTTGCTCCATTTGCAAGGTCAGCCTCTATCAAATTAGCTTTCAGATCTGTTACAATCACTTTGGTGCTATTGTTTATTGATTTCGATTAGATTAAATTTCGTAATAAAATAATCGGTCAACCAATTTTAAGAGTTAATTTATGAGAAATGCCTGATATCTCTAATAAATTCATTTATTTGTACCTCATCTTTATTCAAAACTTCTTCTGCACTTATACTCCTATGAGTTTCCAGGCATTTTATCAACTATAATTTGATTTACAATATCTACTTCATTCCTGAAAGCTAAGATTACATTCTCTATAAATTACATTTAGATCTCAGTTGTTGTCGCGTAAACAAAGTTAACCATATCTTCTTCCTTGATTTGATGGAGAAATATTTCATCAGATATTCTAATTAATCTGTAATTTGGACGACGAATGATTTTTACTTAAAAATAAGTCGGATTTTTTAGTTAAACACTAGTTTGTGGACAGATTCGACGCGTATTATGAAATCGATGATAGGAAAATATCCCGTTCTTTTGGGAATTCGTTGTTTCAAGGCTCTAACACCAACTTTGATTATAATTACTTTCAATATGCAAAAGATTAACGTGCTACACCCATCTCCATGTTAATCAAATGGAGAAAGTTAATGCTCTTGGAATCAAACCCGTGACTTCAATGCACACGTTGAGCAGTTGACAATTTAAAAGTTGTTTTAAAGCAATTCCGGAATGTTTAATCAAAAATAATGGAAAGCTTTTTTAGTTATAAGCGTTTTATTCTTATTTTCTCATTTAGCACCGTATGCGTGACGGAGGTTTAGCAAATTATTACAAGATATAATGTTGAAATAATAGATTTGATTTAAATAAAAACTTTCAAGAATTATGTGGCAATATGTCGACTGCATTAATTTGTCGAGTATTACCTGTAAGCAGCAGCTTATCTTTGTAGAAATCGCTAATTACAAAGACGAAAAGAGAAAAAACGTAGTGCCTTTTCCATTGCTGAAGCTCCTTGGGATGCAAATTTAATTTTATTGTGTTATTGGTATTGTTAGCGTTACTATATGGTTACGGTAAAAACCACTTTTTAAATGGAACGTAAAATATCTTAAAATTTATTTTTTGCAAAATAAGTATATTTTTCAACAAAAAACTGATAAATGGCGTAATTTGATAGGATGCGCATGAAAAAGTTTTACTGCAGTAAAATTCTGATTGAAATATCAGCTGCATATTCTCTAAATAAGACGGCTCGCGGACTGAAGTAAATTTTTGTATTTCTATGACTATCGTTATAATTTTTGTTAAAATGCATTGAAAAGTTAAATAAGCAAAATACTCCCTGTTAATGTGCTAAGTTTTAATTCCAGAAAGTATGATATGATGTCAAAATTTGGAAATTGCTTTGCCTGTTACCATATTGTAACACTACTTCAATGCAGCAAAAAAGTTACATTTTATCACTTCAAAATTTTTATATTAAAAATACCTTTTTTTAACGCTGTCGCTGAAGTTTGAATCAATGTGGCATCTTGACTAACCTATCTTTGAGTGCCACTTGATGCAATGTGTTATAATATTGTATACATATTTATAATGAATTAATAATAACACGATCGGGTGTTGCTTATCATGAGGGTTATTCACAGCGTATAGAGTAAAAATTCCCGTAGTTCAAATAAAATGTAGAAACCGAGACCATTCATCAACCTGCTAAAAACTATATTGTCAAATGATTACAAACAAGAAAGTCAAATTACTTTCGATGAATCGATTGCAGCTTATAATGTTAGGAATGTTTGCAAACGGTTTATCCGCAGCAAGTCTGTTCTCTTTGGTTACAATATATATAGTGATTGAACTCTGTTATTAGCAATCTGACTGATTTTGAAATATATCAAGGAAAGATGCCACATATCAAAACCAAATATGTATAAATGTTTGGGAAGTATGCAGTTCGTGAATGAAGTTGAGAATTTAAGATAAGAAAAAACCTATACCAGCGAAATAAATATTGGGAGAGGAGTAAGATTCTATTAAGTATATATGGAGAAATGTTATTACAAGATTGGAGTATGAACAGTAACATACTCTGATGACCAAGCACTTCTAGCAACAATGGAAAAGGAAAAGGAAACTTATAAAACGGTAAATAGCAGAAATATGGACATCCAAGAAAAGTTATTTAAAACCCTTGGAAAGCTAAAGACAAAATACGCAGGTAGGATGGTAATCGAGAAAATACCAAGCTGAATAGGCATAAGCAAATGGTAATAGAAACTATAAGGTAGAGGAGGTCAAACTGGATAGGGCATTACCCGAGGAAATAGAGAGTGAATAAAGAAGTGGTAGAAGCAAAGTTGGAAGGAAAAATAGGAGAAGATTTCAGCTGATACACAACTTGAGAGTGAAGAGTGCTACCAAGAAATGAACAAGATTTCGAAAAGTAGGAGTGTGTGGAGAATCAAGTTTAACCGACAAAAACCTGACCTCTTTACGGGCAGATTATTTATTATGATGATGACTTATATATCTCTTTTAGAAATTTACAACATTTTTTCGACATCTCTCTCAAACTCCAAGTCTAATATTTTGCATCAGATTTATCAAGTCCCCCTGCTGTCGTCCCAAGCTTCACTTACGCCCACCCTGCCTCTATCTCGACTTTCAAAGCGATGTCCCCTCCCACCACACTACCGCACCTTCCACTCTCTTCCCCTCCCTCCCTCCTTTCGCCACCTTCTCTATCTCCCTTTCTTTCCATCTCTGTTACCGTCCTCCGATATTCCTCGAGGTCCTCACTCTCCTATTCCTCTGCTGCCCTCCTACCATTCTCGTCTTCCCATTCATTCCCTTTCTTTCTCTTCCATCAATTCTGTCAGTTACCTATTCCTTCCTTTTCATCGTAAATACTTTATTATATAGAAATTACATTTATTTTACCTGCCATTAATTAATGTTGTAAAGCTAAAATTTCGTACATATTTATTTATTTTACACCAGAAAATATATTAATGTATTTTGGCATGATTATTAGTGGATTTATTTATGTAGTTTCATCTAGATACTGTGAATGTTTGTGTATGCATACATGTAACATATGAGTACACATGTATAACATTTATGTTATTACTAAAATTTTCATACTTTTACACGGTTATTCATTGGAATTTTAGCTTTGTATAATTAAAGATGTGCATGTATATGAGTCATAACTACACATATTTATTTTGCATGTAATTACTGCGCATCTTCTATAACTAGAACTTCAAGGGAAACCAAATATTTTCCAGTTGTGAAAATACATTTTATTACTTCTTTCATAACAGAAAAAACATCTGGTGTACGTCCATAGGTATAAAAATTAACTCCATTGACTATGAATTAATAAAAATGAACTTGCTACCCATATTTTAAAAAATATTATGTTATATACATAGTACAATCATTTCGAGCCGGAGAATCTGTCATAAATCATAGTATATTATTATAAAAGTTCCACATATTCATATTTTTTAAAATTCAAAATAAAGTAATTCTTCGTCAGTACGAGCTCCGCCCTGAATATAAAGATTAATATGCATATGTGGTAAACACGAAATTCGCTTAAGGCGAATTTTGAAAAAAAAATTGGGAACCAGGAACTCAATCAGTTAACCCCAAAACATTCTGTAGTCAAACATATCTTAGAGCTTTAAAACTAGTTCCTCAAACTGAGGAAGACGTGACTAACGCAGAGATTTTCATTGTGAAAACATGGGTGTTTGCATTCCTGGGGGTAATTTTGTTCAGTCGAACAGGTCACAAAGGTAGAAAGGAGAGAAATATTTTTTTTTATATCATAATTGACGATGAACAACTTGCTGCGACGGCAATTCTAATGAGGGTATACGATTGCTAAATACTCAAATTTGCTACAAACTGATAGCTTACGGAGCGTCCGTACCGTTTACCGTGCCTATGAAAACATGGTTTTGCAAAGATATAAGCATTTTTCTCTTATTCTCTGGAAGGGGCATCGGAAAATAGGGATGGCCTCTTGTGTGCTATTAAACGAAATTTATATTTTATATTTGATCTTGTCTCTGCTAGGAAAATACTCGGTAGAGGCAATTCCAACAATGTCCTCTGTTTCTTCCCACGTCGACGAAAAAATATCATATTTACCAAAACGACTATGGCTCGACCAATAGAACTGATTCCTGATGATTACAGAAGAGAACTTCCATAACTCTCCGTCTTCCGCTGTTAGAGTACAGTTTTGTGTGTAAGCGTTCAGCCGCATAAATAGATAGCACAAGCTGCAAAGGAGGACAAACTTCAATTACGATGGCAAAAAAATGAAAATACATGAAAGTGAGAAACGGGATCTTCTTTCATAAAGCAAGAATTGCGGAAAAATATAAATTTCCGTAGTCGAAACTTTCCAAAATTAAAAAAATAAAGATAAGATTGACAAAGCCGTTGCTGGAGGCTCAATAACGACACGCAAACGCCTACGTGGATATGCGCAACAAGATTTCTGAAAAATTGTTGAAATGGTTTCAACATTAGTATTCATGAATACTCCCCATTTCTGAACCTCTCGTTCAAGAAATGTCTAGGGAATTATTTACCAAACAAGCAGTTGAAACTTTTGACGCGGTCTTGTTAAAAAAAATTTATAAAAGAGGACGGCCCTGGAACTTAATGGTATGCGTTACTGGTTTGTATGTATGTAGCGAAAACTTTATGAGACCAATGAAAAGGGAAAAGTATAACAGCAACTTTGCGTTTGGTGTATTTTATCACGGTAAATGGAATTACCTTTTGTGACATTTCTGAAGAAAAATGTCACTCGTCCGAGAAAAATTTCTCGATTTTGAAGTCAAATAGTAGGGTAGACCAAAGGTTCTCGACCTTTTGCATGTTGCGTCCCACCAATCATTTTGTCATAATATCTTAGTCCCATCACGTTAAAAGCAAACCCCACATTTTCCAAGAAATGGATTTTTACGTCAGCTACATTTCAGTATTATAATAATCATTTAAGAAAATTTTTAATGGCCATAAATTTTTCAGGTATTTTGGTGAGAAAACGTTTCCTCCAGTATAGAAATACTGTTGTAGCAGAGAGCTTCTCGAGTCATGAGAGATTTCCTTGGAAGTGACTGTCTTAATTTATTGGACGAGATTTTTTATATGAAACAGTAGGATGTGATTGAAGAAAACAAGGAATTTATGATTAAGCGATAAGGATTATCTGCAATTGCTTTGGAGCTCCAATTATCTTGCCTTTATTGTCCAAATGTAACATTTCAGAAGAAAAGGAAGATTTTGTAATGTAAGATTTCTGCGGAAATACATAAGCGGGACTCCCATTATTTCCTTTTAATGGTATAGTTCATCATGGCTCTATAATTTGACTCTGAATTGTTGCTGCTTAAAACCCTTGCCCTTAGATATTAGCTGTATTTGTGCTCTTTATAAATGATTCCTAAGGTAGTTTTATGATTATCGCAAAAAAGTGTGAATTGCTACTTAATAACATTCATAAATGACGTATGAAGAATATTTTCGATTGGTAATATTACTTGTCTATTAAATAAAATCCTCATTAATTGCTTATAACACTTTTAGACGTCCAACACTGCTCTATACTTTGCTAAAATCTAGTATTATATGAATGAATTGATAATGAAGAGGTTTTTGCGCGTTTTACCTATAAATCTCTTGTTCCTACTGAAGATTCACCCTTCGTCAACTGTGAAAACATACCCATTATTTTTTCCCAATCACGGGTATCACTGAGCCTTGTAGCCTTGAGTATTTTCTTTATAAACAGCTTTGTATCCGTTGTTTAGCGAAATCGTGCTCCTAACTGATCAAACAATGGCTTTTATAATATTGAACATCAGACACGATGCAATGGCACCCTTTCCCACACACTAAAGTCGGCATCCTGGATATCGAAGTTAATATAAAAGCACTTCTTTGGACGTAACTTCTCTCCTACCCTCTCAGCCTCTCTCTTTTCCTCTCTTTTTCCTTGCCATCTTGGCTCAATCCACTTCTTCGCCCACCTACGCCGTGGATTAGCGCGAGGGGACGCCGCATTTCCGACCCATTTAATATTCATGGCATTTATTCCCCACTCTAATCTCTATACTCTTTCTCTTTCGTCGTCTCTTGAAAAGTTCATACATTAAATAGGCCTTTTTTTGGGCAGCCAAAGACTCTCCCAACCCCTCTCATAACCCCTTCCCCAGTCATCCACGGTACATCATAGGAGCTTCTTTCAGTTTATTTTCCATAGTATACATAAAAAGTACATGCTTAAGATTTATATTACAAACTACGGTGAAATATTTCTTTTCTAAATTTCAAACGAAGAGTTTTCACTAAATTTCTTTTTACTCCTAGAAATACTTATACTTACAAAATTAATTTTTGCATAACCATTTTGTCCATCAAAACTTTCCGAGTATTCCTTTCTTCTTACGCCATCCAATTCATATCAATTCCACTTTATCGACCCTTGCCATTCTCTGTCTCATCCAGTCATCCCTCATCACCGCCTTAACGCTTCCCTCGCTCACTTTATCCTTGCATTATCCATCAGCTCATCTCCAAGGAGACCCCCTTATAATACTTCTAGCTCTGCTCTCAGTCCCGTAATAACTTATCCATTTACGAGAAATTCTTGAAATATCAAAAAAGAGATAATAAGTATATCCCAATGCTCAAATCGAGTCAGATGTGTATGCCTTTCAAATTACATATTGCAAAAGTACGGAAAAATAAAACTATTTATTGCAGAAAGGTTTCCCCGAACAATTGCATGGATCATCAACAACAAATAACACCGATATTAGTAATAGAAGATGTTAAAAAATCAAACAAAAATTATATCAAATAGATCTAAATTTTTATTTAATTACTAGCGTAATTGCCCACGAAAATTTATGGATATACATTAGGGTGACCCTTAAATGTAGGCAATTTTTAATTTTTTAAAATTTAAATGTCTTACCACTCAATTTTTTCCCTTATGGGTCATTGTAGCAAGTGCAAAATTCTGGGTCTGTGGCATGATTTTAAACCGAGTCTCATTGACGTCAAACATTTAAAATTTTCGGATTTTTGGGAAAATTTCATCAAAACATGAATATATAGGAAATAAATATTGTATATTAGGATAAAATGAATGGTATTTCTTGGCCTCCAATTTCCACAGATTTATCAAAACTTTAAACTCACATAAATGCAACTGTAACCTCAGTCCTAAAGGAATTCCTTTGAGAGCGTTTACTTAGAGCAGTCCTAAAACTGGCGACGGTGCTCGGCTACTACCTGCAGCAAGTATTGTTTCTCATCCTCCTTTTTTGACAGGCACTTATTGAATTGCTGCATGAGTGCAGAAGCCCTCTCAGTAGTATCGTTTACCACGTGGAAGCTCTTAACAAACTCACAGGCAGAAATGTAATCCTCGCGAGTTCCCATGTAGAAGGCTCAGCTTCGAGAAAGCCAGCCGCAATCTTGAAACGAGAGAAAAATCATTGTTTTCTTCGTAACTAATTCTTCGATTCTCATTACTTTGGGTCATTAATTTACGCTCTGTGCATGGACGTGAATACGGTGGTCAGGATCGGGCACTTCGTCCTGGTTCTTCAGTGCTTTCACCATTTTATATTTCAGATTTATGGAAATGGAAGATTCAAAGAGTGCTAGAGCAACTGCTTCTTCTGCGAGATACAAGTGTCCAAATAATTTCCACCGAGCGACCCGAGAAATTTCATCATCAACGCTTTCATAGGCACATAAATTTTCAGTTCAGATCCTGGTACGGTGCAGCTGAGCCAGCCGGAGTCATTAACCATGCTTTCACTTTATCATAGAGGAGAAATATACATACAGAACGCAATCCCTTCTGTTCACTAGGAGTCAGCTTGAACTGCCCTCGAAAGAGGAAAATCTTTAGTGCGTATAGTGCTCTAGCCACCCACCTAGCATTATGAATGGCACCAGGTTTCCGAAAATGTACTCCGCCAGGAGGCTTTCCGCCGAGAAATATGATGCTTAACCCCAGAAGCTCTTTATAATCTTCACTACACTGAGTTTCCTGCAAATTAAAATAAAGCAACATATATAATACATAATCGCAAATGAAGGCGTGCAGTAATTTTTTACAGAAGCTCATATATTAATTAATTAGTAATCGTAATCTTTGTATTAAAAATGTATTGTGTCCTCTGCAGATTCCTGCAGTGCCGATGAGACATCCGTGTCCTGCATACCGGTGTCGTACGTTGACTTATCTATTGTTCGCCAAGACAACTGAAATCGCTTGAACAAAGAATTTTCAGGCTCAGAAGATGGTGCGACAAAATGTTCGAACACGGCTTTCAAAACTAACTCATACATGTGGTGCCGACAAGGAAAATACAGTAGATTTCTCACCAAATGCTCAAGCAGCACAGCTGCACCATTAACTCTGCCTGTGAAAAAATAGGTTTAATTTCATTTAAAAGGCGATATGAGGCATATCAAACATTTAAATCTGTTTAAATCACCTGCACTTACCTGTGTAGTCAGATTCTGTGTCTGAGCACATGCCCAGCACACGGTCTGTAAGTTTCCAATCCTCCAGTGCGGATGCCACAGCAGCTGCTTGTTTATGTCCCGTTCCAGATGAAAGTGCAGGAACTGCAATAAGCTGTTTCATGCCACCCCCGCATGCCACAATAGAAAGCCTATCAACGGACCTGTCACCTTTAAGTGCAGGGAGGATCATTCCATCCCAATGCGCAATGAGAAGGAAAGTCGACTCCTTAAATTTCTCTTTCATTTTTCCCGCACACTGCGAACGGAATTCGGCTCTCGCTCTGTTGATGGTCGATTGGCTAATCTTCATATCATGGATGTTATCGCTTGACATACTTTCAGCTAGCTCAAAGGCTGCATCTCTATCACTGATTTGCCGTCTGTGTAGCACCGCTGCCAACTTCGGTGTCATGATATTAACCGTCGCACGTTTTTTGGGGTGGGGATGACAACCATTCCTGATGAAGATGGTCCCGACTCTGATTCGATGTCATCAATAACATTGATATCTTCATCTAGGTTCATAACAGGACACTCTGAAAAGCAAACGAAGAATAATAATCAGCTTCCATTTATGAGGCCTTTCAAGTATTACAACGTACTTTGGGGGTGGAGTGCTGCTGTAAGTGTAATGGCCTGCCAGAGGAGGGAAAGGAATTGCTCTATGCGCCGCGTAAGCAAGCCCAAAAGACAATGAATGAGTTTATACGTGACCTTATTCAATAAAGAAATGATAGTTTGAATTTCCGTTTTATTTTTTAAAGAAGAATATTTTACGCATATTTTACAAACCTCCACTCAATTCCCGTTTTCCTTTACTCATAATAAAAGGGAAGTTACGCAACGCATGGGGAAGCGGGTCTGGGGGAGTTACACCTAATATTAATGTGCGCTATAAAGGAGGAGGAGGGATTTAATTGAAACTTAAATAGCGTTACGCAATATGTACTTGAACGACCCTACGTATAACAATATAAGTCTAAAGATAATTCCGAGATCACCCACTTGCTTCCTTTTCCATTTTAGCAGGGGATCTCCTTTCTGACTCCTTAGCTCTTCTTACGGCAACCCTCTCTTCCTTACCAGCCAAGATTTTTTCCAAAGCCCCTATATACACGCGACACCCTTTTTCTCTCTGAGAGAGAAGAAATTCAATGTCTTCAGGAATCTTGATGATGTAAAGTGCGTTTACGTGAGCTACGTCAAACAGATCATCTAAAGAATAGTTGAAAGTCAACTCTTTTCGTGATTGTGCGAGAACTATTTCGCTCAATATTTCCCCACGTATTGTGCAACTTTTCCACTTTAGTACAAATATTATAATCAGCTTGTGTCGGTATCCTTGCCCGATCCCAACACTTTTGCACTTCACTTGCTGTTGCATGAGCGGCATCACGAATGATCTTATGCAGCACTTTCGTTTGATAGAACAAAAAGCTGAGAGTCTGCCTTTTAGATGGCAATTTGTTGCCAGAAATCTCTGGATTTGCTTTGCCCACTAAATATATAGACACTACTTTACGGCTTGACGTAATTTCGGTGAAGTACCTCCAGCCCAAGGTGAATACAAGACTCTGCTCAAGAAGAACTCCCGTATCAAACTGAGTGACGTATTCAATGACCCACGCGAGTCGAACGACAGTCGCATGAGTCATTTAAATGCAGACACACCGACACACTCTTAGGCTACGCAATTATTTAACTAGTATTTCTTGTTGCAAGGTTTGCAACAATGTAATAACGTGTGTTTACATGAGATTCGATGTGATTCGTACTACTGAGGGGAACATTGAATGATTTTTGTAGTTTTCTGAGATTTTTCGAAACTTAAGTGGCGATGAGGCATGGATAAAGATTATTTCACAGACCTAGGATTTTGCAGGTTGTTTATGCTCTACAAAAGGAAAAAAATGGGGGTAAAAAATTAAAATATCTCAACTCCAAAATTAAGGGCCACACTAGTATACATGAATCAATCCATAAATTAAAATTAATAAACCTCCCATTCTCCTTTCATCACTCATGTCCTCTCTCCTACTCTTCCCTCCCTCCCATTCTCTCTTGCTGTCTCCTTCTCAATCACCATTGAAAAATCTCTCTCAGCATTATAATACTCTAATATACAAAATCTTACAGAATGACATTAAAAAACAAACCTCGAACTGAAAACACAAAATATGCATGAATACATATGATAATGCGTATAAATTAACTAATGGTATTTATATAATTAAAAACTAGACGAACGAAGAACAAAAACACAAAGTAAGCGTTAAACGTTAAACTATTTCACATATTAAAGTATTGGACACTCAAATGCGAAGGCAGTGGAAGTTGTCATGGTTCCTTTCATTTCTCATTTTTAATATTGCAAAAATCAGTTTTTATCTGTTAAAAATGCTTCGAGACTGAAAATGCATTTGCGGTATAATGTATTGGGTGGGGGCGTTGCTTTGCTGAACAAATCTGGATACATTGGGACTCCTCTGGACAGCTCATCAGCACATGGTATTTCTCCAGTGTTCTGTGGCTAGCGTTTGAAGTTAGATCGTTTGTGTCTCGTGTCACTTTTCTTTATTTAAGAACTATGCCTAAACATTAAATTATGGATGAAAATCGGGAAAACGAAAAGTGAAATTTTTGAATAATTTAAATAGCATTTGATGAACCGTACAAAACTTCCCTAATTAGGTCGCCGGTTTAAAGAAGAACGGACATCGGTCAAAAGTTATGATCGTTCAGGACGTCCTTCAGCGTTACGAAATTATGGAATTATTGTAGCAGTTCGCGATTTACCTCGAATTGAAAGGCGATGGACTGTCCGATAAATGGCAGAATATGATGGAATTTCTGTTAGGGGAAATGTCATCAAATTCCAACTGGCGATATGGGAATGAAAGGCGTCTCAGCCATGTACATACCCAGTCTGTTGACCGAGGATAAAAAAGAAATCCGCATGTCGGTGTCACCAAATTCGCTTCAAACCTCGTTGAAGATGAGAACATTTTATTAACACGCGCCACCTTTTTATCACCGTAGCACGCACGTTAAGGAAAAGACCAAAGCTTGCTTACTGAAATTTATTAATGCTAAAATGGCATTTGTACACAAGTTTTTACAAAAAAAAACTTGTAATAACATATTTAATAAGGAAACGTAGATTTTTATATATCAGCAAGATAATGCCAGCACCGTGTTTCCATCATCCCTTGTGACCGTGTTCAGTGTGGAAGGAATAGTGGCTATAATAACTCAAGAGGTTGATTAGCCAGAAATTCCATACAAACAAACATACAACCACTATCTTCCAGATTTGGCATTTCATCCTCAGAAATGCTCTCTATCATAGCCAAAATACGTTTCCCTTTGTTTTCTTTCATGTTGAAACTAAGGGTAATAGAATTTAAAAACTTTAAAGGGTAATAAACACGTAAACATGAACAAAAATGAACAAAGAAATTACTTATTGGTAGAAATTCACCAAAATTCAATGACATGGCAACACCTACGACTGGGAATCAACTGCAAAAATGGCAAAAAGACCAGTTTCACACAGACACATGCTATCATGTCACTAGCACTACGTTGACTAATTCCTTAGGCGTAAACAGGAAGTCTAATATTTGAAAAAAAAAAAACGAAAAAGTGCGAGGATTCCCCGTAGGTGAGTGTTATTGCGCGTTAAGAGCGAAAGCACGCGATGAAATGCGGATGTACGAATATTATTCAGAAATAAAGCGACAATTATCACAAGAAGGCGCGGCATGATGTTGATTGTTTTCTTTAACCAGGAAGAAATTAAGCATTACGAGTATGCACTACAAGGGCAGAGAATCGATCAATATTTCCACTAAAACGTCTTAAAAAGTCTTCTTGATAGTATTTCGGCGGGAATGATCAGGCAATTGGGTGTCCGTATATTAAATGCTTTACTATGACAACGTGTTTGCCCATTGAGCACGTTTGCTGAGGGATTTTCTGTCAAGCGCCGTATCCAATCATGTTCCATATTCATCTGTTATAGCCTCATGAGAATTTTGTCTCTTCCCTAAAATATATAAAACTTTGATAGAAGAAAATCTTGTCATGTGTAAGCTATAAAAGAAAATGTGGCTGAGCAGTTTTTAGCGGTTTAACAAATTGCTTCTTAGATGTGCTTCCGAGAATAACAGAAACGTCGGGAGAAGTGTGTGGTTGCAGTAAGATCGTGCTTCGAAAGAGATTAAGCCGAAATCCCTCCAAACAAAATACTTTTTTGTAAAGCATCATTTCCGATACAATATAAACTGACCTAAGTTACAATTTTTATGTTAATTCGAGATGGATTCGAACTCTCACCGATGCAACTGAATTTTATTCCTTCTAGCAAAAACGTTCAAATCCCAAGTTCGTACCACATTTAAGCAATTATAAAATGGAAATGATTACGTTACTATATTCATATTCGCGTTGATCACAGATCACACATGATCTTATTATAAGCGATGGAACGTCTGAAAACGCAAGAGGGGGATCCCAGTGCGTTGCGGTCTCTTCGATTGATCTCTAGAAGATATATATATATATATATATAAATGATCCTTTGTTTGTAAGCTTTGGATTAGTGTGGTATTCTTGGACCATGTTTCATGTACGAACATTATAACGGACAAAACACTTTGGCGAAACTATAAACTTTTTTGATAGATTTAGAAATTTGATTTTAAGGCCGTGTCCTAATTGGCAGCGTTGCTGTGCTATGCTATGCTAGGTTGTGCGAAGCTGAGCTGAGCTGAACATCGGGTCTGTCCTAATACACCACGAAGCTATGCTGTTCCAAGCTGATATGTCAATATCCGCAGCCACTAAGAGCCCCATCAGAAGTCACGTGGGATCATTCTTGCGCTAGGCATAAAGCGCAAACACAAAGATGCCACGGAGATATAATGTTTCATTCAATGAGAGAATTGCCGCCGATGAAGGCAAATCGTTTGCTGCTATTCGAAAATAGTGAATATAGTATATAATAGTGCATTAACTTCCATGGCGAGCGAAGTGAAGCGTCGCAGCTTTAAAATCAAACTGTTTTGGAAGGAACTGAGCTTCGAGTCTGCCCCAATACTGCACGAAGCTACGCTGTTCCCAACAGATATATCAACACCCGCAGCCACTCAAGTGCCTTCTCCAGTTCACCAGGAGAACAATCACGTAGCATCATTCATGCACTCAATGAGGCAGGATGTGTAAACACGAAGATGCCAAGGAGATATAATTTTTCATTTAGTGAGAGAAATGCCACCGATGAAGGCAAGTCGTTGTTCCTATTCGAAAATAGTGAGCTTAGGTTTTTACTTATGGATGAGGCGAGGAGTTCCATGCATGCCCTTTGCAGGAGGAGATTAATTTAGGGGAATTTCATCATCTCTACTCAGAGTTACGCTTACGCTAAGATAATAATATTTTTTAATACTGCAGAATTTATAAGTCAACGTTTGATTACATAGCGGATGGAATTGGAGAACTTAGTAGTCACAACGACGAATTTCAATAAGCCGATATCTGTTGAGGAACTACTCATAATAACAATTAGGTGTGTAACTAAGTAAAGGTGTGTGGAAGTATTTTTTTTAATTCCCTGTAGCATGTAAACTGGAAACAATATGTTTCAACTTGTTACTATGATGGGAAAGTTCGCAGGAAAGATTTAAATATGCTTAGTAATGCGAAACCCATCACCTTCTTATTTTATGCTCGTGAAAATGAAGTATTTTTGACATCCATTGCTTGAAGTTTACAAGAGAAAAGTTTCAATACATTACAAACTAAACAGAACAAATAGCAGGTAAATGAACAGCTTAACTGACAAAAAAAATGAAGCAACTAATTAAATGAAGGTATGTTCAATCTCCTGTTTACATAATTCCTACTTATCTTATACAACAAACTAGTTTTTCCCGTAAACAACAGAAGTGAAGCAGTGCAGCTTGAAAATCAAACTGTTTTGCCAATTAGTGCAAAATCCAGATTTTCGTAGTTTTTGACATAATTACTCATTTAAACGCCTAGCGAAGGATGAGAAATTAACAAAATGAGTAAGAAAATAAACTAAATACTTTCTAAACCAAAAAATTGCCGCTTTTACATGGTTAAACAATAGTTGCCGCGCTTTCATCGTATCTTCCGAGTTTCTTCTGCCGCATTCATATTTGAACGGCTAAATCTCACAGTCTATTCGTTGAAATCACACGAACATTTGCCTGTACCTTTCAAAAGTGCTCCATAAGCCACATCTACCATTAAAATGAACATGTAATGCAATTAATTGATGTTAAAAAATAAATAATACCGAACGAGGCTCTCACATTCTGTATCTGTGCACGAAATTTTCACTCTCTTGCTAACTTACGTACTATTAGGAATAGTTTGTTAATACGTACGAAATGTTGATAAAAGATTAAAGTTATTTTTGAAAGTAAAATGAACTCATTATCTTTATTGGTTATCGAGATATGGGATTTTACTTTTGAGTGCGAGAAACTACTGCCGCTTACAGTTAAAGTTAAAAAAAAATGCAGTGAATAATTAAATGAAGTCATGTTCAATCTCCTGTTTACGTAATCTCTACTACTCGTGTCCAACAAACAAGTTTTACCGTAAGAAAAACAGAAACTAATTCCTCCGTATTAACTTCCAACGCGCGCTAAGTGAAGCGGTGCCGCTTAAAAATCAAAATAGTTTGCTTTGCTAGCGGTGCTGCGCGGCGCTGTGCTATCCTGTGCGGTGCGAAGGGTGTCAGTTAGGACAGTCCCATTAAAAACCATAGGTTTGATTTCTCGAGCGGCATCGCGCCGCATATCATAGCACAGCTCGGGCGCCAGTGCAAGTATCCCGAGGAGAGATAGTTCCGTTGACACACTGAATAAAAGAAAGGAGTTGTGTGACGGGATAAGATAGGGTAAGGGGATAAAGACAAAGGCAGCGAAAAAGGTAAGAGAAGACGAATGTTAGTCATCTGCGAAACCACGCTGAAACCCATTATACCAAAGATGACATCTCTTCGTATCCCTCTCCGTATTACGGAGAGAAACCAAAAGGAAAAGAATATAACAGCGGTGGCACGAAGGTATTGGCTGCCACGGTCTAGGGTATTACAGCCTCCAGAGATTAAGGACCGTTTTTAAGATTGTTTTTCACCATGGATATATTGTGGGAGGAATTTCGCCATACTAAATTGCCACATTTGTACGGTTATAGCTATTTCTTAAGAGTACATTCACTGTTGAAAGTTTATAACGTGTATTTTCAAAACTTGAGATTATTGAAACGCATTTGAGAAGTACTACTGGGAGGAAAGACTAAGAGGATTGAGTTTACTCTTGATTGAGAACGAAGTATCTGAGGAACGAAATGGATCACATCACTAACGGGTTTGCCGAGTAAAAAGTGCGTAAACAGAGGAAGTGTTGAATGCGATCGTACGGCTGCATATGCGCGTATTTCCAAACTTCCATCTTTATCGGCAACAGACATTAGCCCAGAATAGAGCGCTACAACCGCGCTAATTCACCAATCAACTCCCGCGAGAGGTACGCCCTTATCTCGATAGGAGTTTGAACAAAGGGAGATTGAATGTGGCAACGTCGGAGAGCAGAACCAACGGGCTGCGCGGATAGCAATGTAAGAGAACATCGACAGTCACGAGTGGAAGCGGAGACTTCCTCGAGCAGAAAACGACAAGGTACTAGCGAGGAAGCCATGATAAGGCGAGAACAGCCGGCAACATTTCCTTCTCCATCCAAGTGCAATTTTCGTATCGTTTTTTTCCTCCAAAGGAAACAATCCTATTGAGTATTTCTCTTGTATATTTCTGTTATGTATTATTTGATTCTAATATATATGTAAGCATTTTGCATCTCACTTTACCATTGTGTCCTATTCGACTGTCTTATGTCAGCACCAGTATTACTTTAAAAAGGTCGCATGGTTTATTTAAATCTTAAGTATCTTGTAAATTACGAGATAGTAATGTGAATGGGACAGTCCGTCGTAGTATACAGAGAAGTTCATGTGTTCAGCATTTGTACTCATTGGCATTTTCTACTGCTTTAACTATTGAATGGTACTTGTAGTTCGTCGTATATCTAAGGGCGACCTTCTTGGGTGTTCATTGAACCTATATCTCCATCATCAACTGAGTAGACTTCATCTGTAGGGTGAAAACATAATTGTTAAAGAAAATCTTTAACTTATTATCTCTTAGCATTTCTTTTTCTTTTCACTTTAAATGTTTCATTATTTCTTATCCTTAAATTAGCTTGATATAAACGCCATTTTACACTTTCCTTATAGCACATGTACCCTACCCTTCTTGGTGAGCTTTCCTTATTTTATTGTGCTAATCTGAATAAATACTCGGCAAGCAACCGCAATTGGCTTGTGAGAGGGGGAGAATATCTCCAAACTATAATTTTATTCTCTTGTTACGCTCCTTTACTGTCTTAAGGAAAAGTATCCTTTGTGTCTCTCTGTACAACAGTCAATTCCTCGTATCTTGTCAGTGTGGTGGATGCGTCCTACATAGGATGGGCCCTCAAGTACGTCTGGTAATTCATCTTTAATTTTTCTGATCTAAATCTCTGCAATAGTTGATATCTGGATTTTCACGCCGTTCCTTCAGATACTCCAATCCAAGCTCATCTGTTAGACTTACTTGCCTACCTTATTGATGTTTCCAGATACACACTTCTTTCATATACACGCATAGACAATTCAGGTTTGACCAGAAAAATAACATATTATGCGTGTCTTTTCATCATATACACAAAATGTTTTAACGAGACCACGCTTACCTTGGTCACGGGTTCAGACGGAGAGAGAAGTCGGGCGCCAGTGCAAGTATCCCGGGGAGAGATAGTTCCGTTTACACACTGAATAAAAGAAAGAAGTTGTGTTACGAGATTAGGTGGGGTAAGGGGATAAAGACAAAGGCAGCGAAACGGGAAGAGAAGACAAATGTCAGTCATCAGCAAAACCGCGCTTAAACTCACTATACTAAATATGACATCTCTTCGTATCCCTCTCCGTATCACGGAGAGAAACAAAAAGGAAAAGAATTAAACAGCGGGGGCACGAAGGTATTGGCTTAGTTGCGTAATGTTGGTGAGGTTGTGTAAGTCTCAGTCGGAATGTTTCAACCGAGGGCGAGAATACTTTTGAGGCCGGAAGGCTCCGCTACCTCCAGTCTGCCTCTGCCGGCTGCGAAAATTCTCCCACTTTAGGCTGGGAATGGTTACGTCAGAGAGGAGAAAATAACGGCCCTCTATTATATATGTAGCTTCCACTTTAGCCCGTTGAGCGGTCGGCGGAGGAGCGGCGCTAATGCGATTTTCGACCTAATGGCGCGGAGGACAACTTTTTCTGGGTGCTGAGCAAAGTTGAGGTATCCAGCGTCACATTCAAATATCTAACGTTCTCTTTCCAGTCAACTTGCTCAGTCTCGACTGTAATGCCGTCTAGGTTGGCAACTGGACCGGGTGAAAAGATTGTCATCTGAGTCTTCCTTGGGTTGATTTACAGACGCCATTTTTTGTATCAGTAAAGAATAGTGTATTTGGCGTGCTGAAGATATTCTACCGCCATTCTGTTCTTGGTGGAGAGGCATATAAGTGCAGTATCTTCCGCGTATTTGGCAAGCAGACTTTTCCCTCCAAAGTCTTGGGTGACGCCAGCGGTGAAGAGGTTGTAAAGAACCCAGATATGAGTTCCGCTGGACGCCCGCTATAATTTTATTCGCTACAGACAGCCGGTGCTTCCAGGCCACACGGAAGGACCTGTCGATGAGGGAGTCGGCGATGAAATTTTGCTGCCACCTAGGTAAGCTTAAGTACTTTATCTTCTGGAAGAATCAACCATCCCAAAGTCTATTAAGCGATTTTGAAATGTAGAAGAATTCTGCTGCAGCACTGCAGTTACGATTGAATGCATCGATGATGAAATCACACACGGGAGCAATTTGGTGAGTCGTCGCGTGTTCTGGTCTAAAACGGAACTGCTGTGCCAGAAGGATGTTATTATCCGACAAATGCCTCAGTAGATGTAGTATGGTGATTCTTTTCAGAAGCTTCCACAGGTCATTGAGCATCAAAATGCGAAATAAGTTGGCGGTTGCGTCCGGAGGCTTGCACTTCTTAGTGATGCAGATCATCCTGGTCCCTTTCCAGGGAGATGAAAAGTGTCTAAGGTGGATGGAGGCAGTAAAGATCGCTGCGAGCACAACTCCCACGTACTGCGGTATATGGCGGGTAATCTTTTTACAAAGGCCGTCTTCTTCCGGAAATTATCACTGGCGTAGGCGCTTGAGCGCCATATTGATGTCCTCTGAAGTGACTGCAGGGTTTTAAGACTGATGGTCTACCTCTGCTTCTTCCTCTTCTGAGTCGCTGTCTTGCTCGGTGTTAGGTGTTAAAAACCTCTCCAGGTATGCTGTCATATGTCCTGCCTTTTTCTCTGGTGTTCAGACGGGACCGCCTTCAGTGTATAAGGGTAGGTGCGAAATGGAAGTCAAACGGAGCGCAGAAGTCATCTACTTGATGGAGCCGTCCTCGAGCGACAGGTGTTCCAGATTCTTCTCCCATTTTCTCCTTCGGTGCTCTGCAATGAGATCTTGGATCTTATGCTGCAACTTCAGCATCCTCCTCTTGGTAGCCTGGCAGCCGCTGCGCTGAAAGTAACCTTGTATCTACTTTTTGGCTTTGGTTGCTTCGAGGATGTACTGCGAGAGTTCCAAGGAAGTCCGGAGATGTGTTCTTTCACTTGGGGATTGACTCTTCTGCTGCTTTCTGTATACGAGCGGTGATACGCAGCACTAGTATCGATCTCTTGAGGAGTGTTCAGGGTTGGCAGCGTGTCCGGAAGGTCGTCTGTCAGCACCGCCCTAAACATCGCCCAATCGGACTTCTGGAACTGGAAATATAGAAAGCGCGGGCATAATCCCATGCGGATAGGGCAAGATTAATGATGTCTCTGCCGCCGGTGTGGTGATATCTTGTTGGCCCGTGGGCGCTGAGATTTCGATGCCAATGAGCGAGTTCCACGATGGGTGTTGGCTGTTTAAGTCTCCTGTAGCGTTGAGTGACTCTCTAGGCTCAGGATATTGTCAACGTCCTCTGGGTGGAAGGTTTTGCTGGGAAGCTGGTAGCTGAAAACTAGCATCAGCCTGGCCCGCACCGTATCCACTCGAACCAACGTGCTCTCCAGCGTACCGCCAAGGAATATTATGTCGTGTGCCGCAAGTTCTTTTCAAATGAGAATAGCCGTTCCACTACTGAAGCTCTGACGACCTCGTTGGAAGACGTCGAAGCTCGAGACGGAGAGCTTCCGATATGGCTTCATGTGGGTCTTCTGCCACTGAGTGACGGAGACATCTTGTTTTCTGAAAACGCCAGCGATCTCTGCAATCCGCCGTCAGCATTCAGCTAACGATGACGAGCGCTGAGTTCCTCTTCCGTCTAAGTGTGTAGTCGATGATGGAGATGGAATGAGGATAATTTTGTAACGATGGACTCAACCATGGAGAGCTGAGTCCTGAGAGCCGCGGTGATGGCCTCGAGTTACTTGATCACTTATTTTAGGTCGGAGGTAGCCTCCACAGCCGCTAATTCCAACTGCTGCCTGACTTGGCATTGGCGTTTCTGTAGAGGTGTATTGAATCCTGCGGCGGTTTCCGTCCGCTGTTGACATACCGGAGGCAGACTGGGGAATGGCACCGCGTTCTGGTGTGCGATGAAACCAGCGTCGAGTCGTCGCGGAGTCGCCCTCTTTTTGAGTGCTGGCGTCTCCTCATTATCTCCCATCCAGACGTTGGTTTTACCCAGCATAGAGTGAACTGGTTTAGGCGCGGTTACTGGTGCTTTCAAGTTCAAAGGTTTCTTTATAGCGGAGATTTTTCCAGCAGTTATTTCCATCTTCTTTCTTAGCTACGCCTAATAGACTATACAGTCTTTAGAGATGGGAGAGTGGGCCTGTCCATAATTACAGCATGTGACTTTTTCAGTGGCAGGTAGAATGCAGTCCTTCCCCCCATGAGCCCTGGAACATTTGAAGCACCTCGGCACCGCGATGCAAAAAGTAGAGGCGTGGCCAAACAGGTTGCACCGGAAGGACATCTGTGGTTGGTTCTGCCTATATGGAGAGATTAACACGCGACTATTTAGTATGATGCAGATTCGCGTGATATCCTTTGGCTGACATTACGGTAAAGTTCTGAAGCCTGAGGCGACGACATCGTAGGCTTTTCGGTATGTACCCTTCATCTGGCGGTTCGTCTTTATTAAGATCCGTCGCGCATTGAGGTCTTCCCTGATTTCCTCGGTTTTTGTGTCCTCCGGTAGTCCGCACATGACGAATCTGGTGATCCGATCTTCTCTGGAGCCCCAGGGGGATACTTGGGCTCCATTCCTTGCCAGTAGTTCCATCACCGTCAATTATCCGACATATTCCCGACTTGAAGTCTCGTGGAATCTATCCCGTTAGAAAAGGCGAAGTTTTGTCGGTGCCAGTTTCAGCGACAAAGCGGCGAAGCTTAGGGCTTAGGCACCTTATAAATTGTTATTGGAGATGGCTTGGGGGAAGTTACCGGTTGTGTTTGCTGCTCTGAGTACGAGGTGTCTATTGCGACAGCGGAGGTACCCGGACGGGTGATATCCGTGTCTGCATCCGCAAGCAGTGGCGCGAAGCAATTGATAATTGGCACCGTAGCGACGTCTTCTGCAGTGCGCTGCCTGTTTACCGCCAGACGTGCGTATTCTCACCGTTTGATGGCTTACTTACTGTCCTTGAGACAAGGTTATCTGAGCGCCGGCACATTGGGATGTAGCAACTTAAACGTCTGCCTCAGTGGAGCTCGATGGGTTGTCACAGGACTGGCTAGGATGATCCGCTGCCACCGAAGATGGAGGTTTTCCTTTGTGGGTGGTGTCAGCGTCCCAAAGGAGAAAATTATCCTCTGGTCGTTTCCGTTGAGATCACTGGAATAAGCTTTTTTCTTTTCTGCAGTACAGAAATCAATGTCATCTTTTCTGAAGTGAGCCTGTTCTTAAATTCTATCTACCAGTCTATTTAAGACCTCAGTATTTGATCAAGTGACTCCCTATCATCAATCCATGCTGCTGTCAAATGGCCAGATCTAAAGTCGAAGTCAACAATCCAAGACCAACCTCTTCGACTAATATCTCAAGGCATATTCGATCTGCGGTCGAACCAAGTATAATTTACATAATTTTTTCAATTTTTCGGAGCTACATCCCTATAAAGCCCAACTTTTTCTTAGCGGACATCTGTCGCTCGGAGATTGTGGGAGTTCGACGAGAGATCATGCTGGATCATTACTCTTAGATATTTAACCGAATCTGAAACTGGAATCCCTACTCCGTCTAACGAATAATTAACATACAGCGAGATATTCCTTGATCCCCAGAAATTGATGACGCAGCCTTTCCTTTGGTTGATTTCTAACTGCTTTTCTTTACACCACGCAGACATGTCTTCTAGATAATTTTGGAGATACTGATGGTCTTCCGAATTGCTTACTCATCTATAAATGTCGGTGTCATCCGAGAAAAGTCTAATTTTACTTTTGATAAAATTGTTGGTAATATTTCATCAGTGAAAAATTAAATAAATGTTTGAATTAATTAATATTAATTGAAAAAATTGCATATATTTCAATAAAAAG
This sequence comes from Tanypteryx hageni, assembly GCA_028673005.1. NCBI lineage: Eukaryota > Metazoa > Arthropoda > Insecta > Odonata > Petaluridae > Tanypteryx > Tanypteryx hageni. The sequence goes on from CM054120.1 coordinate 44,965,954, forward strand.
AACAATTGTAAAGCATTAATAACATAAAACTGAAAATAATTGCAGTGTATCAGTGTATCTAAGATATCGTTTAAACATTCAGATTTCTTACCGACTCAGTAAATGTTATTGCGGGCACCACTAGTATCAGTCAAAATGACGCATCACTGAGCTAAATATACTAATATGCTCTAAAGTCTTATACGCTACAGAAGTCAGTGAGACAGGAAGGCAATTCTCTGCGTTACGCCTATTTCCAACATTGAAAACTGTTGTCACATATCCGATCTTCCTGTCTCTCGATAAAACTCCTATAAGTGTTTTGTTGGAAATGATCTTAAATATGAGGTCACGTCTTTCCTTTTGTATTCTCGAGGGTATGTCTTCTGTGCCTGGACACATATCTTTAAACACAGTATTTGTTTTGCGACGCCTTCCACCGCAACTAAGATGTTATTCCTAATATTGTCCGTACACGGCTCTAGCCGCTATACGGCCTTTCTCACCAGAATTTATGAACGCTGTTTCGAACATGCGATGCAGTAAGTTAACCTTTTTCTCCTTTTCATTATTACGTCTACATTTCTGGTTTCTAATTTCTGCTATTGTGGATCCTTCCCTCTTGCCTCCCTAAGAAATGACCGAAACGCATTCGGTTACCATTCAAATTTTCTCCTAAAATTTTCTCTTATATTCACTTTATTAAGGATCGCGCTTTAGATCTCGATTCCATGTGTTACGTTTCTTCTTTATCCGCCTGACTGTAGATTGCATATTGCATGTAGCATATTCACAATGATTAATATTTTGTTGTATAGGACACCGAATATGCTTTTTGAAAAGCGTAGCAAATATAGCTGCATTCACTGGAACGATTAATTATTTAAGTATCTATTGGTCCCTAGAATCCATAAGGGAATTTAAGGACAAAATTGTCTTAAAATGATTAACGTATATTTACATTTTTGAAATCCAATACTTCGCGACTTACTGAAGATGCTGGTTTTTTTTCTGTCAAATCTGCAAAACAGCTATTTTCGTAATAAACTTAGATAAATAAAAGTTTAAGGGTCGATTTTTCAGTGTTTAAGTAGGCGTTTTCGCGAGTACCAGATTAATTCAGAGCGTATGGTACGTAGTCCAATATATCCGGCGAGATAAAAGGACATACTTTAAAGATGCTATGATATTGAAAAAACATACGAAGAAAAAAATCCTCGATGTGGCCTTAGCTTTGGGAACGGGAGCAAGAAGCAGCAAAGGCGCCTCAAAATATAAGTGGATGGGGTGGGAGCGACCGTTTGGGGTCGAGCAATCCGGGAACCCTCGCGGCAAGCGGATTATGGTAGGGCTCGTCACCGGAAGTGAGGCAAGGCCACCTGCTATTAAAGTGGGATTGCAGTCGGGGGATTTTGCGGCAAAGTTAAATATTCGTTAGAAGCGGTCGGTCGTGTGACAAAAACGCAAGGGATTGAATCTTGGGTGCGTAGACTGCTGTGGGTGCCGCCTTCCGCTTTAAAGCCGGCGCTAATGATGCGGAGCGACCTTAATTCCACGGCGGTGGCAGTGTAACACTCGTCGCACTGTGTTGCGGCTTCTGGGATTGGCCGCCCAACGAAAAGCACGCCGGGATCCACGAAATGGAAAAAATATGAATTTAACGGAAAGAGGTTAATTAACACCTCGTGTTCCGCGCGAGACCAGACGCTCCGTATAGAGAGTCAGCCGTGCGTGCGAATCAAGGCCAGGATTGAAAATTGCTGTTAACGCGTTTGAGCGCACATCACGGTATGCGGATGCGGTTAATAAAGCTTTGTGATTCGGCCGCGGGATAATTTTAATTATTATGAAGTATTTTTATTGCAGTTGAGTGTAAAACTTTATGTATTTCTCATCTTATATTTATATAACATACACATTATAGGTCTAAGCATTTCCGTACAGCAATTGTTTCGTTGTAGTAACCTATGCTAATTTTAAGGGTCAAAAATATCAATTTAAAAACATTGCTACAAATTTAAAATTTTGAACAAATATAAATTGTTTTTATGTTAACAGGTCTAACGGTTTAGAATACAACAGTTGTTATCCACAAGGAAAGATATCATCCGAGTGAGAGAATACAATAAATACATAAAATGGCGAATGAATGCTTAAGGCTACAGATGGGCGCATTTTAAAGTCATTTTAATCATGTTCTATGTCACTCAAGAAAATGCTACCATTGAATAGCCGCTTTTAAGACGCTAGAGGATTTTTCATATCATTTAAATATTTGTAAAATTTCGTTTTTCTATTATTTTTTATTATTTACCTTCGTTTACGCTTAGCCTGAGCATAAATCCAATTCTATAAAAAATTCCCTATCTCTATGATAAAAAATATTTTATTGCCATAAACCTTGATTGAAGCCAAAATTTTCATTGCAATTATATTTCATTGGTTTATATATGTTTGTCGTAAAACCCTGCTCGGGGTACTTTAGAGCAAGACTAAGAATCTAAATTATTTAGTTTCAATAGCTACTCAATCGATATAGATAAACAATTATAATGGTATGGAATCTTTTTTGATATTTCATTTTTCACGTTACACTTCAAACGTCTTTCGTAATATCTATAGAGCAATATTCTCGAAGTTTTTCTACAAGTTTAATAGGTTTAATCGCGATAGAAGTAAGTTCCACGAGACAACTGTGATTTCGCCGTATGATTTCTGGTTTAGGAATGATCGAGTATTTATGAGGACGTGTTATACGGTGAGAGAGGAAAGAGACACAGCACGGTCCTTTCGGCAACAGAGGCAGCATTTCTGAACCTCCTAATGCGAGCTCTCATACATTCTTTTAGCCAAGGGTCGCCATACAAATTGTTTCCCAAATGTGACACGTGGTCGCAAGGCTATTCATTTTTCCACGGTTTCATTCCTTTTTATCCGCTATGGCACAATAACAACGCCGGAAGAGTGTAAATTTACCTTTTGAAGCGTCAAGAGGGGCGCACGAGTGGTTTAGTTTTGTCGGCGCTGAGAGAGGAGGGAGAATGAGGCAGAGAAGGGGGCGCCGCGAGCGATGGGGATTGGAGAGTGGGGAGGCGCAGTGGAATTTTAATTTGGAGGCTGGGAGCGTTCTTTCGAGAGGGACTGGGTGCCGAGCACTCCATCACTGCTTCTCCAGCTGTTCTCCTCCTTCACCCACCCGCGTATTTGCTTATCCACCACCTACACTCGAAGTCTTCGGCCCCCTCCCCTCCCTCCCCTTCCCCACCCTCCCTAAGCCCTCCCCATCCCCTCCCTCCCCATCCCTTTCCTCCCCATCCCCTATATCCCCCTCCCCTTCCTAGTCAACGCCCTCTCGTTCCAACCTCGTAATCTCTTCTCTCCCGAAGTCCTCCCTCCCAAACGCTCGACCCCATACCCCACCCACGAACTATCCCGGCCGAAATGTTTATCCCCAAGGTAGTTAGTTAGCGGGATAAAATATTTGGAGGCAGCGAGTGTGGCTTAGCGTTTTCCCACCTCACCTACGAGGGCACCACATCCCATCACGCCTCTCTTTCCCCCACACCCACCCTTTCCCCATAACCTTTGTTCTTTTCTATCGCGTGGATCCATATCCTTTGGACAATTTTTACCTACTTCTATTCCCGCTCTCCATTTTTTCCACTTTACATTAATTACACGATATTTTTTATTTTCTCCCCGTCTCTTTAAGCGTTCTTTACGTTATACTTCAAAATTATTTTCTCATAATTACTTATCTCTCTTAACTCCGCATCAAGCATAACCCTCAAGCAATCTCCTACACTTCCTCCCTTCTCTTCATCTTATAACACACACACACGCACACACACACACACACACATATATATATATATACATATATATATATATATATATATATATATATATTTAACGATCTCGATCGATTTACTTACGACTTGTACATCACTCTCTTTCTAAACCTCGATTCCATAACCTTTTCGTTCTCTCCCGCCTCACCCTTCGATGCTTATTTTGTCTCACTCATCTCTGCTTTGACTATAATTAAAAATCCACCTTACGCCCCATTCCTCACTTCTTCGCACATCCCCTCTTTGCCTGACACGCTATTCCAATGACTTCTGTACTCCCCCGTTACCCCTCCACCAAGGCCCTCTTCTGTCCTCCCATCCCCCTCTCTCCCAATTTGCTGCCCTCTTTCTTTCTCCGTTTGCCTTTCCACTCCATCTTTCTCTCTCTCTCTCTGCCTCTCACCCCCTATCCTGCAATCCTACGAGCCAAGTGTCTCATCAAGGTATTCATTCTCTCACGAAGGGTACATTCGCTACGAACACCTTTTGTTTGCCCTGCAACTCTGGACCAAAGCTTGCGTTGATCGAGCTTTTATTTCCCCCTCGCCTCTTCTCTTCTAATTCCAGACCTTTGCCACTTCTATATCGACGAAAGAACCTCACAGCCGCTTTCCTAAACATCCCCTTCTGCTCGTGCTTCAATTTTCTTTCTCCTTCCTCATTTAAGTCCTCATTCCATTCTCTGTCGTCCTCCCCACTGTCCCGACTCATTCCATCATATATTTTGACTTTTACTTCGTCACTCCCACTTTATCTCATAGCCTTTTCTCTTTCCCCTCGCCGCTAATCTAAGTCATGTTTCGTCGCATTAACTCTAGTATTATCCAGTAGCCCTGAGTTTTGTCACTTCCCTTTCCCCATATCTCGCACCAAACTTCCTCGAAGTCTCTGTTCGCATCGATATTCATTCTCCCCTCTGCCTTACTTTATATCCTTCAACCCTTAGCAAACCCTCTTCGTATCCTATCCCTTATCAACCTGTAATCTCTTTCTCTTCTCCGCCCATTCCCTCGTCTTTCTCTTTTCCTTTCCTTCTCGTTTTACACCTATCCTTCTCGTTTATACCATACAACTATAAATTCATGTGGCCTGCACATCAGAAGTTATACTGGATCTTCTCCCTGTCTCTCTCAGCTTCCTCGCAATTGCAGGAGGATGGCTAGCGTCCGTGGCGAAGAACGCCGCGTTGGGAGCCGCCGTGGAATTTCCCCAGCGAGGGGCAATGTTGCGGGGAAGGAGGAGACTCCAAGTTCAGCAGTTGGCGGAGAGATACGACTCATTCCGGCGTTCCTACAGAGGGCGGGAATGCCTCCTTTCATTGCACCGCATTGGGCGAATGGTTGGAGACTCTGGGGTAGGCCCTAATCCCCCCTAACCTTACGCCCCTCTCCCCTCGTACCTCTCTCCCATTACCCCCTTCCCTACATGTTTACGTAATAAAAAGATTGTCTCACGCGTCTATATAGACCCCTGGTAAATAAGAGCCATAACGGAAGTTAGAGGAATAATTCCAGCGCGGAGACTTTCAGGTTAAGAGAATTTTGGACGATATCAATAAAGAATGCCAGGAAATCAGTATAAGTTTATTTAAAGATGATGGAAGTAGTCATCTACTTTGATAACATGCTTTTCGGCCTTTGATTGCCAGACGAATGTACATATATAATTTATACCACTAATGCAAAAAGTACGTTTCTGGTCAGTTCGTGTCTGCTTCTCAATGAGCAAGAGGTCTGTGAGCTACAAATCCACCTTCCGTCATCTTTTGCAATCGGTTCCATATTAATGTGCACAGAATTTCCTTGCATGAGGTGGAAGAAAAAAAGAAGTGGTACGGTTTGCAAATTTTTGAATGCCAAGAAAATGACGGCATGATTCTTTAAATTCGTAAATATTATATGTCCATTATATAATAGACCAATATCCTTGGCCCTACAAAACTATAATCATAGATAAGACAGCTAAACTGTTATGAAACCATTACCAATAAACAATTACATTATTAACGCGTATACGATATTTTAGCGTTGAATGAATAATATAACCTGATTCATATTATGGAGGATGCTGTTTGTAGAATGTCATAAGCATTATACGAGAATGACAAATGTTTGTGGAGTGAAATTTAGTTTTTGATGCTACGTAAGGAAGCAATGTAAGTAAATGAAGCCTTTCTTGAATAAATATAATTTGTTATGGCAGTTAGATGAGTATCCCATAAATTAGCAGTCTATCGCAAATACCTTAACGGTATTTTTATTACGTCCCTTCTCCTTGTAACCCTTCGTAACAAATATGTAACTCTACGCAGTGGTGCCCAACTTCACTGTAAGTTGGGCCACCTTAAAATTCTTCCAATTATTGATGAGCCGCATGACTAGAATGACGCTTTGTGTTATATATCATTAGCCTTACACGCAAAACTACGTTTAACTCTCAATATTCGTTGTTTCGGAAGAAAAAGTATATATATATATGGATGTCAACAAGGTGTTGGGATGAGGTTCTCTCTCTGTAGCTGAAGAAGAAGTAGTTCCGAAAGCTTTACGTTTGTGATGTTTCTGTGTTTTTGTGTTATTTTACGTGTGTCGCTTCGACATCCCCGGGGCCTCGCCAACCTGAAGTCGTCTGATTGGTGAGTGCTCACTGGGTTTCCTCATCCCAACACCTTGTTGACATCCATATATCTATTTTACCTTTCCTTTTCCGTAAGTTGTTATATATATATATATATATATATATATATTTGTTTTTTAAATTAAATATTTTAACTGTATATGAGCTATTATTTATTTAAATATGCTTCCTAAATTATTCGAAGTTTAATTTGCTGCATCATATCTTTTATTAAACGGCAGGCTGGCTATCCTTGGTCTAACATTTCGTCACATTTTATACAATCCTTCCCTTCTTGCACCACCGGATTTATAACCGCTCCCACAATGAATTGCATTCTCCTATTATATTTATCGATTAAATATTAACCAATAAATCTTATTTTTCTCAATTCTAGTGATGGAATTAAATACTAAATTTCATTTTTCAAATTACAATTATATTATAAATTAAAAGTGTCACTACACTTAAATATTAATCCACAAAAACTCATTTAAATTATGAAAATTTGAGAATTCCTTTATTTATTACATATAAGATGTTTTTGTGCTGAAAGTCTAAAAGCTATTTCTGATAAATAAATTTCAAATTTCAAATTTCTCACTCAGTCTTTCCACTTGCTCCCGCTTTATATTCCCTCATACAAAACTAAAATAAAATTTACAATTAAAAAGTATTTCATTTACTAATTTCTTTGAATTAGATTTGAAAATACGCTCAGACTATTTCCATATTTATTTTCTTTGACAAGGAGCAATATCAAATCTGGCCCACAACTTTTTCAAAAATTAAATGAAAAATCTCCTTGAATGCTTAAGACGTTAATGCGCTTTTAGTGAAGTAACTATCGAGATATATAAATTTACTTTTTAACGGAATTGTTATGGATTGATGAATATTTGTATTGGAGTTGCGAAAAGGAGTATATTAAAAGTATTCGTTAGAAAAGTTTATGTTAGGTGAATTTAACAAAAAAAAATTAAAATTATTTTAATGATTGATATATTTCATTTACCATCAGAATAACTTCAAGATATCGTTTAATGATATTTCGTTATATCTCTTTGCATGGCCCATACAGGAAGCACTCATTTACATATTATATCTGGGTTAAAAATAAATAAATAAACATTAAACGTGACGATGTTTCAAGTGACATGTGTTCCTTAGAGGAGAGTTGATGAGGTTCATGGTGCTGAAAGAACGTTCACATTCTGTCTTTGTTATAATCAATGTATTTATTGCTGCCTTTGGTGACTGAAGAGCATTTGGAATTTGCTCACAGCTCCCACTGAAGATTAACTCTCGGAAGCTTTTGACAGCTTTATTTACAGGGACACGGAATGCTTTTGCCAATTCACGAATTTGTTTATTTCCAGAGCACGGGCAGATTTCTTTAGGCCATTTCGATGGATCGAAAATTTCCAAATTAAGGACCAAATCAAAATACTTATTGGATTGAGACTCATCTTTCGAGGAAATCCGGGAGGCAGTTGTTGCAAACATACGATTCTCTATACTGTCACTTAATTTCTTAAATAAATCATTCTGCTCGTTCCTGGGTCCATGCTCCAATTTCATTCCTTGGAACATGAATATTTGAACTTAATTTTGCGCTCCTTCATAGCCTTCTCCTGGATTCGTGCCATTGATTGAAAAATACGATATTTTAGAGAAATGAGATGATGGATCTCTGGAAATGTAACGCTTATATGTTACAATTCTAGTGATAGGCGTTCAAATTCTCAAAGTTCGTCCAACATAAGTCCTATATTCATCACAAAATTGAGGTCAATTTAATTCATTTTGAGCCATATGTACCGTTCTCTTTTGATTCCCGTAAGTTTTTTTTTCTTGGAATACTTCATTAAAATGCTGATAAATTTTGTAATTCTTTCATATGGACCGCATCGAGCGTGCGCTAGACGACAACCATCTAGTGCCCAAAATATGCCCAATTGAATCACAATCTAAACTAAATTGAAGCTCCATAGATTCAAGTTCATTTCTGTTTTTTGGGGATACATTATAGATTTAAAAATTAATGATATACAGTTTCTTAATAGCAGGGTGTCGAACCGAAAACTCGCAGCGAGCCCGAATATTTTGTTTTTACTTTAAACCCGAACCGAACATGAACCAGTTTTTAAACGGGTTCAAAATCTTCCAGACAATCGATGTATATATCCAAATGAAAATAAATCAAATCTTACTGAAGTTTAGTGAACGAGAGGGAGACAAGATGTTACTTCTCGAATTTTCAGATCTATCAAATAGCAAAACATTTCTCTTCTGTTTCTAGACTTTATTTGTTGCTTGATCTCCTTATACACCGTGAACCAATGGCAGACACAAAGGTAATTACTCCCCCCTTTATAGTACTGATTAACAAAGTCGATTCGACAACTGTTTTGTAGGCTCTGCGTTGCAGGTACTGCGCATAGATCGAGCGGCGCCTAGTCATTAAATTGCATTGTAGAATGTTTCTCTGTGCCTTGCAGTTACTTGCTTGTATATATTGTATTCTGAATCAAACTTAAGGTGTCAAACGACCAAGCGTCATATGTGCGGATCATCGCCTTAGAATCTAACACATAAAGGTGTTTGACGGTAAGAAGAAGAGAGAATATAAAAAGGAGGTGGAGAGGAAAAAGATAGAGAGAAAGTGGTGGAAGTGGACAATAGAGACAGACAGACAGACAGACAAACGACTTTATTAGGGCGAAATTGAGACTATGTAGTCCCTTCTTACATTTAACCCTTTCGTCATATAAGTAATTACAATATTTACAAAATAAGAGGAATTAAATACATACAGATTTTAACAAAATACAAATTAATTACAAGTTAATATATTTGTTAGTAGATAACAGAGCATTACCAAAGAATGTTAGTTTTGTGGGCCATAAAAAACTGTGTATCGGTTATGTTTTAACACAGAAAAATTCCCACTGCGGAAAACACCTACGAAGAGAAGAGAGGTGTAAAAAACCGCGAAAATTCCTAAATAGTTCAGGGGAAGGAAAAGAAAAAAAATCAATTATTTGAGAAACAGAGAGAAAAAAAAAATTCATAAATACAAACATATGTACATACATTTATATCCATATGAGGGAGGGGGGTGAGAGGGGAACAGGGATTGAAGGGTAAGAGGGAGTAGGAGAGGAGAAAGATAGAGAGGGAGTGGAGGATGAGGACAACAGAGGAGTGGGGAAGGAGGACGATAGCGAGGGAGCGGGTGAGGAGGAAGATAGAGAGGGAGTGGAGGAGGAGGACTATAGAGGAGTGGGGAAGGAAGACGATAGGGAGGGAGTGGGTGAGGAGGAAGATAGAGGAGTGGGGGAGGAGAAAGATAAAAATGTCTTTATTCGGACGAAATTTAAACCATAAGGTCCACTGCTACATTTAACACTTCGTCAGTTATATACTACATTATATTAAAATACATTAAACTAAGATGATAAAATACTAATACAGATAGAGAAGAATAAATAGGTACATATTCAGGAATGACAAGGTATTTGTGGGAAATCTTAGGAAGGACCTGATTTGGCCAATCTAGCAAAACCAATGTAGAAAAACACACACGAAGTGAAGGGGTGTGCAAAAAACCTGCGAAAACGATACCTACACAATAAGTGAAAAATCAAGAATTTTATGTTAATATAGCAGGTTAAAATTATAATAATAATAATACATATATAAAAGAGAAAATATTTAAGGTAAAATGACAATGAATGAATAAGAGACCTATTTATCAATGGGGAAAAAGAGTAATAACAAGATAGTGAGGGAGTAGGGGAGGGAGAAAAGAGAGGGAGGGAGTGTGGGAGGAAGAAGATAGAGAGGGAGTAGTGAAGGAGGACGACAGAGAAGGAGTGAGGGAGGAGGAAGATAAAGAGGTAGTAAGGGAAGAGGAAGGTTGAGAATTGAATTGAAGAACGTCTTTATTCGGGCGAGAATTAGACTATGTCAGTTCCTCATCCACCTAACTCCTTGTCATTAACGAATCCTAATACAATAATTTCGAATGTATGTTTGTACGTACGTAAACTTGACTAAATTGTAACCATGGTGTTTTCCAATTACGTGGATGGTCAGTTTTTACCATTTTCCTTAGGGTCATACGCGGTCAGATATCGAATTGTGCGGAACTACCTGGGGTTGACCTTTTCCGGACCCCCCCCCCCCCCCCGAGGTGCACGGTCGATTCGGATAAAATTGATCGATTGATTGATTTGGTCGTTATTTGGGGCGAGATTGAGACTAAGAAGTCCCATCTTCGCACTATAAAAAATAATACTTACTCCTGTCATATTTGACGGCCAAATCGGCTAGTACGATATATATTATTTTACATAGATAATGATTTTGACGCACACATATACAGGGTGTTCCTAAATTATACCGACAAAATGATATGGGTTGTAGGGCGGCATGCCCGATTGCAAAACAACTGGTCCCTGTGCCCGGAGTAGTTTCCTGTTCGACCTACGAAGTTAGAAATATCGTACCTAACTGCCCGATGCTAAAGCAATTTTAGTGCTCTGCACGCCACCTGTGATGCGCTGCCTCGGTGCAGAGTGTAATGTTTTTGCTCACTCTGTTTACTTAGTATTACTTGCAGGCACGAGTGTACGGATTGCGGATGGTGCATTCGGTGGAAGGTGTATTTGCCGAGTTACATGAAAAAGAAATAGGAACTTCTGGACATAACAACATGGTTTATTAATTCACAATTACCGTACTGAGTACGGGACAAGATTCATTAAAGGAGGTGCTCGAACTGGGGGCCCCCATCCTGTAAACACAACATGCATCTTTCAAAAAATGATTGTCTCGTTAGTTCGTAAATTCCCGCCCAGTTGCGGATTGAATCACAAGCAACCTGGATGCGAGGGAAAAGGTTTACAGACTGCATTTTCATACAGGCTCTTGATGTGACACAAACAAAAAATCCAGAGTATTGAAATCCGGGGAGCGAGCTGCCCAATGGACGGGTTGCCTTAACACCTGGTGCTTAGGTACGAGATTTCTCACCTCGTAGCTCGAACAGGAAACAGCTCCGGACACAGGGACCGGGTGTTTCGCATAGCGGGCATGCCGCCCTACAACTCCTATTATTTTGTTGGAATAATTTTGGAACACCCCATATAAACACATATATAGACACCTATATATATACACAAATAAATATTTATCGTAAAACTTGATAAAGCCAAAAATAACGAATCTGCAAAGAAATTCATCTAATCATTGGTCATGTATAAATACAATATAATTATCGAATAGATAATGATTTTGAATCACAAATATTGAAAATGCAAATATATACATACATACATAAATACATGCATATAAGCAATCATTTGTTATGAAATAGTACATTAAAAAAATAAAAAAAATCAATTTACAAAAACTACCCTAATCCCTTGTCATATATAAATATAATATAATTGTCAAGTAGATAATGGATCTGATACTCTCTTGTGCACCAATATATATATATATATATATATATATATATATATATATATAAACATTTATAATCACATTTTATAGGACAACAAAGAAAAAAATTAATTTACAAAGAATTTTAGGTGAAATAAAATATTTGTGTTAGTTATTCTACGAAATTTCTCAACTTGGTGGTGCGTTTCTGGAGGAATAACGGTTGTTATTAGAATGTGCGTGTTGTTCTATGTTATTTTATTTGGAAGCATTCTCGGCCAGTAAATGGAACAAATATAAAGAATTAAGTAAAGGAACTTTCTGTATTGTGATTCTTTTGAAGCGAGAGTAGATGTCGGTAATAGGCTCGTTTAAAAGAAAACCCGGAAGTTCATTCCACAAACTCCAAGCTGTTACAGTGAATGAATTAATGTTGATTTCCGTTTTGTTCTAGGGAATAAGAAGTTTGTGGTCCTCTCTTGTATGTAAGAAATGAACATTATTGATACTGTTGAATAGCAAAGAAAGGTAAAGCGGCGAATTATTTTTACGAATTTGGAATAACAACGAGAATAGATTTAGGCGCCTTCTGCATTCTAAGTTCAGCCAATAGAGTTTAAGCAGAGGTTCCGTGATGTGATAATATTTCTTTAGATTATATGTAATCAACACAGGCATTCTACGCTCTTTGAAGCTTAATAAAGAGCTCTTGAATAAAATCTTGGTAAACTATATCGCCGAAATCAAAGTTAGAAATTATGAGCAAATTGACTAGTTGCTTTATCAGCAAGAAAGAAAGTGTTATTTGATCGCTAAGGGAGTGAAGAAAGGAAGAATACCTTCTTGCAGATTTTAATAACGTGGTGGTTCCAAGAAAGAGTTTCATTTATTGTTATTTCAAGATCATTGACATGACATATTCCATTTGGGAAGGTTAGACTTCGTGAAAAGATTCCATATTGTAAATAAATACGCATGTCGTAAACGTTAACTAGACAAATTTATTCTAACCGGTTTCGCCAGTTACAGTATCATAAGGAGACGAAAGCCTTGCAGAAGGCTCTGTATATACGGGGAAGTATGGTGGGGTTTGAGAACAGAACGGTAGTGTCAAAGATAGAAAGATGTGTAACTTCGTAAGATGAGATAGATGCAAAGATTTTAGAATAGCCTATTAAAATTGCCTGAGATTTTTTTGGGTTGAGATTTAGGATATAATTTTTGCTCCAGTTATTAAGCATTGATAAATCATATTTATCTTTCTCTAATGATTTGTCTAAGTGTAAAGAGGTTGTAATTAGGTAAATCTGAAGGTCATCAGCATATAAGTGATAATTGAAGTATTTAAGACTGCAGGAGCAATCATTTATATAAAGGGAGAATAGTAAGGTGCCCAAAATTGAGCCTTGTGGGACATCTCGGGAAAATTTAATCCAAGAGGAGGACCGTTTTTTTTATATTACCTTCTGACATCTATCAGTTAGGTCGTGCGCAGACAAAATGCCGGAGGACACGATGCCAAAAGACACAATGCCGAAGGACACGATGCCGAAAGACAAAATGCCAAAGGACAGGGAGCCGAAGGACGCGAAGCTGAACGTACACGATGCCGAAAGGCTACATGGTTAGGTAGGACGAGATCCACTTTATTGCCATATGTGATAGTCTTAACCACGTCGCTTGGCTAATAGGATGTCTCTAGCTAAGTAGTCGAACACTTTTCTAAAGTCAAGAAGAACTAGAATGGTCAATTACCTCTTATCGATAGAGTGTCGAATGATATCTGTTATATTCAGTAATGCGGTGATGGTGCTACGCGACTTACTAAACCCTCAAAAGAGAGGAGTGGGGGAGGACGATAGAGAGGGAGTGTGGGAGGAGGATGATAGAGCTGGGGTGAGGGAGGAGGACGATAAATATGTAGTGGGGATGAGGAAGAGAGAGCGGGACTAGGGGAGGAGTAAGAGAGAGAGGGAGTTGTAGAGGAAGATAGAGCTGGAGTGGGGGAGGACGATACATATGGAGTGGAGAGGAGGAAGAGAGAGGGAGTAAGGGAGGAGTAAGATGGAGACAGAGTGGGGGAGGAGGAAGATCGAGAGGGGATGAGAAGGTTGAAGATATTTGGTGCGGGAGAAAGAAGTTGAAAAAGGGCGGGGGAGGAAGATGGGATACGGCGCGGCCGTCTAACGGTGTCCCCGATTGCTCAGGATAGGATCTGATCCGAGAAGTTTCCTTTTACTCTCTCTCTCTCTTTCTATCCCCGCCGCCTCAATCGTCCGGGTTCGACTCTGTCTACTCCATCGTGCACTCTCCACACCGCTCCCACGAAAGAGAGCCGTAGGAAAGATTGAAACCACCTTGGGCTCATTTCTCTCTCAATTCAATTTCCGTGATTGACCATTACTCAGCCGGTCGGCCCCGCACGACCGTCTATTCCCCACCCACCCTCCCTCCCCCCCGATGCCCCTCTATGTTCCCTCATCCCTCCCGGCCCCAGCTGCCTCCTCCGAACCGCCCCTTATTTTTCTCGGCTCTCCCCTTCGCAGATCCCCTGCTAACCTAATAAGGAGCTCCTCCCGATGGCATCTCGCTCCTAAATCAGAAGAGGCTCGCTCTCCGCCTCATATAGCTAATGGACACCAGAGCCGTGGACACCATAAAGTACGTCTCTTGCCGGGTCTTCGAGGAGTCGATGAGTAAGGACCACTGAGAGAGAACGGCGGCGTCCCATGGCGTGCCCAGAACCTATTTCCTCGCGCTATTACATGCAAACGCGTAGCCGAGCGGCGAAACACGACCTTGCCATCCAATCAGAGCGAGAAGTTCGCCGTCTATTAGACGTCTAAGAGAAAGTTATACCTGATGCCGTTGCTAGCACTCGGTTTGGCTTTTTAAATTGTTGAGGGTATATAAAGAAGATGCGTTCTCGAAGGATTCCCGAGTGGCTTCCAGATACGTGTACAACGCGTCTTGCGAGCAGAGAAGAGAGGCTGGGCGGTGAGAGGTCGAGGAGGCGAGTAGGACGTAGGGGTCGGGGACGGATGCGGAAAACAGTAGTGGGACGAGAGACGGGTTAATTTTGATTTATGAGACTGCGGAGCAGAAGGGGAATGAACGGGGAGGGGTGTCGGGGGAGGGAGTGGAGTTGGGATGGGCCACTGGGGATGCTTCGGGCGGAAGCTATGCGAGGGATTTCGGGAGAAGAATGGACCCTGGCCAATATGCTAGCCCGCGATAATTTAAGCCCAACATCACTCCTGCATTATTTACTACTTTCTCGACCCCCGCATTCCGCATCTCCACGAATAATCTAGTGGCCTTTCCATTGGACCACGCTTGTTCTAATGGTCCTTCTCTCTCTCCTTCTCTTACCTCTCATTCACTCTCACCTTACTCTCCTTCTCGAGCCAAAGAAATATAGGAACTAACGCGAATGCTTGAATTAAGAAGCGAAACTTACTTGCTTACTTGCGGCCAAACCGTGTTTCGGTTTGCAAATCGTCGTATATGGTACGTTTCTCTGGCCTCGACACTTTTCTTGGCTAAATTATGAATCAATTAGAATCGGAGAGGGTTTTTCCCTTGCATATAAACAAAATACATTTACTGTTCATCGTTAATTCATTTAAAAGTGGTAAATTTCCCGCAATGCTTAGGACAGATTATTTAGCTTAAATAACAACTTGATAAAAAATTATTTCTTGATAGAGTTCCAAAACC
Organism: Tanypteryx hageni; assembly: GCA_028673005.1. Lineage (NCBI taxonomy): Eukaryota > Metazoa > Arthropoda > Insecta > Odonata > Petaluridae > Tanypteryx > Tanypteryx hageni. The sequence continues at coordinate 44,981,571 of CM054120.1, forward strand.
AATGACTACAATCAAACATTGTCTTTTTTTGATAAATCGCTCTTAGAAACTGGTTGAAACATTTTTCTTGTCGAGTGTCGATCAGTTAGATCAGTGCTCTGCAACCGTTTTTACAAGAAGGCACATTTTCGGGCTTATTCAGTCATCGCGCCTCAACGAAGTGAATTTCACGACGACTTTGTGAAGAACATTTTTCGGTTTACTAGTTAACAACAATAAGAGAAAATAATCACCTTTTTCTAAACAGATGAAACAAATTATGGTTGAAATTGTTCGTTTGAAATACTTTTTATATTTGTTGGTCTGTAAAATAATACAAAGCTAGACATTTAATTTACTCTGTTATCAATATCGAATAGTTCAAACATTAAATGATAATTTAATATTATTGATATACTTGCCCCTGTTTTGAATAAACAAGTCGTTTGGTGTTTGGCACTATGTTGGAAAGAGAGATAGTGAGTTTCTGATCCTGGTCATTAAATATGACCTATTACTGTTCTTAATAAGAGGCAGTACTGAAAAACTCAATTAACATGGATATGCATTCCAAACGGCAACAAAAATTCAATGGCACTACCAGAAATAGTTGGATAATTATTTTTCACATGCAGCAAACATTTGTCTAGAGGTTTCTCATTGAACTTCGTTGAACTCGGGAGTGTGATCGCTCCTGAGTTCTCTAAATTTTTCCAGTATCTTTAGAGAATAAATTCCTTAATTAATATTTCCGCAGATGAAGCAAAAGACTCGAATAGTCATATTTATGTAAGCTACTTAAGTTGAAGTAGTGCATTAAATCATCATGAAGAACATCCAAATATTCAACAATAACGGTTAGCAGCTTCATTTCAAGATTTATTCCGATGACACGTTTTAACATTTAAAATGATCCACGTTTTATGCCTTTTTACAAATTTAGAGTTTTGATTTGAACCCATACACCTTGTCCATACAAGTTATAATCACCGCCTTGTCCTTGCTTTTTTCTATTTAATTCGTTAATATACACGAAGACATCAGGCATGCATGCTAGTTTTTAAGACAGTATTTGTTTTGTAACAACTTACCATATTTCACTTCGTCATGTAATATAACACATGGCTGTACCTCATCCTTCCAACCAAAACTTCATGACAAGGTCTTTCCTCGCCAAAGCCAGCGAATCTCGCTGCAAAGAAGTAGGGAGTGATGATTTGCCCCTATATCCTCACAAAGTACTGAAAATAGACAAGAATTAAAAAGTCTACGATTTAATAAATTTGTCGATTTTCACGACTTTTCCAGAAACTGACTTGACTTCAACCGGTAGGTTTTTTACCCTGATTGATTTGCGATGAAGGAAACAGTGTATGATTTAAGCACTTGACTTTTGGCTTTTTACATTGGACAGGAATCCATTGACTTTTCCTGCCATTGAGGCTTATCCATCTGCACAGATATTAATTCAGTGTTTCCATTGAATTCCGTTGCTCTATAGATATGCGAAATATTTCATCGTCTTTACCACTTTGAGAAAGTTCTTTGCAGAAATGTTAATTATTTTTAATGCAGTCCCCCCAAGAAAGCGCACGATGGAGATGAATTACGCACAAATTTTTAGGTCTGTTGAAACACTGGATTGGAGAGATAATTTCTCTGATACTCGCAATTTCTCTCCCAAAGTTGCTTTCGGATATCATCAATGCATCTTCCGTTGGTGTCGACTAAATATGGATCTCAGGTTCTCTCCTTCACTCCCTATGCTCCTGTCTTGACAAGCTTGTTCTATAAGTGTTTATTCGATAAGGTGTCCTTTTTTCGCTTTGGCAATTAACTTAGCTGGCCTCTTGCGCTATCTCGGAAACTTTTACACATATTTTCATTAAAGTGCTTTGCTTAAGGTCATACTCCCATAATCGCTCGAAATAACCGAGGCTCTTACCAGATAAGAAGGGCGTTTAAGAGAAAGGCGAGGATTTAATTTGCTGGGTACTATAGTTCCGTTCGATAGTTTTTCTCTGCAAATGAGACACTCATGTTTTTGTCATGATACCTATCCAAACCGCGAAAAGCCTATGCACAAATTTATTTTTTATATTTCCTAATTAATGTCTTTGACTTTTTACTTGTAAGATCATCTCTTTCATTACTCTGATGCGCAGCTTTCTCCAATGAAGAAATTGTCCATTTCACACTTAACCCTTAACTGCTAAACCAATATAAAACTTTATCACCTACATAAATCAACATAATGAGCAATTATTTCTTCTCACCATACACGCTGATGGGTCGTTCTTGAACGTTCACACAGAACGAATTACTGAAGTGAGTCACAGGAACTCTCACCGGTTCGCAAAATACTTCTTCGCCGAAGATAGCTTTGCTTCTTTATGTTTTTAATATATCAACTTGGAGACGATAATATCAACTAAAGAAAAAATAAACGAAATGCAATTTACATGACGAAATTAAGCTGCGGTTTTAATCAGTCTGGGTAAATACTTTGTAACTGCCCACAGCGTCAAGTTAAGCTTGTGCAAAAACCAATTATAATTTTTGTTAACGATAGGAAAAACACTCTAGAAACCTTTACTGTTTCAATATTGTTTGGAGTCTTTGGTCGAAGTACTCGCTATTCTCATTAATAAGAGTAAATTCGTCATCAGTTAGGAAAGTAATACATTGACAAAATTGTAACCCTTTAAACCAGAGGTGTACAACATACGGACCACGGGCCAAATTTCGCCCCCCGACACATTTTGTGTGGCCCGGTAGGATTTAACTCAGCTGGTGCTTTTCTTTTCCGTAAAAAAATGTAAGTAAAACTTGTTATGGATATTTATCGTATGTGTGAACAAACCTTTCCCCTTATTAAACTAAACAAAGCTCCATTATGTTCAGCAATGACAGATCAGTGTTTAATAGACATTCGAAGAACAACAACTACCAGTAGTGGAATGGCTAGAGAAAAACGATACAATATCCACCATAGAGTAAGTAAATTGTATTTGTTTGTCACCTCATTTTTGTCTCACCAGTATTGCATATAAAAGCGGTTACGGTAGTTACTGAATCTACAATGGTGTACTTAAATATTTTATGTACAAAACTTTCACAGCCTGTCCCGCCTAGGTCCAATCAAGGCCGATTTTTTCCCGTGTCAACTTTTGAGTTGTGCATCTCTGCTGTATACAATATGTAATCAAATACTTCCTCTTACACTAAAGTCGGCCGATCGTGGATCTGAAACTCAATCAAAATCACTGATATAACAAAGAAGATATAACTGTTGTAATTTCTAGTGACTGAAACTATAACATATTCCAACAATAAACTATCGATATTCAATTAAAAATTCTCTCTGCGGTCGTATCTTGAAAATAATAGACTGATATTCTTCCTTTCTCTATAGCTCCAAATGTTCCGCGGCACTTCAAATACATTGTCACGTAACACCGGTTGCAGAGCACTGGGTTAGATGATTCATAGGAAGTAAAATTGAGAGGAAAAATACATTATTTCATAAGCTCAATCAGAGTATTCAAATGATTTAACTTCAATTATGCTCAAGAATTCAATTAAAAAAGCTTTTGTAAAAAGAAATGAGGTAAAAATCATGCATTAAATATAAGTAATTATTTGGATAACCGACTATTCAAAACATAATTCAGAGAGTTGCGGTGGTGAAGTGGCTATAGTGTTGGCCTTCCACTCTTAGGACACGGGTTCAAATCCGGTGGATTTAGGATATTTCAGCCTGGAATCGTCCCGTCCCCTACTTGTGTGGTTTGAAGAGACCGTGCAAGTCAGCGCTCCGTCCTTCACATGGGGCGTAAAGCAGTTGGCCCCCTTGGTGCTCTTCGCAAGAGTCGGATGATACCGGCAACTGGTTTCTATCCTCCATTTTGTAAGTGTCCGGTGTGGAAGGGGCTCCATTAGTACAAGTGGCTGATTAGCCACAAAAACCAATAAACAAACAAAACATTATTCACTACGAAGAAGAAACTTGAACTGCATTGCAAAAAAATATGGGACAACGCTTTTTTGTATTTCCACAGGTTAATAAATAAATAAATTATTAAAATGTGGAGACATATTATGTTACATTTTTAAAGAAAATTAAAAAGTTTTATAAGTAGCGTTTTTGCTTTGAAAAAAAATCCTTTAATTCCCACGCACTCATCTTATGAAAATTTGAGCGTACGTTAATCAGGGCAGCAAAAAAGGATAAATGAATGTGGCGGTTTGCTTTTTGGTGGATGGGAGAGGGTAGGGCTTAGGCTGGATTTCGAAGCAGAGACGAGGGAGAGTTAGAGGGAGAGGGAAGAGTTGAGGTGCCCAATAGGAAAGAGTTTGAGCTCGTTTAGGGAGCTGGATTTATATACTGAGGCTCCCAAGACTTCTCACCGACATAAATTACAGCAAGCCTACAGCAGTTAATGCTCACCTTCCATTCCGCACATGGAAATAAGTAAAATATATTGGGCTTAATCTCTTTCTAAATGCTACATATTGCCAGTTGTCACATATATATCCAGTATTTATAGAAAAATATAGTTTCAAATTTTCGCGTAGAATTGACAATTGCACAGAATTTTCATGTCACTTCATTCATGCAAACAGGGGCGGCCCGAGGAATTTTGGCGTCCCGAGCGATAAAGCATTCCCCTTCGTTAATGTTTGTTGAGATATTTAGAAAATACCAGTTAATTTATTCATCGCTCTATAAAAATTATCGATAATGAAAAATTTAAAGGAATGCCATCAAGATTTTATCCCGTTTCTCGATATAAATTGGCATTCAATATTTATCCATTTGCAACTAATGCGTAGACAAATGATCGAGATAGCGCTTCCAAAACTTGGGCGCCCCAGGACATCCCTGCATGCGGATGTGCTTCCTGCATCCGCAATGCGCTTATTGTTGCCATTATACCGGATACATACCGCGAGTACATTTTGTCCGGCGATTGAAACTACAGTTAATATCAATTTTTATTGCTTTTAAAACTATTCCATTTTATTATCGTTTATTCGTGGCTTTTTGGTGATACGGCAGAATTTCTACATAAACTCTTACTCGGCTCACCGTAAACCTGGCAACTTAAAAAACCTTCCAACGAGAATGAATATTTTCCTTCACGCTGTATTTTGACGAATATACCGATTTTAGATGGATATGAGTCGGAAGAAAGTTGTTTTGTTCTATTATATCGTTCTTCTCGTTACGTAACCCGTCTCATTGGAAGGATTTTTCGATTGGTTGTCTATGCAGCAATTTCCTGGAATACAGAAGACTCACTATCTCTCAAACACGAGTACTTCTATCCACCAATATCTATCCGGGTTTCTGTTCTGGGTAGCAGTTTTTTTATTGAGCTCTTAATGAGAATTCAAATTCCCACGCTTCCTTGCCCATAATATTTCTAAAATTCTTATCGGAGGAGATGGTTAGCCTTTAAACAAGCTTAATTTGTACCGTAACCGTGCAAGTGGGGTCAGATTTCACCCCATATATTTAAATAGTTAGAAACTTAACTACAGGAATATGGATTATATTTTTAAATTTATTAATAATTAAATGGTTAAGAAATATTGCTGTTTCATAAAATTTTAAACATTATATTTGTTTATAGTTTATTTTGATAATTCATTTATTTCCTTACAATGAGGACAATTTGACTATAATGGTATGAAAATAAGTACAAAATACAATTACAATTTTTATGTAACATTTTTTGCACAATTATACATGTATACTGTAGCTATTTAAAATTCGTACACTCTTTACATATAGTTATTAGTGGGGTCAATAATGACCCCAATTATACATTTATAATTTATTTTGTTATATGAAATTTTCATTCCCATAGAAGAAACTAAGTAGTAAATAAACACATATAAACATCGAGAAGTTGCATAAAGTAAAACTTTTCACAATAATAAGTAAAACAACTGAGTGGGGTCAAATATGACCCCGCTTGTCCGTTTAAAGGTTAATGGTGAATACGATTCGAATCAAAATAAGGATGAACAAAACAAAATGAAATACCAAATTGGAAAATAATATTTTAATATCCTGATTTGGATTTATTAGTGAAATTGGCATTATAAAAAAATAAAAAATGGTCCCATTAAATGTTTCGGAAGAATATTATTGTTTTTTACCGAAGAAGACGTCAGCATATGGAGCACTTCGCCTTCAATAAGCTTACTAGAAGAAGGGGAGACGATCACCTTTTCGTCCTGTTGTTGCCATAAAAAATTGGTCCAATATACATTGCACAAACTTTCTCATTCATGTACTACGTCTGTTCTCACTACCATATTTACCGACTAGAAGGAACTCCGAAGGAGCGCTGTTGCTAATTAACAGCAAAACCGCGGAAAGGATTTCCGCACGTAAATAGTATTAATATATTGATGACGTCATAATGTGTAAATCGAACTTGACAATTTGTTGTACCGTATATAAATATCAGGTATTATGTGGATTTGCAAAGCCTTATAGGCGCTAAAGGGAATGACATCAGAGGACTGGGGAAATCTGGGTGGTATCTGGGTGTAAAACTCGATATATTATGTCACTGGACGTTATAAGTATAGTTATTTTTTTAGAAATACCGTTCATGACTTAATGTTAATGACACCAAACTCTATAAAGAAATGAATTTTCATCGAAATCGGTGGATCCACTTTTGGATAAATCAGTGTTTTGTGAAAATCGACCGGATATACCACCCTTTATTGTAGCACTCTAACAGGGTTCTCCAACTCGCGACCCACATGGTGCATGTATGCAGCCCGCGTAGGAACGTATTTCATGCTACACGGCCAAAACTCAAGCGTATTTCTTATAAAATATTTCACTCGAATCTTTGTATATAATGTAAGAAATTTAAAATGATTACAAAATCAGCACTTTTAAAAAATTTCCGGTATATTGGTCATCCACATTTATAAAAATCTTGCATAGTTGGGGTCTAGAAGAATGGTCATTCCGTTGCCAGCGTGTTCCTTGTGTTTCCGTAGGACCAAACTGTCGGAGCCGAATGTCCCCATTGCGGAGGGGAATATGAACATTCAAAGAATATGAAACGGTTTCAGAACAGGGAAAGTTTGAAATGCGGCCAGCGGCTTTGGTATTTTGCATTAATCCGACCAACGGATTTGGTGGAGGATCTTCATACCCGCACCGATGAGAGTTTGAGACCCCTGGGCTGTATCCATCATCTCTTTAGAGCAGGGATGGCAAATAATTTTTGTGTCGCCTGCCAATAAAGTAATATTATTCGACAGATTTTTTTCTCGTGCCACTAGTTAACTCCTTCTCTAATAAACTTAATATTTTATGCTGAAAATAAAATATTCCGCGTTCCAAGTAAAAATAGAACGCGTGCCACTTCGGACACCCGTGCCATGTATTTGCCATCCCCGCTTTAGAGGGTTTATTCTGGATAATAGCATGCATAATTGCGAGATATCATTCGATTTCGTTAAACCCTTTAGGCCCAACAGCCGCACAAGCAGGCGGCATGGCGAAAATTATGTTGGATTCCGGGATATCTATAACGTTCACATCCATCAAAATCCTTAAGTCGAATTTACTCGCTATCACAATACTTTCTCTATATGCTACGTACCATATGAGACACCAAAAATTGATAAAAGTTTCACCACTTGATGCGGGCTTAAGCTTCAAGTAACCAATCTACAGAGAAAAAACTTAAGGCTAAACTTAACGTATGTCTCCAAAGTTCAGACTCATCTTGGATTTGGAAAACTAGTGCCTCGTAATGCTCGAGGTAGTCTGGATGACACTCGCCATGTGCTTCATTAAAATAAGCTCGAACGTTTTTTGGAATTACGGCGGATTTTATCACCGTGTTTTTGAGCCGAGAGGAATTAACTTATCCGGCGGAAAGGTTGCTGCCACCCGGGAGATGATCCCCTTGGCCGCTTCCCAGATTCTATTCACGCTCCACTCCTATCTCGCTCCATACCTCCTCCCCTCATCCCCGGGCCGCTCCACTTTTTCTCCCACCCGCGCCTACTATCAATAGGATGCCTTGCATTAAAACCTACGTGCCCGGTCCATGGGCCGTGACATGAGAAACTCGGCTAATACCCAAATGGAATGGTATTTTCCTTCGGAAGGGTGGGCCCGACTCCATCACATCTGGACCATTTGCAAGTAAATACCAGCATTAAAACCTCGAAACTCTCGTGCCTCCAATAAATCGCACTCGAGCGAGGTAGGAGGGAGAGAGGGGGAAGGTCAACAGGGGAGACTTCGCAAGTCGGGAGGGGTAAACGAGGAAGTCGAGAGGTCGGAAAAAAGGGAGATTTTTGCAAGCGGAGAGGGGCGCCGAGGGAAGGGCCAAATGGGGAGGCCCGTCCGGGGAAAGGAGAGTGGAAAGGTTGGCACGCGGAGGGAGGGGGAGGCTCTACTCCCGCCGCTTTGTCATAGAGGAGAGGATGGGAGATAGTTCCTCCTCGCCATTCTTCGTCCCCTCGAAGAAACCGAGGAATCGAAGTCGGTGAGATTGGGAAGAGAAGGAAGGGAACGAGGGATAGTGCGAAAGTTAAAACGATTCCAAATACAATCTTTCCACGTCCCGCGAGCACTCGCGGTGAAATCGATTTAGCCTCGATAGCCTAAGAATGAGGAATTAATGATTAATTCGTATTAGATCGATTATATTAGGCATTACTGAAACCAAGTCATCCCGGCAGTAATGTATATCGATTCTCTTCACCAAAATATTCGTAACATGATTAAGGAAACATTTTTGATATGTTATAATTTTTTATTGTTTTGGTTTTAAATATCTGCCGATAATGTGTAAGAAGAACTTATAACTTCATCCTAAAATTTTGGAAATATTGTTTAGTTTGTAAAAAGTTTTAGCAATTCTTTTGTATTTGAGAGGAATTCCAACCTCGAAAACGTTGACTTCTCAAAATGCTAAACTGAGGGATATTGATGAAAGAGGTATTGGATTTGTTGAAGTGATACGGGAATTCATTTTTAATGCAGAATATTTAATTTCGCAATACATATACGTATATCGTCGATAATTTGAATCCGTGTTTATTATATTTTACGGGAAAATTGCAGAATTATAGAGCAACATTTAATCCTTTCTTTACCATTGGATTAAGAATTTAACCCAAGAGCGAGTTTTTAAATTTATATTTATTTTTCCATTTTTTCATTTTTGTAGGTTTTTTCTAGAAAAATACCGCATTAACTATCTGATTAGGCGATCGCGAATATAACTCGGTACTAAGACAATGGAAGGTTTTACAAGAATTAACTGGAAAATCACAACCAGAAATCTGTACTTTTTTTCATGATCAAACATATATATGAATATGGTAATGCTGATAATTTCTTTTCAAAATATAAAGATGAGGAATCAGGTATTTCGAATTGTTATAGAAATCACCTGAATCTTCTTCCTCTCCTCTCTCCATATCTTTAGTATTAACCCCTCAACTCGAGTTTCTGCAGCAATCTCGGACACACGATTCTCAGCTTCTTAAAATCTTCCCTTTGATGGTCTTCGAAACGCCTTCCATGTTGAATTAGCAAATTTGCATTTGTCTTACTTCTTACTCTGTAAGTAAATGTATCTTGACTTCAGAGACTTTTTCATCGAAGCCTGAACATTATTATCTTTTCTTCCTCACGAGCTAAGTGCATTTTGAATTATGAATTTTAAATTCGCCTGAAATCTTTGTCATTCTGTGATATAGCTAAACCTTTCTTCTCAATATGATTAACGTCACTCCTACCTTGATCTTGATATAAAATTACTTGAAAATATGGGTGAAAACTCGTAAGAGTAGACAGAATTCGTCGACATACCGATAACTACAATTTAACGATTACTGAGGGTTGAAGGCTGGAGGAAATGCAGAGTAGTCTTTGCCATGACTGAACTTCATCTATTTTCTTCCCAGATTTTTGTAGATAAGCGGTGTAATACATTGTATGGTGACCGATTCAAGGGGCGAACCTCCCATCTCACTTTGATGCCCCAATTTTCTCCATTTTATGCATTCTTAAACGCATTCCGAGCAAAATTCTTTGACTGAAGATAGCAGATAGGTCCATAGGGCAAGGTAAATAAAAATTCTGGCAGAGATAGGGACTTTCCAAATAAGAAGTCTTCAGGAGTTGTGTACTGAAGAAAAAGATGGGAGCACTGAGGCGATCGCCAACTTCCCTTCTCCCAGAAAGTTTCTGAATTCGCCCGACAATGTTATAAGTAGACCTTTCCTAGACACGTACGGCATTTAAAGTGATAACATTCTTAAAATAACTAGTCATCTATTATAATGCGAGTGCTACTTTCCTAATGTATTTTCATAGAAAAAAGTCGTATCACATTCGGGCTAATTTTCTAATCTAATTTATGAGGAAAAGATGTTTCTCGAAATTGTCTGGGATAATTTCTTTATTCTCCTGGACTAACAAAATCTTGTAATAATGTAGCTAAGGATTTTACAGTTGTTTAATATAATCGCCACAGGAGATACGTGGGTCTATAAATCGATATAAAGATCGCGTTTTGGCCAGGATGGGACTTTTTTTGGTTCTCCAACGAGTTAGACGCACTGCCTGCGGAGCAAATGCGGGACAAGGTTTTCGAAATTAAAATTTTTCCTGACCACACTTTCACGAATGTGGGTCTTTGAACTAGGAAATTTAAAATGTAAAAATGCATCCAGGAGAAGACCTTTTCAAAGCCTCTTCACTCTCCCGTTCACCATGATTCTCAAAATTAAATATAGAATAGATCTATTATGACTGTCTAGTCTGAAAATCTCAGCTTAGTGTCTTTCAATTGCAGTAAGCGGATTGATATATGTACTGAGGGAGCAACAAAAATACAGGTACGGTGAAACAATAAACGTTCTTTCATCAAAAACTCCGTAACATGTAATAATACAAAAAAATAAACCAATAGATAAAACGGATTAGCCCCGTTGGAAATTACACGAAAGCGCAAAATTATTTGATGCTAGAAAAGATATTATTGGAAGCCACGGAACGTTTGTATATTTTTTTAAGCCTACTGATTTTTCCAGGCGAATTACCAAACTTCGCCTAATAATTTCAATTTTTGCTTCATTTCTATTAAAAATAATAAAGATATTCAAATGTACTTATGAAAGAATAGTAGTATTTATTATGCAGGTGTGATAAATAAGAAAGAGACAAAAAATCCAGAACGCTGTTACCACGAAATTGATCCCTTTGTTCCTAGAATAAATGGATATCGATGTTTTCGAGCCAACTGCCTCTCTCTTACATGTATACACTTTTCGCGATCGATCCTGCAGACACACCCGTCCACTCACACCTCTTCCGGGCCCGACCCGACTGATCCCTGAATTCCGACAATTCCGCACTCTTCCTTCGCCCCTTTCACACCCTTTTCCCCTTCCATCTATTTCCGCATCTCCCTTAGCCCTTCCTTTCCCTTCCACCTCGTGTTCCTTTCTTAATCCCCACATCAACCCTTTCTCTGAAATCTTCCTTTTAGACCCATGTCATAACCTCACACCTCAGAGGTATTATACATTGTAAACTGCTTTCACGATATTTGCAAAATAGGTATCACGTGGATTTATTAGCGATATATGACTTATGCCAAACATAATTAATAATTTTAGCTATTTATATTTTGGTACATTTTGCAGTATTGGCTACAGATTCACTCGAGGAATTGAAATGGAAAATTTTCTTAGCTTTTATCAAACTAGGGACCATTCACATCGAAACTTATATTTATATGATCTATATAAAAACTTTTGTCATGTAACATATTTATGATTTTCCCGAAACTAATGCCTGTATAAAAAGTACCTTAAAAACTTATATTTACTTTCATATGCAGATATATGGATACTTATCGCATGACTCCAATTGTAAAAACTGTAATAAAATAGTGTATACATGACCAATCACCTTACAGTACTGTTGTAATTGCAATACTTGAAATAAAAATTACTAAATAGTAAATTATGCATTATGCTTATTGTTTAGTTTAAAGATGTTATGAAGCTAAATTAATAATATTTAAATTTTATGCAACTTCAATAGTTTATTACTGACAATCAAAAAACTGTAATCAGTTATTCTGAAAACGTTAAAATCTCCATGCAGCTCAAATAAAAGATATAAATGAATAAACAAAAAGTTATTGTCATTGATATTAGTATTTATTACCCAACACTATATATTCAAGTATCAGAAAGTGTCTATAAGCCATATTGTGGTTCATATTGCTCCTTTAATGCGTTAACTACAAACCATGCAACGCAAATACATTTTGTTCTTGTTCTAACTAGGATTAAACGATAGAATTTAATATTTCCAATTTTTAATTTTTATTTACTTTTTTATGCTTGTATTCTAGAAAAGATTTTATAGTAAGAGGTCAGCAATATGATTCGGTTCTAAATGATCTCATTTATCACGTTAATTAGAAATACAGTAGTCCCCTGCCATCCACGGAGTTAACATTCATGATTTAACTCGCGGTTCGCAAAGCGAGGGCCAGGGCCTATGGGTAATTGGGAGTCAAGGGGAGTAATGCCTCAGAGGCATATCTAAAGTCGTATAATGTATACTTCAATATTAAAAATAAGTCTACTATGCTAAAATATGATAATTTTATAAAAATAATAATAGCTATTCCTAAGAAAACGAGCACTACCCTCTTGTGACAGCTATGCTATTGAAAACTCACCCCCAAATTCTAAGAATGCTGATTAAATCAACTCTTCCATAACATACCTCTAACATTCACTTCCCTACGAACACCTGGTCTTATCGGAAGGTGTGAATTTCCTCTTTCATATGTCTCTCCTTCGTGTTAAAAATAGTTAGTATATAGCTTCTTCTCTAACATAAATTGTGGCAATAAATTACCCAAATAGCGTAGAACCGCGGATAACCAAGACAGGATGCCGCAGTTGGAAAAACGATTTATTAGCCGCGGATACTCAAAACCGCTGTTGTTGAGAGACTGCTATGGGATATATTTTTACAAAATTAAATCCACACTAAAGCCAGAAATTAGACAAGAAATTTATACAAAATTATCATTAGAAAGTTTCCATAAAAACCGTTACAAATCGTTCCAAATGTAAGGACTTGGTTATGAAAACATACTCAGTTTATTGTTGCAGAATTAAAATTGAAAATGTTAAAGAGAAACATAATTCTTTGGGGAATGGCCACATTGTGATTGTGAATACTCTTCCATTCGATAAAATTAGAACGAGATAGTGCAAGTGGTTCCTCATATTATTAATAACAATTAACAGTCACCCTCGGAATCATCCGTTGAAGAGTTCTCTCTCTGTAATTTTCTTTTCATGCTCAAGTTCGTTTTATGAAGTTCTCTGGTATTTCTTTTTATTTCTATTTCCCTTTCTATTTGCACTTCATCGTTTTCATCCTAAAGGGCGTATTACTTCTATAGTCCTTCTATCATCTTTTAAGTCCAAGTACATGTTACTCATCCACTCTTCCCATATATTTCCTGTCATTAAATTCATCATTATTATATTTGTCGACAACCGTTTGGAGCATATGTGAGCATTACGTTATTTAGAAATCCCTTTCACTGGCGGCAGCGCAGGTCCTCCTACCGTGTTGTTTGAACGCCGAAACTAATATAGCGCCGTAGAGGGCGCCAGAAGCAATTCCTGTTGAGAATAAGTGGGCGTTGGGTTGGAAGTCGAGGGGGATTTTGGATGGGGTAAGTTGTGAGAGGATTGGGGTGGAGCGGGACGGAAGGGGAATCGACAACACAGTGCGCCCCGAGGCGGTGACGCAGCCCGAGCGGCAAACATCCTTACGCGCCCCGCCGCCAGAGGACAGGCGCGTTCAAATATAATAATCCAAAGTGGTGCACATGTCTACTCCTTGGATAAAGCCGCCCCGCCGTAAGGAGGCGGTTGGTGAGAGTATCAGTCGCTTACGTCTACCCATCGAGGTATCCTGTACCGCGATCCACAGTAATCCTCAAACGCACTAGTTGCGCGGCCTAAATACTGCAACAATGTTTCTCCGATTAAAAGAGCTGGTAATTTTTTCTGATTGATTAATAAAACTAAAGTGAGAACCGTGGATATTATAGGGAAACTATTATCATTTAGCACTTATCAATAAAATATATTAAAGTAACGTCCAAAACAGTTTCGTTGTAATTACCAACTCAAAATTAAATTTGATGTGAAAGAATTTTATTTGATTCAAATACTATGGTATTTTCTTGCCTATTCACTAATGTACGACTTTAATGGATAATTCTAATTGATTAAAGGGTCAAATAATACAACTGTTATAAGGAAACTGATATTCAAAATGACTCAAATGTTGTTACTACACTTAACGTGACACAATTTCATAAATATAAAGTAATATAATGTTTCCATCTATATGTTTTAAAAGTAATATTTTGATATTATTATAATAATTTTAACATTTAAATACAGCTCATCAATGACATCCACTTAAATTATGCTAAATCGGTGTTCTTTTATTATTATTGTTGTATAATAAAATCTTCCATAGTCACTTGAAAGCATACGTTTCTTCATATTTTAAAAAAAAATTATCATTAACTTTTCAGTCATGGAGACATCTAAGTTTCTTCACCAGCTACCCATTCGTAAGGTGAACACTGGCACTTTTCGGTCTCAAAATAATTTCAGTGATGAGAAATCATAAGATTTGATTGTGATTATTTGCCAGATATATATTAAGAGAACCTTGTGTATTTAACTTAAGATTTGGAAAAAGAAATTACATCTTTATTTTCGCAGCAGAAATGTTGTTTATTTCTAATTTAAGGAGTATTAGGGGTCTTTCGTGACATGAGAATGATGAAATATCGTACTATTAGCCTCCTTTGAGAGTACCGATGGATACTCCAACGCATGGACATCTTTCTCAAGCTTAATAAAAAGTGAGTCATAATAAAAATTTAAAATAACCTCACTTTCGATATATATCCAAAGCAGCAATCAGGTTTTTTCCAGGAATATTAAAAAGCCTTCGGCTTGATATTTATTGCATTGCGCAAGAAATAACCCTCGATGAAATTATGAAAAACCTTTTTCTTTTTTTTGTCTACTGGTCGCAATTTAAAGTAGCCAAGCCCGAAGCTTCGTTTGATATCACGGTAGACATCAAAAGATGGCCACTAAATTTAATCCCATTCCCTTTCCGGAGCAGAGCTCACCTTTCCATGAAACAATATATACCTTCGTGTAGTGTCCAGCAAAAATTGCACGGATCCAGTGTGGATGTGAGATAGCTTTTTAATTTCCATAATGAATGGTCTCTTGCAATATCAGCCCATCTTTTTCGTTACCCCAAATATCCCTGGGAGCAAACCAAACCGCACGGGTCATATCACTACACAGCCCGCTCTTCCCCTTCTTTCACCCTTCCCTTCTTTCACTCCCCCCGCTGTCCCGTCCGAATCTACCCCGTGCTATCTTTTGCCGCCTGATCCCTCGCTCTCATCCCTACCTTCCGTTCTCCCCTTCCTCCCTCTCCCCTTCCTTCTATGCAAGAGTAACCCGCATCACCACCGGCTATCTATCTCCACCCCCTCTTTCCAAACTCCCAATCCTTCCCTCCACTCGCATTGGCCCTCGCTCGTCTCCACCTTCCGACTCTCTCTCTCTCCCGCCTTTTTCCCATAATCCCTTTTCCCGATCCGCTAACTACACAGAGGTATCCACTGCCGTGCTGTTCTTCAACCGTCGTTCTACACGTGTACTGTCTCCGCTCTCTCCCCCTCCTCTCTTCGCGCACCCACTGCCACCCGTCCCACCACCACACATACGCAAGCGACGCGCCACCGCATCGTTCTTCCCTCTCCATCTCCCTCCATATTCATCTTCCTTCCCTTTCGCCTCTCTTTCTACCTCTCTCTCTCTCTCCCCCGCTCTCTTTCTCTCCCTCAATATCCCCTTCCCCCACTATTATCATTCCCTGTATATCTGTTCTTCCACAATTTACTCTGTTTTTTTCTCAGTAAGAGATTTGGAAGCATAAACTATCGATTTCATTGGATCTTTTGGTGCCCATAGTTTTCCAATAGTGGATATAAAGACGATAAATATAGATATTTAAATTTAAGTAAAGCAAATTTAATGAAAATCGATATATAAATTCCAAATGGATTTATTCTTTTAATATTTAATCAATTTGCTTTCATAAATTATGTGAATCACCGGTTGAGAAGTTTTTAATTACAAAAATACTACTTCGAACGGCGAAACATACACAAATGAACACTAATAGGGATTAATTTTTAGTTACAATGAATTAATTACTGAATTTAGTAGATTTTACCGTAATTATATTGGCTATGTTTGAATTATCTATAAAACACATAAAAGATTTTTCTTTACAGTGTGACGCTATCTATATAATTTATTATTAAACTAGCTCATGAAAATCAGTTAACGGCTTTCTACAATTATGGCAATAACGATAACAAACACGAACATACAACCATTCTTTTCGAAGGATATGAACCCGCGATTCAAGCTCTGGGAGGCAGACAAGATAACCACTCCTCTACCAATGTCAATGACTGACGCCAAAACTTCCCTAAACTGAATTCATATATGAATTCCAATCTAGCAGAGAACGGCTGTGTACTGCCTCCTGAAGAATTTCTTGTTAGAAATTTTTTATTAGAATTTCTACTTCGACGAAGTTACGTTTCCATTGTTCGTTGACAACCAGACGCCTTCCCGTTCGTCTTGTGCCTGTTCCTCCGTAATAAATGAGATCTTCACTCCTCAGTACTATGCAGGACATCGAACCTGAACCAAACCGAATAACGGAACCGAAAAAACGATATTTAATACTGGAGTGGATTCGAACTCGAACAGAAAAATATTTATTTGTAACCCGAACAAAACCGAAAATACTTATTTATTCCATTTCTCTTTTTCGGTTCGCATAAATTTTCTAAATGATTGGCATCATTTCCCTAACACTAATAGTCCATTTTGGATTCCCCACGGATCCTTCGTGATATTTTTCATGCTGGACCGCAGCAGCGTCCAAAGTTCCTACACGAAAAAAGAAAGTGACAGGTTGCATCTTGCTTCTATTTTCGACTATATCTGATAATGCTTAAGGCCCTTGGGTCATTTTCGGTTTACGACGTTAGCTTCCTTTATTTCCTGAAAGATGATGATGCAACGCCTTTTTGTCTTTTATAAGATAACGTCTACCGAATTTTTTCAAGAGCCGGTGCAATGGAATTTGACGAACTATAAATTTTATGAAGTCTATAAATAAAAATGAATTTTGGTAGCAATTGCTGTATAAACTACTGTTTGTGTCCCGCGAGCCGTCTCGAAGTTCTGTCCTATAGCGATTCTCTCCGAGTGCGTGCCCCGTTTGTGGCTCACGCATAATTAGAAAGGATACGTAAACAGTTTTTCTCAAAGTTTTCTCGTAAATGAAATTATTGATAAATGAATGAAATCAAATTATGAAGTAGAAACATTCTTTTAGTTATATTTTATGCAAATTCTAAACGTTCAAAATTGTATATATTGACGTTTTAGTCCTAAAGACCTTTTATAGAAGTCCGTCATATTCCGTGCAAGCATTCAGATACTGATTGTGAATTCAAAAATTTGAGTCTAAGTCGGTTTGCGTCACATTGTATAATATTCATAAAATTCATTAAATTCGAATTAATTGAGTCTCTTGTAGCGCGTAAGCTCCATTTTTGAAATTATCTGCGACGTATGTGTGGCTAGAAGCTTTAAGTTATGTTTATTGAATACAATGATTTTTAGCAATTCAAATTTGAACTTATACCACTTACAATGCAGCCAGGGTGAATAACCTTCTGCTTACTAAAATTATGCTCATATATTGTGCTTCCAAAATGTAAATTTCAGAAAAATCCAGTACGTTTTTAAAACGTCGCAGGACCTAGGTCATTTTGGTACATTTGAAAATTGTTCAATAGATTTCTAACAGATTATATAAATAGTATATAACTAAAAGATTAATTAAATTTAAATTCCGATAGAATGAATAGTGGATTTGTGAAATCCAATCAATGTTGACTTTTGAAATAAAAACCAATGTTTTACATCAAATTAAAGACGAGAAAATAAATAAAATATTTATAATAACTTTTACACTCACTGTAAAGGAAACTATTATTTTAAAATTACTTTACAACAGCCTTAAATAGTGTCAAAAATTAGTCAGTTTAGATAATCCGTCACAAAACAAGTTACGTAAAATGAAACGGGAAGTTAAATACAAAGTATTAGTGTTTTTTATAGGAAGGGATCGGGCATTAGCTTGACGTTACGTGACGGGTTTTGTTTCCTATAAACCCTGGATTGTTTCCATAATGAAACTGACATATTTGCTACCCTGGCTACTAGCGTGCCCTAAATAGGAAATATATTATTGTAATTCTTAAAATATATTTTTTGCAGACATAAACTTCAAACAAACGTTACACAATAAAGAGCATGGAAAAATCAAAAAGAAATTTATTATTACAATCTGTGTGCAATGGCAATAGTGGTATGAACAAATGAACTTGTTATACCTCACACATGATGTTCGGTTGTATTGGTTCCAGCTTCTAGGACAGAAAAAACATATTCCTGATGAATCGTTCCTCTGGAAAAATGATTCTTGAGATATGTCCGGTTTAACGATTCTGTGAATCGTCTCAGGAAGTTGAGAAGGGAAATCAACCGATCCACCGCTACCAGAGTATCCTATCCATGGGCAGTTTATTCAAAAAAGAACTCTTCCTTTTTGTGCTCTCCTTGACATGAACATTGGAGCGTGTCAGAAGGATAATTGTATTGATCTCTACAATGTTTGGCAAGTTATACAATAAACACTGGGACCAGCACCATGTTTTTCCGGGCAACAAGAGCGCTGAAGGAACAAATAATCAAATTCGCCTTTGGTTTGGTTGTAAAATTCTATGATATCAGGCAGAACAACTGAGATTGGCCTATCAACATTGGATTTCATCTAATACAGTAAGGGTACCACTTTATTCGGCTTGACCGGCGGTGATAAAAAGGACAGCAGGGTTACGATCCCACTGTGGGCAAAAATGGCAGAATTTCTCTTTCGGTTCAAATGAAAGGGAAACACGTGCCAACCCAAAGACATTCACTGTGCATACATGTACATGATACTCTACAAGTCACTTTTTTGCCAAATGGCAGGAGGTGCAGTTCTAGGGTCCCAGACAAATAGGCCCCGGGCAAAACGGCTCCAGACAAAACGTCCCCGGACAAAACGTCCCCGGACAAAACGGCCCCGGACAAAATGTCCCTAAACGCAAACTAGGACAAAATCCCCATGCAACAGAATAAGTATTAATTATTTCATCACCGATGTTGGTATGCTGTTCAGAATCAGCCAGATGATTAATTAGAACGCCTTTAACAAGTTTTCTGTATTTATTTCGGGATAAGTTCTCGAATTATCCGGCCATGCGATTTTCGGTCTTCTGTTGTTGTTTTGGAAACTTTCAACACGGAGAAACATTTTGCGCGAATTCACCGGGTTGGGTAATTTGGTTGAAATTTTTCTGTTCTTTCTCAAAGGGACATTTTGTTCGACCAAGAATCATTTCAGAAGAAATATTTTGACTGATTTTATTTTTTGCGCAAATTAACCGGATTGGGTAAGTTGGTTGAAGTGTTTTGGTTCTTCCAAACTCTCGATAAGAATTTAAAATCCAAGCAAAAACAACAAAAGAAGATCGAAAATAGGATCTGGGAAATTAGACGGGTAATTCGAGAGCTGTTCATTACTTCGTTCTGAAAAAGTTAATGAGCAACATTATCCCCTATATTGACGTTTTAACATACGACGTGTTTTAATAAATAAATTAAATTAAATATTGGATATCAATTTATATCGAGAAACATACTGGAATCTTGATGGCATTTCTTTTAATTATTCATTATCAATAACTGTTACAGCGCGATGAATAAATTAACGTGTACTTTGTAAATATCTCAACAAACATTAACGGAGGGGGGCGCTGGAATGCTATCTCACCCGGGGCGCCAAAATTCCTCGAGCCTCCCCTGACCATGTTCGAGGACTTACCATCCATAATAACCTATGACTTGAAAATTCACGAATCCAGCTAATAATTTTGAAATTAAAATCTCAACTCTTACTTTCATATATACTACTTGCGTTCTTGTATTATTTTTATTTTTTGGTTGATCCACCTGGATTTGTATTAGTGATGTTGAATGTGTCAACAAAAGGGAAAAATAGAAGCAAATGACAAAGTAGTTATTGCCTTGGCCAATTGCATGTTCGCAACTGCTATCATTTCTAAGTGATCATTGACGCAGAAAGAAAATGTTTAATCCATAAACCCCGATATGAGTTCATTTTACCGCTATGTCTACCTATTTTCAGTCTCCTCCCCCTTCCCTTCGCAGGTATTCTATGAAACTCTCAGTATGCTTCTAGCTATCGTTGGCCTAGTTTGCACGAAAATTTCAATTTTTTTATGAACTTTACTATTTTTAAACAATTTTTTCCCAAGATCTACGGGTAAAAGTTACCTATACTCGCCGCTGACGTCCTTTTGTGTACGGGTAAAATTTGTCTTCATCGGCTGTAGAGTAATTTTATCCTTACAATTTCACTTTTACACTTCAAAAGTAAGTACGTTTATGGCATATATTTTTCTGATTTATTTATATAAGTGTAAAAGATGGAGTTTTTACTGCTAAGTCCGGATTCAGATCACCAAGAATTTCAGGTGGTAATTACCTTCACTGCTTAGCTACTCTCCTTCCAAAAAAATTATCGATTAGATTTTCTTTTCACGTTTTTATATACATATTACAGTAAATTTAAGTATACATATATACATAGTAGTAAAAACAAACAAAAAACGGACAAATTGTAGAAACTTCCTTTATATAAAATAAAGAAAAACTACTCACAAGTGTTTGAAGTGCGGCATTCCTATATCTGGAATGTTCAAAAAAAGTGTGTATAAACGGTTCAGATAATGAGCGGTATGCATAAAAAGTAGCCAAAGCAAAAGCTTTTGCTTCAAAGCAAAAGCAGAAGCGTAAGGAAATGCTTCGATCCGTATGCATAAATAGCGACCTTTTACTTCTAAGTAAATGCTACGTATACCTGGACCTTTTACTACGACAAAAAGACCATAAAACCCTCATTAGGCCATCTAAAGCCGAATCGCGTGTTCAGTTCACCCCTTAAAGGGATAGACCCCATTCTGTTACAAACGCAATAGAAATTTAAAACAATTTTTTATTTGTAATAGGTATTAGTTAATATATTCAACCAATTCTCATCTTCGCGCTGTCTACAAACGCCTTTTGATCGAAATTCTACGACCAATATTTTAATGAAAATCGAAATATCGCGTGAAAAAGCCATAAAATCCTATCGTTCAAACTAACCCTATGTCAAATCTGCCAAAGAAATTGGTTTCTTATTAATTTAAATTGTACATTCATTCAACTTAAAAAAGAGAAAATTAGTTAATTAATAAATAGGCATTTTGCCGGTGAATCAGTAAGAACGTCTCGAGAGGGACAATCTGAATCTGAAGTGTACTCTGCAATCCATAAAATTTGGTGTGTGTTGGGGGTATATAAAACCAACCTGTTAGTGAATCTTCCTACTGTACTTTCTTATCGTTCGAGGAAAGAACGATTTCTTATACCTATCTTTCCTACGACTTATTTCTCTAATAAAGGTGGTCGCAGAGGCCTCGTAAATAAGATTTCTTATTTCTCCGGTAAGCTCTTTTGCAAATGCATTTGTTCTTAGCCTAGCTTGAATCTCCAGAGTATCTTAAAAAAGTCTTCATTTTCTGAAGTGGAGACAGCGCTCCCCCGAGTGTCTCCGCATCGACGCCAATGAGCCATTCCAAATTCTCTTTGCTAAATCGATAAAGTTTTTTTGAAATCAGTATCACATGACTGTATCCATTGTATATAAGTTTTTACTCGATGCACTCTCAAGAGCGCTGTCAGCTCGCACATATCAACTGCACCACACGGAGACCGTAGCCACACTGAACCCAGGCTACGATTTTTTTAAACATTTGCTTCAAGAGAAAGAAATAGCTACGGTTTTATGCATACCGTTAGTATTAAAAGCTACGGAGCAAAGGAAATGCAACTACGTGAGGGATTTGCTAAGAGGAAAAGCTTTTGCAACGAAACCTTTTGCAGGTGAATATTAGCAATTGCTACAAAACCAAAAGAACAGCATTTGTTACGCATACCATCCAATATTTGAAATAATATGTGACTAATCACAATATTATATTGTGTATATTAACATGTAAAGTTTAATGAGTTTGTATTTCAAAATTAATTTCTTGAATTTTTCCTTATCCTTCCAAAAAATTAACCATCATATATTATGCACGTGAAATCAACAATAATAAAGAAATGTTTTAAAAAAGTTTTGCATTTGTGTTACCGAAAAACAAAATATAAAAATATAGGGGTAATAGTTACCAATAATCGCCGGTAACGTAAGATTCTCATGCTCGGGGTTTAAGGGTTACATGTAAAATCTGGACTTTCCCTTCGATGAATATCCAAGACATTTACTTCTTCGAATATAAGCAGTCGTTATTTAAAATGGCACCCACTATAATCAGGACTGGATGTTACTTTATCCAAGTGTTTATTTGCTATTATCTCAATGCATCGGAGTTGCTAAGTGTTCTCTTTTTCGAAATCTCTTGTAGAAAACTGTGACGTGACCATTCGTTGCCACAGACGATGAAGGCGGGGGGAGTCACTGATCCAGTTTCTAAATTGACCATCCTTTCTTTCTTTCATCCAAAACGCATTCAATTCCTTCAGATTTTCACTGCAACTCTTTCAATATAAACATCACATAAAAATAAGTTTTAATAACAAAAATAAAATCTGAGAGCGTATGCGAGATAATTGCCAATTGAGGGCGTTTAAGTTTACTAAAGTTCAATTATTCGAGCTCAATAATAACAACTGTTCGAGTATTTCTTACTTACACACAAACTTAAATACATCCCCGAGTCATAAAATGGGCCCAAATTTCATCAAAACACCAAAAATGAGATTCATTGTCGATACTATAATAGTTGTCACTCGTATATGAGGAATGATATATGGGCGGATGAAATGCAGTCAACTGGGGATGGAGACATAAAATGCATGGATCGGCGGATTTAGATGCCCAGGAGTCATTCATCCCGAGACATTCCTCGCTCGTGAATAGCAATGAGTGAGCAGTTATGAAGCGAATAGGCGCGACGAAGGGAGAAGATGGATGCCCCATCCGTAAGAGGGAAGCGAAGGAATAGAGGCGGGGGCGGCAAGGGGATGTTACTTCCTCCTTCCTCAAAACCATCCTCCACCGGAATCTCCATGGGGTCGCCGTGGCGTCGGCGCGGGGGGTCGTTCGTAGGACGCGAGGGAGAATACTTGAAAACAAAGGATTGGCAACGAATCATTTGTCAGGCGACAACGCGTAGCATCTTCTGCCCCGCTGCAACCACAGATTTTATCCGGAGGAGTTTGAAAGTGATGTATTATAGACTAGCGTCATGGGCCCTCTCCCGGGCCACCCCGCCTTGAAGGCGAAAAAAAAAACGGCGCCGACATCTCGGGGAAACGGGATATGGAGATGTTTAGAGGGAAGAGGAAGAAGAAAAAGAGTAGAAAGAATGCGTGAAGGAGGTCGTGATGGCATGACATCGTTTGCGACAAAGCGTTTTCTCGCCGAGCTAAGAAGCCACGAAGTCTTCCGCTCCTCGTGACTCATTTTGACTCTAGATTGTTCGTTAGAAGCGTGATGCGCTTAACCCTCTCCTCTTCCGTGGAAACCTTCGGTGTGCCCCTCCGTGGCCCTCTCCCCATCTCTTTCCACCCCTACCTTTGAGATTCGCTCGATTTGACACCTTCTCCCACCCTTGGTGCCACTATGGCCACTGTCTCGGGCCGAAATCGAAGGGCAGATGATTATTTTCGCGCGGGGAAGGGCAAATGGCCGGGGAGAATGGGAGGGTGGGAAATGACGGGGACGGGAAGGGGTGCGAGGAATGGATCTTGAGTTGGGGCCAGAGAAGCGCTGTGAACGCAGTACTATACTGAGTTTTTTGAGAGAGAGATAAAAAGGGAATTTCTTTCCTTCTTACCTCCTTCCTTCCCTCGATGGCTATTCTCTGGAGATGGCGCAACTTGGCTTTTAAGCTAATGTAGTCTTTCGAAAAGGTTCTACTTTTCCCAGCGCGTTCTTTAAACTCTCTCCCTGGCATCCTTCCTCCAAAATCCCCCTCGCCCTCCCTCAACACCTCCTTCGCCCACCTCCAACACCTCCCTCGCCCTCCTCCAACATCTCCTCGCCCTCTTCCAACACACTCTCTTCCTCTAACAACGCCCCCCTCGCCCTCCTCCAACAGACCCTCACCCTCTTCCAAGACCCCTATCGCCCTCCCCCAAATCCTCTCGACCTCCTCCAAAACCCTCCTTGCCTTCCTCCAACAACCCCTTGCTTTCCTCCAACACCCCCTTGCCTTCCACTAACATCCCCTCGTCCTCTTCCAACACACCCTCAACCTATTCCAAAACTCTGCTTGCCCTCGCCATCCTCCAACACCCTCCTCGCCCACCTCCAAAACCCCCCTCGACCTCATCTAACACTCCCTCCGCCTTTTCCAACACACCCTAGCCCTCCTCCAACACACTCTCAACCTCTTCCAACACCCCCTCGCTCTCCTCCAACACACCCTCAACCTCTTCCAACACCCCCTTGCCCTCCTCCAACAACCACTCGCATTCCTCCAACGCCCTCCTCGCCCACCTCCAATACCCACCTCGACCTCATCTAACACTCCTTCGCCCTCCAACACCCTCCTCGCCCACCTCCAATACCCCCCTCGCCCTCCTCCAACACACCCTCAACCCCTTCCAACGCATCCCTCGCCCTCCTCCAACACCCCCTCGCATTCCTCCAGCATCCCCTTCGCCCTCCTCCACCACCCCTCTCGCCCTCTTCCATCACACCCTCACCCTCTTCCAAAACCCCTTCACTCTCTTCCAACACCCCCTCATCCTCTTCCAACACCCCCACCCATTCAGCAAACACCCCCCTCGCTCTCACCCATCACCCCTCTCGCCCTCCTCCAACACCCCCTCGCCGTCCTTCAACACCGCCATCCCCTTCAGCAAACACCCCCCTCGCCCTCATCCAACACCCTCCTCCTCTCGCCCTCAGCCTCCTCTCCGATGTCACCTCTCCTGACTCCCTAATTCCTTTAAAATGTTCGCCCCTCGCATAACTTCTCTGCTTTGCATCACTCGGGACTCTCCGTATCACAAATTCTCCTCATTCCTTTCCTCCTCCATTTCTCATTACTCCTACTCCACTTCTTCACTACTTTCCCAAGTCGCTTGTTACTTTCCCTTGCTATCTCTCTCACCATCCACGTCTTTCAGCCCTTTGAAACTATTGACTACCCATGCGATCGAAACTGAAGTTTTGCAAACTTTTCAAATGTTTTTCTTTACACCCTACGTTGGAAGAAGGCATATATTCTGCACGTCCGTTCATTATGTTCTAATGATTTTCTCTATTCCAATACTTGTGACCATTTGAATATTTCTAGTGTTTATTAAAGATAGATTGAAACAAATAAACCTCACTCATCTAGAACAAGGGTTCGAAAGATTCCATAGTAAATGAGACCGAAATATGTGTTAATTATCTTCCATTAGTGGCTGCGCGGAAGGGAAAATGCGAGGAGGATGAAGCGGTCCAATGTATTCGATTCCGTCGTAACGAATACACTTTAATCCATTGATCCCTCCCTTCCTTCCCTCGAAGCTCCATCTAATTCACTTCTTGTTTCAGAAATTCCCAGCGGCCCAAGCGCTCTCATTGAGCGTTAAAAATACACACTAATTAAGTGCGAGAAAACTAAGCTCAGTTAAGGGTATGACTATTTCATTATAACAGGTCGTTAGCTCCTTTTTATCGGGGGCCGTTATAAGAGTGGAGCTGGGGGAATGTAGCATAATTACTTAAGGGGTGAAGAAGAACCCCTCCTCTCTCCCCCGGTTTCTCCTCCTTTCCAGAAATGATCCCCATCCCTCTCGTCTCTTCGTACTCCGCCAGCGTCCTTAGCCCCAAATCCTAGCCACGCCCGCTCTTCGCCCCTTCCCCGTTCCCGTAACATAAGCTGCACGATCTCCCCCCACTATCTATCTCCACTTCAAATTATAATAGCCGTAACACACAAACATTTCATATTCGATATTAAAATATTTCGAAATTGTATCATTTAAGTTGATAATCCTTGTCACAAGTTTAATACATTTCACGCTTTTTATTTAATTATTATTTGAAAAGAATATGTCGTCTTCATATAAATGGCCATAGCTAGGTCACCACTCATCATTAAAGTTTAGTCGAGATTGAGAATTGGACTAGCTATTCCAATACTAGCACTCATTGACCAATGCACGTAGACGCATCCATTGAAGAATATCCGCCTATTATATTTTAAAGATTGTTTATGGTATTTCCATTCCATGATTTTCCCGGCATTTTGCGCAGCACCCAAACGCTTGCGGTGACAGCACCAATGCAAATGCCCTAGGCACCGCTTTAAAACCCAATGCGACTTTATGTCAATATATACATTGGCATGTATTTCTGTGAACAAGTCATGGACTACAATTAATAATGAACGTCGTTAGGTTAATTGACAACAGTGAAAAAAATTTCCACACATTATTTTGCCAAAAATATTTAATTATACTTGAGAAATCTATCATTGTGCTTTACCAGACTCTTCGAATCCACATTTGGCGATGTGTGATATATGGTCAACTTTAATAGTCTTCACATTCTGTTTCATTCGGGATTTCTCTCAATCGAGTATATTGATTATAGTATTTCCAAGCTTTATTTCCTCGAATGAATGCCAGACGAAAACAAACATCAGTACCAAGTGATCTCCTTTGAGGGTCCACTCGCCTCTTGGAGCAGCTGAAAATGCTTCCCGCCGCAACTCTCCTTTATAAAAGATACAGGGGAATGATTGGCGAGAATAGGGCAAACTACCTTAACTCCTCGATCATCGGTTCAAATTCTCATTCTCGATTCTCAATGGCAACTGAATCTTTTCTCTGGGCGAAAGCTATTTATTTTTGGTGTTGTACAAAATAGCCTACATAAACTCATTGGTACTACAGGCTGAGTTCAGCAGGAAAAATTGTAAGCGGCACATGGGTTTATCTGAAGGACACAGAAAATTCAACGCTTAATTCCACATCTGGAGCCATTCACTTATTCCTAAATACATATATCATACTGTAATGCTGATAGCACACCACTTAAGATTTATGCTTAAAAGAACTACTTTTAACAGCATCCAACATTACTCATTGTTTATGTTATTAAGATAACATATTCTGTAATGTTCATTCATTCAAAGCAGTCTTGTTAATGATATATTTACTCAATGAGTATTTATTTATGTATACTCCTCAGTTAAGACGTCTTTATAATAGTAATTTTTTCATAGTGTTGCCATCATAAAATCAAGAATGAATATATGACAATGTATGCCGGAAACTTCACCAACACATCTTCAAGGTGTACAGAATATCAGTGTGCAAGAAGCACAATGAGTGCAGACAAGACCCAGTCATTGGATCAATGTATTGTAGAACCTACTGATCCACACAGATCCAGAAATTATAAATAATATGCCAGATAGAGTGATCAAGGACTACTGAAATAAGAAAGGTCGCTTAATGGAGGTTCTGGTACCAATAGATAGAAATGTAGTAGCAAAGGAGGCAGAAGATATGCTGAAATATAACTGGTTGTTGAAATGGAAAGGACATGAAAGATGAAGAACACAGTTGTTCCAGTGGTAGTAGGTACAACAGGTATGGTAGCGGAGAAACTCAGCAGTTTCCAGGGATGCACTCAGAAATGATTCTACAAAAAAGTGCACTTTTGGGCTCATACTATATACTGTCACTGTTTGAGCTATTGGTTTTATCCTAGAAATGAGAGTGATTCCCTACAAAAAAGATGGGTATTTATATAATAATAATTTAAAAATTAATAATGAAAGTAATAATAAATATATAATTACAAAGTTGTTTAAAGGAAGGCTAATTGGTGCACATATAGTTCAATATATGTATATTATTATCAGAAAGGCAAACTGCTTGGTCCTTCAAAGCCAAATGGTCATCTGAAGGTTATAGTTTTTTTGCCTATAGTTAGCTGTTCACAATATAAATAGTCAAACACATGCTTAGATTTTCAAATATTAAAAAAATTTCATGTACATTCCAATTAATTCAAAATTAACAGTATACAATTGAGAAACACAAAGTAGTAGAAAAACTCTTATCACATATACATATGTTTATACACACTTAAATGAAGATCATCATTTTTTGCAAATAAAAACATAAATTTGTTCGTACATAATTATGTATAATCATACTTGTTCATTTATTCTACTTTTGACCCAACTTATTTTACACAGATCGTGAAATAAACTCAAATATAAATATACACCTATAACGCATAATATCAGAAAGACATCCATCATACATTGTTATGTTCATACACATATATATGCCAGTCGTTATGTCTCATCAGATTCATTGCGCCTGTCACACATCATCGAGTCACACACAGCCAATACAATTCTCACATTACCTTACTTCTGTGTACTCCCCCTGTGTGCTCCATGCAGCTACAGGACAAGAACCTGTCACTCCTGCAGTATAATGCAACCTCGAAAAATCTGATCTCTGGAGGTTAATGGTGTAGTAGTCCTTTCGTTGGTTACATTATCATTGCGGTATTACCTACTGTATTATTGTATTGACCTTGCATCAGGCATAGAGCTTAACTGCATTGTAAGTTAAATAAAAATAATTAAAAATATTTCATACAAAACCATTTTGTGCATATACTAATGGCCCTAATCTGTAGGACTGACATCACACTAACCCAATGGGATTCCACCACAAAAATGTGTTCTAGCCAGCAAGACCAGTAGTAAAACTGATAGTTAAAGTTAAGTTAAGGCTTAACTAGGTCATGTTTGATATATTGCAATTAGCATCTCAATTTTAATTTATATTTTAATTTAAAAAGTAAACTTCCCAAAAGGCTAAGATTTGTTATTACGGTCCTAATTTTTCTTACACTTTTCACTCCTCTGTTCCAATGATACTCAGTTATGTTTTACACATTTATTAATGAAAAATATCTAGTCGATTATACGTTTATTCGCTTTATTACTACCTATTTCACTTTATCACTCTTATTAGGTTTTTACATTGCTTTGCCGCGATTATAGTCTTTTGTAGTGATGCGAACATTGGAAATTTTACACCTGGTAGCGTTGGGATGGGTAGGGTTGGGTTCTCCCTGAGTGGGTGTTTGCTTTGGGTTGGGTTATATTTGGTTCATGTCGCAATGTTAACTTTCGTAATCCGTCCGGCTCCCTGTTTGTGTGGTTTGAGGAGACAGCGCAAATTCAGCGTTACGTCAGAGACGTTAAACCGTTGTCCCCCTTGGTACTCTTCGTTAAGAGTAGGGTAATGCCGGCACCGGGTTTCTCTCCTCCCTTGTGATTGTGTTCGGTGTGGAAGGAGTTATGGTTACAATGATCCTAGAGGTTGATTAGCCAAAAATTCACCCACACACACTTTCGTAACTGGTATTCCTTTGCTATTCTGAGGTAATTTTGCTGTTGTTAACTATGTTACATTTCCCTACCTGGAACTGCCTCGCCGTTGCTTGAACGTAATAACAGACCTGTTCCGTTTTTGTTAGAGCTTTTAAAAATGGCTTCTCTTCGTCCGTCCATTATCACAATTTTGAAGCAACGGGAAGAGCTGGGAAGTATAAGATTTTCACAATAGTTTTTTATGGTAAAAAAATTAACCCTAATGATTTTGAAGTTCATTCGTTTGCCTTTTACCAGGATTAAAAAATTTATGAAATATCTATACTGGTCCGTTACCATGGTAAAGTATCTTTGTGTTGTTACTACAAAAATAAATGCGTTTATCGGTACAATTTACTTTTTAAAAAGGATAACAATTTTAGTACAACTACTTAACTGCGGTGAAGAATATTTTACATAAGTTTCAATTGATTTTGGACTTTAAGTTTTTTAAAGTTTCTAATGAACATACAGTTTTACATTATGACAACGCAGATTGCTCGATGTATCTAAAGTTTGTTGAACCTTGCATATACGTTAAATATTCTTAATATTTACGTAAACATTCTAAAGAAGCCATTGGAATCTTCTTTTGCATTTCTTTCATAACTTATTCACTTTAGCGCATGCCAATAACCATCCAAGGTCTTCACCTTTGATGTCATTAGGTCATGTGTGATGTGACCGTTTCTATGCTTCATTTCTAGTGCCATATACTAAATATTTAACAGTAAATATAAGAATAATAAATGATTAATTATAATAATGAATATTAAGTAAATATTATTAAACTAACTTAATTTATATGACATTCATATATTTAAATATAATTTTCATTAATCCTAGAAGTAGCAATGGTCGAATTTAAGGCACTTAAGCTACCCTTTTTTGCGTACAGATAGCATTCAAAGTTATTATTCGGGATCCCGGTGGATATATGACCTCTGTGCAGAATTTTTGTTCTACTCTTCTTCGGGTTTTAGTTGTTGTTTATGGATTAATATTTTAAACGCTTAATTTACAACTTTTTATTTTAAGTGATATTGGTAGAATTACATAATGATAACAATGAATGAAAAACTGTTGTGGCCACCAAATGACTTTCCCCATAGTACCTGTGATATTTCTAAAAATTCCAAATTGGTTAAATGATAATAAATATTTTAAGGAACTGCGTGAAAAATTCAAAGACCGTACAAAGAAAAGACGTTAACACCAACAACAACCGTCTGATATTGTATATAGTCACAAATCTCCAACAAATAAGGTAAGATGAAATGCTTGCAGAATGCAAGAATCCTATATTATATATCCCCCTTAAGAAGCAACTATTTATTATGTATATATATAGCCTAAACTATACCGACAAAATGATAGTGATTATAGATCGACATGCCTGATATGCGAAACTCCTGTGTCCGGAGCAGATTTCTGTTCGAGCTACGAGGTGAGAAATCTCGTACCTAAGCGCCCGGGGTTAAGGTAACCCGTTCATTGGGTAATTCGCTCCCCGGATCTAAATACTCTGGATTGTTTTGTTTGGGTCACATCAAGAGCCTCCTGTATGAAAATGCAGTCGGTCAAGAGGTGGACCTTTTCCCTCGCATCCAGGCTGCTTGTGATTCAATCCGCAACACGGCGGGAATTTTCGAACGAACGAGGTAATAATTGTTCAGAAGATGCATGTTGTGTTTCCAGGTTGGGAGCTGCCATTTAGAGAATTCCTTTAATGAATCTTGTCCCGTACTCATTAGGGTAATTGTGGATTAATCAAAACATGCTCTTATGCCCAGAAGTTCCAAATTCTTTTTCCTCTAACTCGACAAACACACGTGCCACCGAAAGCACCATCCGCAATTCATACACTCGTGCCTGCAAGCAATACTAAGTACACAGAGTGAGCGAAACATTTCACCGTGCACCGAGAAAGCGCATCACAGGTGGGGTGCAAAGCATAAGGATTTTCTTAACACCGGACGCTTAGGTATGAGATTTCTCACCTCGTACCTCGAACAGGAATCTGCTTCGGACACAGGGACAGGGTGTTCTGCAAACACACACACACACACACACACACACACACATATATATATATATATATATATATATATATATATATATATATATATATATATATATATATATATATATAAGCAAATATAACCGGCGTTGCTCGGGTTTTTAAATCAAGACAAAATAATTTGAAGAAGATTTGAGAATAAATGAAGTATTTAAACCAAGCCCATTTTTACTGTAATTCATGTTGGCATTCAATATTTCTTGTCTTCCCATTTTTTCTTAAATAAATGATTTTTCCCGCATCCTTCTCTAGACGTAACTATACATAATTGTCCATGAGCAAAGCAGTTGTCTGATAATTCAACACCTTGAACTTTAAAAGACTGTCCTTTTCTAAATCGAACTTGTCTTTCTTCAGAAGACTTCGCCGCTCTTGCTGTGGCAATTTTCTTACATTTTAATCTTTCGGGATCTGAGAATGATCTCCGTGGTCGTTTTGGCATTATCCTTGTTTTAAAATCTTAGTATAATTTCTTTGGAAATTATTTTCTTAAAATAAATCTATAAAGGTAACGTAGAGTATTAAAAATGGAAATTTTAAACCAACATTATGAATTTTTATCTGGATATAGAATTTCGGAAACGAAAGAAGTCTACCTGAAATCAAACTTTAAAATCTTGCAAACTTTTGTAGGCGATCGGTAATTAGGACTTTTTTCTGCACAAGCAAATTTATGAAGAGAAATTATTGTTTCGTTATTACTGTATACCATTTTAGATCCCGAAACGGTAAATAATACTTGCTATTTACGTCTATTGTTGTTCAACACTTTTTAAGTAATCATTTGCGATGGTAAATCCGGAGTCTCAGCAGCTGTTAAACTGATTATTTTACCAAAGCAAGGGTTGAGTTATAGCATATTTATAAAAATAAATTTAAGAGGATACGCTTGCTTTCCGTAAAAAGCAAACTTAAACATTAATTTTTATTGTGTCTACCAGTGAAATGTTTTTTCAAACAAAAAATTCACGAAAATTAACATTCTTATAATTATATATCACAGGACACGTTAATTGCCTATGTCATGAAAATCCGTTTGATGTAAGCCGAGATGGAATTTAGGTGATAACATTTAAATGCCCTATATTGGTGACACTGATCTATTTAAAAATAAATGTATATTAGGTCACAAAGAGAATTCAACTCTCTGGAACTTACTATAATGTGAATTATATATTTTTTAATTTTCAGTCCACATAAAATTTTGTTTCATTAAATTAAAATTTATTAGTTTTATTCGAAGGAAGTGCAATATTTCACCTCTCAAAATAGCGCCACAAACGAACATTAATGTATTTAATTTCCATGTCAACCCTATATAAACAAATTCTGATTAGCTCATTATATAAATTATTTTCTAATTTCAATTTTCTATCTACACCCTTGATCGAGTTATTCGCGTTTTCATAACTTTACACTCAGACCAACAAACGGAAAACATAGCGTATTTCAGATCTTTACGTATTCCTTCACATAAATAACGCGTCTAACTAAGATAATCATTTCCCTCTCCTTCCGTCTTTCTCTTCTTCTCCTTTTAAAAGCCTTCAAAGCACGCTTAAACCCATACGGATTAGAATAACAATATGATTTCGAGGTTTAACAGTGCAATTGGTAGACATGGCAACGTCCCGTTAAAAAATTTCCCCAAAATATGTGAATTAAACGTTTAACATGAAGTATTTCCAACTGTGGGCGAAAAGATATGATTATAATAAGAAATCTTGTAGTTTTTCCTTTAAAATAGTTTAGATATAAAGGTCGTGAGTCTATTTGTTCTAATTTTAATCTCAAAAAGAATAAAAGTCTGCACGTCAAAAAGTCGCATCCTGGCCGTTTTTGGTAAATATTTCATAGCATTTTTATATTGGAGTAGATTATCTCTGGCAAAGTTCTTGTTTATATTTACATATTTGATCGAGTCATTTGCGTTTTAAATATAATCCAAGAATTAGGATCCCAACAATCAGGAATCCAGGAAACAGAAATCGGACATTTTATATACCTATATAAATGATATATAAATGATATATATATATATATATATATATATATATATATATATATATATATATATATATACTATATCCATAGTTATTGAAAGAGTTTAATTTGTAATTGTGGCACCCCTGTTTAGTCGATCCTTCCAAATATGCTATTTTGGTTGTGTGTGTGTGTGTATTTGTAACTATTATAATTTGGTTAAAATCGATGCGGAGCGTTCAACACAAGCACTTGTATAAAGAAATTTTTATTACTTTTATTGAGGCACCCCTGCTTTCTATATCTATCCTAATAATCTAAATTTGTTTTCCTTTCATGTTACACATCTTAATATAAAATTTGGTTGTAATCGGTTCGGCCAGTTACATCCAAATTCATAACTATCGAAAAGTTTAACTTTGCAATTGTGGCACCCCTACTTTGTTAATCACGTCGAAATATGTCATTTTGGTCATGAATTTATATGTAAATTCTATGTCCCAAATTTGGTCGAATTCGGTTCCGCCAATTCCTTCCAAAAGCATAATTACCGAAAAAATTATTTTCAATGGTGGAACCCCTGCTTTATCGATCCGGTCCAAATATCTCATTTTGTCATGAATTTATGAGAAGATTTGATGTACCTAATTTGGTTGAAATCGATTTGGCCAATTCCTTCCCAAAGCATAATTACCGAAACATTTTTTCTGCAATTGTGGCACCCCTGCTCGGTTGATCCGGTCTAAATATGTCATGTTGGTCATGAATTTATGTGATAATTTTACGTACCAAATTTGGTTGAAATCAGTTTGGCCATTTCCTTCCAAATGCACAACCACAAATAAATTTATTTTGCAATTGTGGCACTCCTGCTTGGTCTATCCAGTACAAATATGTCATTTTGGTCATGTTTTATATGAAGATTCTATGTACCTACCAAATTTGGTTAAAATCGGTTCATCCAGATCTTCCCTGATATATGCGTACAGGCAGACGGACAATGCCGAAATTTGGACCGACCGCTCCATGGGGACCCCTCTAAATCGTGAAATTCGGATCGACCCTTACATTACGATCCTTGACCCCGTAGACCGATTTTATCCATTTTAGGCTCGAAAATGTGTCTCATCAAAACATTTCTATTATTGGAGAATTCGTGAAAATCGGTAAATTAGTTGCTGAGGTTTCTTAAAAAAACTGACAGTTGGACCAACAATGGGGACCCTCGGGCCCCTTTGGCCGATTTAAATTATTTTTGGCACTGCAACTCTCAGGATCAACTTGAATCTGCTGCCAAATTTTGAAGCTTCTACGTTTATTTTCTGAAGAGTTATGACTACCACAGACAGCTTCTTTTATTATTAAGATATATAAATATGTATATGTATATATATATATATATATATATATATATATATATATATATATATATATATATATATATATAAAGTGTTTACTTCGCATTCTACACATATCACTTTAACAGAATTTTTGAAAATTTCAAGTCGATGTATCGAAGGAAATCCGTATTTATTGCATAACTTAAAATATAGCTTTAGTTTCATTTTAATCGATTGAGATTGGTAATTTTAACTTGTGGTAGGGAGCGTAGATATTACACTTTTCTAATGACCTTGATGAATAGGGTCGGAATTGATATACTTAAGTAAATGTAGCATAGCAAAAAGCATTTTTCGTAAGCAGAAATATGCTTGAAATATAAATCACTATCCAGATCCGTCAATCATAAGAGGAGATCATGATTCTTTCTTGTTCATGCATATTGTGATTTATGGCCGCCTTAGGAAAAGGAGAGGATCAGGAGGCGTCCCGAGTAGAGATGTCGACGTAGGAGGGCGGAGAGGGGAGAAGAGGTAGTGGAAGCGTAGGGGAGGAGGCGTGGGTGTGGTGCGGGGACGTTATCACGCTACCCTCATTACCTCTCCCCCACCCAATGGCACCTCTTCAGCGGGGGTTCAGATGATGGCCCGGATGAGGAGCGCAATGTTAACAACTCCCCGCGCTTTGCATTTCAAATGAAGGAGGCGGTAGCAGCACATTTATAACGGCCCTTCTTCGCCGCTCAAAGGCTTATCAGGGGCCTGGGAAGAAAAGGAGGAGGAGGGAGGGCCATCGCCCGATAGGGCCCTCAGGTTCTTACATCGCACGCCTCCAAGCGATGATCCGCGCCTCTCCGAAGAAGAGGAAGCAGTTCGCTCTGCCCTTATGGATTTCCTCCTGCCGCGCCTCCCCTGCCGCCACCCCCCTGCCGCCTCCCCCCTTCCGCCTCCCCCCTGCCGCCTCATCCCTGCCGTCTTCCCCCTGCCGCCTTCCCCCTGCCGCCTTCCCCCCGCCGCCTCGCCCACGCCGGCTCCCCCCTGCCTCCCCTTCGCTCCGTCTCGACTCTTTCTCTTCCCCTTCCACTACCCCTACCATCCCTTCTCCTTCTTTACTCCTTCCCCATCCCCGATCTCTCCATCCGCATCTCCCATTCATTTCGCCCCTCCAGTCTCCGCAACGGGAGACGCGGCTTCCCTCTCATAACACCGCACCCCAAAAACGAGGCTAGGGAACCGATGGGAGTCGACTGCACCTTCCGGACGCATGCGTCTACTTCACCAGATTTCCTCCTCCCTTACACCGCCTTCACCCCTTCCCCTTTTCCTTTCTGCTTTGCCGCCCTTTCCTTAGTCTGCCCCTACTCCTACTGCTTCTTTTTCCCGTTCTCCTACATTTTATTATCTATCTTTCTTCGCCCTTTCTCTTTCTACTCTTTTCCTCGTCCAACTCTTCCTTTACTTCTGCAATTCCTCCTACATTTCTTTTCGCATTCCTTCTTCGTTTACCCTTCCTCCTTATCCTTCACTCGCTTATTTCCCCGCCTCGCTCTCCGTCCGCCTTCGCGGATTCTACTCCTTCTTTCACATTCGAAAGTCTGCCTCATTATGCGCAAGAGAAGCGGAGAAGCGATTAAACTCTTCGGGGTATCCCATGCTCCGGTTAAAGAGGAATCCTATAGCGGGACCATGGCGACGCCGGAGTGACTGTTTCCATAAGTACCGAGCAACTCCTTTGCATTTCCCATTACACGCATTCCCCACTCGCTTAGCCGAAAAGCGCACCTTTTTTTGTTTTCGAGTCTCCGGAAAAGGGTGCGTGAGAGCGATGAAAATATATTCGTTGAAGTTGGATTTGGGAAGGGAAGAAAGGGTAGAGAGGGGATGGAGGGTGCTAGGGGAGGGGAGGTAGTGAGGGTGAGGTGGATGTATTGGGAGGGGGTGTTAGATGAAAGTCTGCAGAGTGATGCGCGAATCGAGTGAGAAAGGAAATACGGAGAAGGCCATGACGTAGGAGAGGGGTTTGGAGGTCTGGGAGGAATCAGAGTAAGAAAATAGGGCCGTCGGATGTAAAAGGGCCGGGGGATAGGAATGGGACGGGTGAGTGAGCGGGTGGTGGTATCATAGAAGCAAATGTAATGGGACAAGAAGGGGAGTGAAGAAAGGAGTGGAGAGGGGGTGGAGAGCGGGGTGGACGGGGGGGGGGGGGTGGATAATTCTAGGAAGAATGGCGGCGTGAAAGATGGATTGGAGGTAGCATGCGGAAAAGGAGGATTTTTAGTCGTAGAGCAGGGGTCGCTTAACTCTTCAACTTGGCGGGCCACATTGGAAGTTGAGAATAAATAGGCGGGCACTTTTTGTTATAGTGAATGCTTCTATGAGGTGTATAAGAGTTTATATCAAGTTATCTGGAGATTCAGTGATATCTTATATTTGAAAATCAAGTTTATATATACTTTTAACGTTATAATTTCAACGTTCATATTTTTACATCCATAACTCCAATTTGCAGAATTTGCAATTGTGAAATTTTCTGCGCTTAAGTTTACGCATCCATTTTTCATCTTAGCTTCGCGGGTCACATGAAATCCTCTAAATGGCCGCATAACACTCGCGGGCCGTAGGCTGTAAAATCCTAGTCTAGAGAGTAAGGATTTTCCAGAAAATTGTCTTCGAGGTTTTAATGCGTACGCGCATTGAACGGCGATGCGTCTCTAGGTAACTTGTTAAGTGGGCTATTTTTCGAATCTTAACTCATTCACAGTGGCCAATTTTTTTGCATTCCCACAATGTTGCGCATTCATTTGCGACTAGGTCGACCAGTCCTACATCTTTGTTGAATACTCTTAGCTCTTGTTATAAAAAGCAATACTAGATTCTGAAATAGAAATAATATCGCAGTAAAACATTCAATTTCGTTACAAATACTGACATCAGTGAAAGGTCCGCATGAGTCACTCCACACTGACACTTTTGAATCACCGAAAACCCTTGCACCCTTGCTTTCTCCATTTTCATCACTAAATAAACAGCTTCTGCTCTCATCCTCAGCGTCTGAATTACTGTCAAACATAATCATCATGAGTTCTTCTGCTTGCATCTTCTTTTTACAGGGATACGACATTCTGAAGTCAAGGCAAGCGATGTACCAATGCAAACTCGCTTCATTAAAGTGACTGTACATGAAAACTTAAGAGATCTGCCGTAGAAAACGATTCACAAATATACAAGGAATACAATGTGTTCAATATTTACCGTCTAATCCGCCAAGGCCTCTATGCATAGGTCTTCAAATTGCAATGACGTAATATAACGCCTTGGCCACTTCCGGAGACAATCATGACGTAATATTACGTCACGGTCACTTAAAAATTAATGAGGTCGAAAAGATGTAACAAAAGTTGCTTCGTTCTCTTGTTAGAAAGGAAGAGATAGAGAGAGATCGAGTAATCACGAGGAAGTGGAGGACGAAGGCAAGCCTCTTTTTACATTTCTTTACCGTTCGTAAATGAAAACATTTTCAGACTCTCCCGTTCGGAATGCAGATGTTAAGGAGAGGATAAAGACAAGGGAGAAAGGGTGAGGGAGAAGGGATTGCAGCACGGAGGAGGGGGAACGAAAAGAGATAAGATGGAGGAAACATAAATATTCATGAAGCCATTGGGCCTCTCTTTTTTGCGACGCTGCCAAGTTGACTAAGAGGTCGCAACTGCCAAGGGGAGCGGGAGGAGTGGGAGTGAGAGGGCGCGGTAGGGGGAAGGGATGGAGAGGGTGCGGTTGAGGGAAAGGAGTGAGATGCGGGCGAGGAGCATCCACCGGGCGCCATCCACACCGCGCCCCACTGTTGAGTCCTCGACGCTGACGGGCGAGGAGGTGGGAATGAGATAGTGGAAACCGTGAGTGAGGAGTGGCGAGGGGGCGAGGGGGTGAGGGGGCGAGGGGGCGATGGAGCGTGGGGGCGAGGGGGTGAGGGGACGAGGGGACTGCGTGGCAAATAGGTGAGAAAGGTTGGGATCCCATTCGAGCACACCGCTCCGCGTAACGAGCCCTACATATCCGTCGATATTGGGCGCTACCACGACGACCCTCCCCTCATTATCCCCCTTCCACTACACACCTCCATCCCGACGTTTCTCTTTCGCCCACCCTACTCCACCAATCAATGCTGACTCTTCCCCTTCCCTATCGCCATTGTACCCTCGTCCCCGATCGCATTAAACACCTTTTTCCTCTCTGAACCTTACCGTGTCCAAATCCTTACCTCGCAAATCTTGCTCTGGGAACTCGGTTCGATTAAAGCGGCATTCTGTAGGTGAGGATTGATCGGTTGGTTCGCCAAAAGCAATGCTAAACCTAAATCATTGTTGTTCGCGTCAACCCCTTCTAACCGATCTGCCACAACCCATATCCGAAACGCAAACCATGACTGTCCTTATGTTGCTCTCTATTATCTTTTCGATTTACTCATATCCAGTCAGAACTCGGGTTTCTGAAAGAAATCCTGTTATACGTAGCTAAAAACAGAATTACAGCAGTAAGCATTGAGTGGAAACTACCATTCTAGATAATTTTCCTTCCTCATGCTGAGATCCGCTTTTACGTATTAGTATCTAAAGTAATTTTACTATAATATTCTGTACCTATGGTGATTTCATATTTGATGCTGAATTTAGAAATAACGGCAGGATTATTACTGGCCATGAACACGCTTAAATTTTGTGCGGGATTTTAAATAGAGCAATCTAAATTTATTAGGAGTGAATTAGATGGTAACCTTACATTGCTCATTCCGATTTTGAATGAGTGTCTGGAAATAATGTGTGTAAACGTTTTCTATTTTTTAATCCATCTCTTCCACGCGCCTCGATAAATATGTATTTTAAATTATAGAAATACAAATGTCACATTTACTACATTACGATTGGGACAAAATACCTACTTATTTTAGCCATAATCAAAATATCTGAAGCTTCGGTAGTTGCTCTGAATATCTTCGGCATCTGCCCATTCGTTTACCTCTTTCCTTCATAACTCTTCCTTCGCTTTATCTTCACTCTTCCCGTTTCGTCTTTCCAAACTTCTTACTTCGCAAATCATTTGTCTGCTTCACAACATATCCATCATTCCTCAAGCTAATACTACGCTTGCCTATTTAATACCCTACTTTCCACCTCCTCGTTTAATACCTCGCTTCTCACCCTCAAACCCCTTCCACAGTTAACGCCTGCCTTTTTTACCCTTCTCCCTCCACATTTCCAAAGACGCCTTCTTTCCGACTCCTCTCCCCAATCTTCCACGTAAAACCCTTTCCTTGCCGCTTAAACACCCTGCTCTCTCCAACTACCCCTCACCGGGCC
The DNA here is from genome assembly GCA_028673005.1 of Tanypteryx hageni. Lineage (NCBI taxonomy): Eukaryota > Metazoa > Arthropoda > Insecta > Odonata > Petaluridae > Tanypteryx > Tanypteryx hageni. The sequence goes on from CM054120.1 coordinate 45,022,150, forward strand.
ATTCTTGCAGATTATCGCAGCCACCCCTTCTCTACCCCAAACTTCCTCCTCTCACCCGACCCTCTTCCCCTCTTCTGATTCCACTTTCTCACTTTCACACTTCTCTTAATTCACCACCTCCTCGCTACTAAAACTACCTCAGCCATTTCATTGAATGTGATGAGTATAAAGTCCCCCACATGGGGCTCCATAAAACTTGGAAGAAGAAATGTATTTTGGATTCGTTTCACAATATAAATTAATGGCTTGGAAAGGCATTTGATAGAGATTGCTACATACATTTCTAGTGTATTCTTATTTTTAGATGCGACATTGTTAAAAATGGGCTTTCAAAATACTTTTATCGCCTCCTATGGCTTGGCTTTGCATTATATGACTTTACCGTTGTGAGTTGTGTTTGAAATCGCGTAGTGGCTTAAGAGAAAACAGTATTTTCCTATATTGGGTGACCTGATGGATATATGTGCCTTTAAATTAGGTCATGCTGTTATAGAATGAACTAAATTAAACATAAAACCCCCTTGGCCATTTAGGGCTGACGAAACTTGCGGATTGAGTAATGATTTATTTCTTTGTTTCTCTAAACACGATAGGTAAAAATTCTTCAGATCGTTTGTACAATGATTTTACAGCTCTTGTGTTCATGATATTTTTTGTGATCAATTTAATTTTTTTCTTTGTCTAAATATTTCCCTTAAATATCTAGGAACATATGTAGTCTTTTATCGATCATTCACATCTTTATTAACCTCTCGACTCATCTGAGGGTAATGTCCAATATCAATAATTAAAATTTTGTAATTTAATGATATAATTATATCTCCTACTGTTGACCGATGCCAAAAATATTTAGTTCCATAAAAAATATATATCTGGCGCAAACTAATTTTAAAGACATTCTGAGATCGATATGTAATCTAATAACAACTTACTTTTAACCGAAACTCGTATCTATTTTTCTTATCCTTTTTGTGGCTGTTGCAGTTATCCTAATCATAATTCACACGCGCATCGCCAGCCCAAGGTTCTGACAGGTACGGCAGCAGTCTTGGGCGCCTTAACCTATAGGGCGCATTTCCGACGAACTATCTATAAATTTCTTGTAGGCAGATAAATGTTGGATAATGCTATGTATCGCTGTATAGGCGGAATCTCAAAGTCATTCATTGCCTTTTTCTTAGTTAATTTTTAATTTCTATGTAGTAATAAATAAAATGTACATTTAAATAACTTCTCAAAATTATTTGAAGAACGCGCTAAAATGTATCAGAAATACCTTGTAATAGTATAACTCCCTTTACCTCAGTCCATTTACACAATGCGTTGATTTTATTATTCTATAAATCACGGTTCAAATAATTTTTTTTTATTTAAGCGATTTCTATATAACCACTACTTAAATAGTTAGTATTCTATGCTCGCAAAATGTAATTGGTCAGAGTCATGATTTAAGGGTGCATAACATTAACCTTATATCACTCAATATTACCAATCAATCAACTGAATTTATGTAAATTTGAAGTTTATAAATACGAGAAGTTGTGCGCTAATTCAGCGAGCGAGCAGAAGTTCGGTGAAACTGATTCAAGTAGTTAGAATGATAAATTTATAATGGCTAAACGTTGTTGTATGTTTTGTAATAACTTTGGGTCACTAGCAGTGGGATCAATTGAGTTCATCGTTAACACGAAACATAGACATTTATGCGTAAGCTCGCCTAACTTACTAATTAACATCTCGATCATTTACGTCGTCCCATGTATTAATAGCGAATAAATCACCAGTATGGATTAAAGTCATCGCATATTGGAAAGTGTTGGAATCCTTTTGGAAATAGTGGCAATTTTTAAACTAAGGATGTAGGAACCCTTTATATGGCCCTCGTACTTCATGAGATATAAAGATTTAAAGAAAGTGTAAGCCGGCAATGAATACACCATGAGTTATGACATCAGAGCAGGCACCACTGGAAAATGACAAAGAGAAACATTATTATGATTTTCGGAACTTCTAAAAATGCCTCAGAATGAAGAAGATGTTTATTTCTTCTAAACCGCTCTTATTATATCAACTTTTCATTATTCAGTTAGTTTTCGTAGGCGTTTGATTGAATGTAATCATCATTTATAATTTGGTATCCAGTATTAATCGCATAAATATATAACCAGGCGAATGTCTAATATTTGAGGCATACTAAAAATCCTGGAATCGTATATTCCTCTCATTAAGACTCGATAAATTCGGCCTCGTTTATTTTCAACTACCATATCGACAATAAGTATATTAAGAGTTACAGCAGCCCTCACTCAGTCTGTTCAAGGTATTACATAAATATATCCGGCAGACATGCTCTCAACTTGCAGATAACTTGAGAATGGTCAAATCAATCGTGCTCATTCTTTAACTTATGAGTCAGCCATACGCCTAAAGAAGACTTGGATGATCACCGAGTTTGATAACGGACCGGGTTCGATACCAGGAACGCTTCATTCCTTTGTTTGAATAGCATTGTAATCGGTGCAACGTATTTTTGATTTGCGTTTAAAATTTATTGTAATCATCGCACAATCTCGCAACCTAAACCAGGAGCGCCTTATGGAATGATAATTTGCTTTAATGTCTTTAGTTTTTACATACAATTGGAACAGATAAGTAAAATTGCTTTGAATATGGTAATTTATGATATTTTTCTGAAGAAAATCTTTTGTAACTAATAACAACCGAATTCATTGTTGCTGAACTCATTAGTTTGTCTGCGTTTAGATAATGCATAATTTTGTAAACACTCACATGCGAGATAATATCCACAGGAGGAGGAGGAGTGGGAAAAAATCGAGGACCGGCTTAAAATTAGCTAAAACTACACTAAATATATTACAGGAACCACATTATTAAAATGCATGTTTGTTCATAGTAAAAGAAAACTTCAAAAGGAAAGCCATCTATAAAAAAGTTCGCTTTATAAAAAAAACAAAATCTTTTATCGTGTTTCACAGTCGTCCTTAAAAGGAGAAAACAAGAAAAATATTTCAGACTATTTCTACATTATAAAAGATTTTGGTGTTATGTTTTTAATTCATTACTATTTATTTACATAACTTAAGTTAGCATATCAAATCCTAGAATATGATAATTTCACTTTGATTGAAGGCCTTCAGGGCAGAGCAGTGCTTAAAAAAATTCGAATTTCGGAAAATCTCCCAAATTTAAAAAATGAAAAGTGTATTAATCAGGATACTAAAATCTTTTCTAACGGACAAAGTGTCTAAATACTTTTCTCGTTTTCTTCTTTTAATGACGACTTCTTGTGAAACAATAAAGATTTAATTTTTGATTTTTTTAAATTAGTACTTTTTTCATCTTTAATATGCTAAAATTAGAAATATTTAACGCAAAAATAATATTTGAAACACTGAAAAAACGGTCTACCCAAATATATATATATATATATATATATATATATATATATATAAATGGATGTCAACAAGGTGTTGGGATGAGGAAACCCAGTGAGCACTCACCAATCAGACGACTTCAGGTTGGCGAGTCCCCGGGGATGTCAAAGCGACACACGTAAAAGAACACTAAAACACAGAAACATCACAAATGTTTATTTATCCATTTAACCTTTCCTTTTCCGTAAGCTGATATATATATATATATATATATATATATATATATATATATATATGTGTGTGTGTGTGGATGCCAACAAGGTGTTGGGATGAGGAAACCCAGTGAACACTCACCAATCAGACGACTTCAGGTTGGCGAGGCCCCGGGGATGTCGAAGCGACACACGTAAAAGAACACTAAAACACAGAAACATCACAGACGTAGAAGCTTTCGGAACTACTACTTCATCAGCTACAGAGCCATATATGCCACGTAGATGTTTGTAAACTTTAAACCTTAATAGTTTAATTTTTGGAGCATATACGAAATTGAGTATAGTTTAAGAACCATCTACAACAGGGTTTCCAACCTTTTTGGGCCTACGGGCACATTGAATGTTTATGAGTGAGTGGCGGGCACCAACAAATTAACGTAACACATTTTTTAGGACAAATATAGATGTGGACACCAATAATACACAAACAACACCTTTTATGATACAAGAAACCATACATTAAAAAATACGTAGTTGTACATATACAATTATCATTCCTCACGTGGAAAGTTAGTGTGATATTTGGCACTGCATTTCATCGGCCAACTTTTCAAAGTTGGGAGTGTAGGATGATGTTCCTGCTCTCAAACAATATTCAATACGGGCATTCATAAGTCGAAGTCTGTACTTTGATCTTATAATATTCAAGGTTGAAAACAGTGATTCGCTCAGGTAAGTGGAACCAAAATAAGATTTTATCTTGTACGCTGCAATTTTTAGGGAGGGAAAATTTTCTCTGTCAACCAGATTCCAAAAACTCTCATGTGTTGCGTAAAATTTCAGAACAACATCATTTTAAAGGTCCACAATCTCCAGCTCTTCTGCCCTTGCTTTAATAAGTCCTCCAAAATATGTAGCAGTTTCTCTAACCTCTATTTGGCAAGTAAAAGGGTTTGCAAAAATGCTACCACTGGCTCAATGATGGTGAACTGTTGAAAGCTCCTTTCGAACTGCTCCAGAGGTAAACTACTACTTACAGATAAACTCTGAGATTCCTCTGCGTACGCATAGCGTTGAAGTACCATAAGAGTTTACAATCTTAATAGACGTTTCCTACTCATATTAAGGTCTTCATTAATCATTATAACCTCTTTCCTTGCCGTCTCTTATTACTTATTCGTATTTTTTATTTAAAATGTTATTTTTTTAAATGGCAATTTTTAACGGCACGACTAAACGTAGTAAAAACATAATTTTGATTACTAAATTTAGGAGCCTAAAACACGGGCACCCAAGAAAGGCTTGGCGGGCGGCATGGCGCCCGCAGACACCGCGTTGGGGACCCCTGATCTATAAACTCTGCATCTTCGATCTATGCAACATACATTTCAATTCGATCATCAGTTTAAGATATAGAAGGGAACGAAAAATGATCTAACCTCGCTGTTTATATGAATTTTTTTACGATCTCTTCTTATGAGTCCCCTCATTAATCATTCCACGATACTCTACGTTTACTGTGTGCGCTGCATTATTCTATGGTGTATTTTTATAATTCGTAAGCACAAAATGGCAGAACCATGGACATATAATTTTATTTTTATCATTATCAGGATGTATGTTTGAACGAAATTTGTAATTCGACCAGATGCATTCTGTCCCACTTTAACGCCACAGTTGACTTATCGAAAAATCTCAGATTCAAATTACAAACATGCTCTCGTAATGCACTCTAAATGTACACTCTTTAATTAGTGCGATTCCTGGACCTGAATGTATCAAAAAATGTTTTAAATTATGGGTGTAAAATTGGACAAAGATAGCCGTTGAATTTACATGCGTTGTTTTCGTTTTTGTCAATACAGATAATCCTGCTTCGTGCAGGTAGAATAAAGATAAAGGTATATCTACTCGTAATATGCGGGGCATTTTCCTGATTTTGAGCGAGACGGCCTGCGACTAGTCCTAAATATTTTTCCTAAAATATTCAGGAATTACTTATAATTGTAGTTTATTGATCACATATCAATTGATCTTAAGTGCTTTCGGACCACAGGTTACGAAACAATTAACATATACGACGCTTTTTCTTATCCGACGAAGAAAATAGGTAAATTATACCTGTTAGCAGTCTGTTTTTCTCTGTGACCACTTGTATGAGGTCAGTCGTGTTGAAGAGTTGGGTCAGTGGTATTTACGAATATTTTAAAATATTTTAGGCTTAATAGAAAATTATTTAATACCAGATTCAAAGTTTTCCGTGACCTTTAGTTGAGAGAGAACCAATTTCAAGGGCACCAAGTACTTCCAAAGCATATAGCAATTACTAATATATAGGTAGTGTTAACGACAAATTGAAAAATATAATAGAAAATTATGGCAGCATTCGCAAAAAAGAGCTCATACTTTTACACCCTATCCGTTTCTATAAGTTGACATAATAGCATAATAGTAGGTAAGGAGGTAATTGGAGTTGTATCCTGAGGATTACAGAAATTTATAAAAAGATCATTATATCTGATGTGGGATCTATCGGCAATAATTATACTGAACCACATTTATTTTTGAAAATATTGTTAACTAATGTATGGCAAATTTTTATGAACTGTTTGTTTGTGTGATTCAACATCTGTTATCCGATTTTCGCTATCACATTCAGGTACAAAGAAACATGTCTTTTAATAACAAACTGTTTTTTATTTCTTACCTTGGTATTACAAGCTTAAAATGCTTTTGCCGACGACTGTCGCTTATATGATGCCTCTAGCGTGTCCCTGTTGGTACAACAGCAGTAATCAGTAAGTATGGTAGGGCTCCATCTTACTTGATATCGGTTTTACATCACCAAGGTGTCTTGATGAAAATGCTTTCCATGTTTGTCGCTAACAGCTCTTAGGATCGCGGGGAAAAATCCAAGTGCGAGTGAAAGTAGTGAAGATTAACAGGCATGTGGCACCCCATTGCTTTGTATGACTGAAGGAGTCTTTCAACTATTTCCTCGTAGTTCACGACTTTATAATTTCCTAAGAAATCAGTGCAGACATAATTGAACGCTGTCCAGGCTGCTAATTCAATTTTGTTCAAAGTTCTTGTCCCTCATAATATCACGAATTTGAGGCCCGACAAAAATTTCTTCCTTGATGTTTGCCTCACTTAATCGATGAAACATCTACTTCAGATGCAGGAACCTAGCGCCATCCTTCTTTATTGCTTTGACAAAATTCCTCATTAGGCCAAGTTTAATGTGGAGTGGTGGTAATAACACTTTTTTAGCATCAACTTGGGGATGCTTAACAACATTTTTTTGTCCAGGAACTAGAGTAGGACGTTTTTCTCAATACCCAATCGACTAGTGTTCATCCTTAGCTCTGCTAACCTACTCCCAAATGAAGCTGCAGTACTTTGTATATCATAACTGCATAGCTAATAGATAGCTTTCAAGTCACCACATGTACTCCCAGGGTATTTATTGTAGTTAATTTTCTCAAGTAGATTTCGCATATTTTTATAAGTTTCCTTCATATGTACCCCGAGAGCAACTGGTACGGAAGGGCAGTTGTTGCCATTATGTAGGAGAACTGATTTCAGACACCGTTTTGAAGAATCCATAAATGTCATTGGTCGGTTTTTCCTCCTAATGCAGTCATGAACATCTTTCCAGAAAACCAAATCACCAACAGAAGCAAAAAAAGTATCGAAATATTTTTAGCAGTTACAAAATATTGAAATATTTGTATCACTCTACAGCAGATTCCAGCCTTGCAATCTGGACCCCAAAAATTCAGCTTGAGTTTTTTATAAATGCGAATTCCTGGCCAGGTCGTTTAGTTCTCCTCGTGAAATCAAAAGCGGGTCAGCAGATGTAGTTGGCTGGAACTCTGGATCGGAAGTTTCCTGTTCCATAGGTGCATCACCGTCGTCGTTGCCGTGGTTAATGACCAATGTTTCTGAAGATGTAGGGATTGGCAAATCTTCACAGTGTGGTACTGGTCTCATAGCTGATGGCAATGTCAAGTACTGAATGGTAGATATGGACTTCAAGGAAATCCGAGATATTTTCTTTAAACAGAAATAGCAGTCCGTAACAAGATCATTCTGTTCTCGCCACACAATAGGAACGGCAAACGGCATCGACCGACGAAAATCTTTCAGCAATCCTCTTAGCTACATCCTACAATTGACACAGGTGATATGAGGAGCCCAAGGCATGTCTTGGTCATCTATTTTTTTTAATTCTAGGCGATATATTCCTCCAATTCGATTTAATAGTTAACTCCCCACACACATAACAAAAACTGTGCACATCATTAAACCATTAGTGCGTAGCGTCTCAAAAATGGGACGTTAGGTTCAGATTTTTTTAAATTCGTAATTGTTTCTCAAATTAACATTTTATGGTTTGATGTCATCAATGAGGCACGGCTTTCATTTGATTTGACTGGTTTTTAATTGTGAAATTGACTAGCGCTACACAGATAGAGTTTATTCAAGTTGGCCGCCAAGCAGTATGCTGTTTCGAGGGCTGTGAAAATGAAAAATTTTTTTTTTCATGCGTTGTCGGTATAATTAATATTTTGGCATAAAGAGAAGCTACAATATATTACCTTTGAAACGGTATCTGCTCTTCTGGGTTTTATATTATATGTCTTATATTTTGATTAAAAACTTCAGTGTCTTATAAATAGGACGCCATGCACTGAGTACCGCCCTTGTATATACATCTGAACTTTTGTCTTCTTTCATTTGAACTTGTTATATTTCTTCTTTGAATGAATTGAGCATGCTTGGCATGCATTTACTTTGATGCACGGAACATACTCTTGTACTACTTTGTAAGGCCGCGTTTTCTCTCTTTGTAGAGCAAGAGTCGGCAACCATTAACATCATATGAGCTACTTGAAAGAAAATTGAGATCTCAAGATCGACCACTTTTTCCCGATGACGTTTTTTTACAATATAATGATTATTATAATATTTTCATGTGAAACATTACAAAGGGATGAACTAAAATCGTGTGTTATTGTTTTTTGTCTGCGTGAACATTCGAAACTTTTTGTAAGTTCACAACGATAGACATATATTTTTTAATTTCTCGATTTTTGTCAAGTCCTGCGCGATTGACCACGATATGCTTTGAGATAGATCTGTCGACCGTGATCGACCGGTTGCCGACCCCTGATGTAGAGGATGAGATATTCATGGAAAGTGGGACACATTTATGCTGTCCCTTTTGATGGAAATAGCACTCAAGAGGACAGTGAAAAGTCTGACGATGAACATAAAGGTAATCGGAACCACTTAGGTAAAAATATGCTCATAGCAGTGTGTGAGGTACAAGTTCCCATTGACAATGCTGTAAATGGACAACAAAGTGATGAGGACCACGAAAACATTGTCGAAATTCAAGATGGCCTATTAAAATAAAGTTAAAAAGATTATTTGTCCGTTTGTGAAAAGAATGAACATATAGTTGAACTGGCAATAAGTTATTTTGACCGCATTATAGGGAGGCCAAAACGAAAAAATGCAGAAACTGCCAATTTGGCCAAATCAACCACTGACAAATAGTATGAAAAAACTGTTTGGTGGTCATCACAGTTTAATTTCAATTTGAAAGTTTCGATCGTAAATGCATTGCATCTATCAAGCAAAACAGGGAAGGAAACTCAACTTCTTAAGTTCGAGCAAAATTTGGTAAATTCCCTTCTGAAAACCAATGGAGTGCCATCACGCCAAGAGAAGTCAGCAACAATCAGTATGCTATGATGGACTAAATCGCTGGCTGTTCCAAAACCAGATACTGCGAAGTTGCCAGAATTGCAGTGAAATGACGAAATTCATTTGCAGTAAATGTCAGATTGGACTTCATTCCAAATGCTTCAGAGATAACCACACATCAAAACAGTCACAATGAAAATATGATGATTTTTCAGTATGTTTTTAAGTTCACTTAAATATATGTGGTTGACAGTTTAGAACATTTATAAAACTTAAACTTAAAGGACAACCCAACTATAAAAGAAAAACAATAAACACATTTAGACTTTTGTAATTTTTACTGTACCAATATCAAAATCATGCATTTTTGTACAGTTAACCTCCAAGCATAACGTCCCAAAAATAAGACATCCCATATTCTGAGTACCAAAATATTTTTAAACCAAATTTTCATCATTAGTAGTTTAACAGGGTGTATTGGTTACAGAAAAATAATAAAACCGCTAAAAATACGTTAAAACAACTTTATACGCTAATGGGTAAAGACACGTTTGCGGAATTCCGAAGGTTGACACGTAATTGTGACGCTAAGTTAAATTAATGAAGTTTGAGCCATTATATTTGGAGGAATTTCATCTTACTTTCAGTAGGCTGGAGGTATTATTGCTTTTATTTCGGTGAATCAGGCATTGATTGAGGCCTCTAGAAAACTCTCAACATTTACCGTACAAGATCCAATCATTATTTATGTATTTGTTTATTGTTTATTTATTTATTTATTTGTTCCTTTATCGGATTGTTTAATGTACGGATGAGATCAGGACGAGAATTGGAAAAGCAAAAGCGGCTTTCAGAAGAAATAAACACCTACTTACGGGGAATATAAGGGAATATATCCACAAGAAGTTGATAAAATGCTATGTATGGAGTACAGCTTTGTATGAGGCAGAAGCATGGGCGCTAAGGAATAATGAAATCAAATACTTGGAAAGCTTTGTAATGTGAACTTGGAGGAGAATGCTGAAGATAAAATGGACAGATAGGATGAATAACGATGAAGTGCTTAGAAGAGTAGGAGAGAAGCGAATACAGACTATTAGAAAGAAGAAGGCAAACTGGGTTGGACATTACCTGAGGAGAGAATGATTAAAGATGTGTTAGAAGGAAAACTAGACGGAAAAAGGGATAGAGGTAGGAATGGTTTTCAGCTGATAGACGATTTGAAAGGGAAAGAGAGTTATAAAGATATGAAGAGGACAGCGCAAAATAGGAGTATATGGAGAACCAGGTTTAACCACGAATAATCACGGAATTGTCTACGGACAGACTACCAATAACGATGATGTTTCATTTATTTATTTGCTTATTAATTAATTAATTAATTAATTTATTTATTTATTTATTTATTTATTTATTTATTTATTTATTTATTTATTTATTTATTTATTTATTTATTTATTTATTTATTTATTTATTTATTTATTTATTTATTTATTTATTTATTTATTTGTTTGTTTGTTTGTTTGTTTGTTTGTTTATTTTATTCATTTATTTATTTTATTTATTTATTTTATTCATTTATTTATTTTATTTATTTATGTGTGCTTATTTGTTTTACATTGTAATGAGGCTATATGATTGGTGGCAAGGAATTATTACAAAATATACATCAAAATATCAAAAATACACATAATACATCAATTACTAAAACATACGGCCTCCAATAAACTCCAAATAAATAAAATGATCCGTGGCTTATCAAAAATAGCAGGTGGTAATGAAGAATTCTTGGGATTAAGTTAAAAAATACTTAATCAGTATAACCTATACCCTCCGTAGATGAGAGTTTTCAAGTTTCATGTTAGGCATTCGCGGCTACGATAGCGCTCACGGGGGTCACCAAGCCCCCACCGTACATCATCCTACCAATCAATCCTACTACTTCTTCCAAGAATGCCAAAAAACGAAGGCCAAGACCTTCGATTCAAACGAAAGTTTTAAATTATTCTCATAAAAGTACCCAATGATTTTGGTCGTACGTCGGAAAAGAAATAGAGCCCCTATCATTGTCTCTCTGAATCGGAGGACAGGAATGATATTCATGACTGTGCAGAGGATTAAACTTCTTAAATGACCATTTTCAGAAAGCCTTTACTGCCGGTTTTGGAACTTATGAAAGATTCAATGCTATTTGATTTGATGAAAAACTTAATGCATTAAGCAGGACGAAATACGCAGAAAATTGAATCAGTTCAGTAATAAACAGTATTTTCAGTAGAGAAAACTCACCCCAGAGTGCTAAAAGAATTACACTTCGGAATCATATCTAAATTGAAAATCATAATAATGAAATCCTTTTCAATGATTCCTTCCTGAAGGCTGGGAGTTATCACTCATAACTTGCACCCGTAAAGGTAAGATACTGGATTATAATTATGTTCACTTCTTTGTGCGGAGGCCGGATTTTCAACCTGGGATCGTCCCGTCCCCTACTTGTGTAATTTGAGGAGACCGTGCAAGCCAGCGCTCCGTTCTTCGGAAGTGACATTAAGCAGTTGCCCCCATTAGTGCTCTTCGTAAAGAGTAGGCTAATGCCGGCATCGGGTTTCCCTCCACTCTTCTGTGTGATTTCGGTGTGGATGGGGTAATGGCTATAATAATCCAAGAGGTTGATTATCCAGAAATGCCATATAAACAAAAGCTAATGACATGAACGACTACAACCATTTAATAGTTAATGGCGACTTTAATGCCAATATACTTACATCATATCCTGATTCAATATATTTTTATAACTCCTTCAACTTTCTAGGCTTTAGTATCCCTCCGCTAAATGCAACTCACCATACTTCAACTTGTTCTACCCTAATTGATTTTACTGCTACCGCCAACCTTGGCAAGGTTCAGGCACACGATCAAATCTCTGCTTTGGAATCTCCGCACATGATATAATATACATCACCTATGCAATTAGATGCCCTATTCACAAGCAAAAATATCTCACCTATAGGGGCTGCAATAACGAAAATTACTTGCTGATGCCTCTGCCATGACTTAGAAATCCATTAAATATTTAGACAGCATTAATGACAATTTAGACTTTCAGCAAAAATCATTAATCAACACTTATTGTATACATCAACAATAAAAGAGTATTTAAGACCCCTGCACCATCTATATCAATCAGATGATGAAGAGGCGTGGCAATACTCTCCATATTCTCAAAAACAGCTTTTATTCGGCCATTTTAAAAATTGAGAAATATGAGTAGGCAATTCATCATAAACTCTAAAACTAGATACCTTTATTCATTGACTTTTCCAAATTCATCACAATCTGTGCTATGGAGTAACTTAAAATTATTTGAGATTGGAAAATCTATGGATACGCAACAGCCTCCTCATATTTGCCTTGATACACCTTACATTTTCTTCACCAATCCCTAACTACTGACAATAACGAAATGAAACAAAAACGCATACACCATCTCCTACTTCAACACTCTCTTCCCCCACAGCATCATCACCAATTTTCTTCTGTAAACCAACTCGAAGTAAAAAATCAATACGTAAAATCCAGTCCATAACACAAGGTGCTGACGAAATTCCAATCGCTTTCCTTCACAATATTATACATCACTAATATATTCAACTGGGCGCTTATGCAAAATAAATAATGGAAATTTGCCATAGCTAGTCTACTTCATGTATTGTCAAAGGCATTTGATAACACCATACATGAAAAAATAACTATCTCAAACAAAAAATAATATCTTCAATTCTGTACAATCTGGTTTCCGGCAATACCACAGCACAACTAAAGCACTCCTTAAAATCACTGAAGATGTCAGATTAGCAATGGACAAAAGAGAAGTCACTATCGTGATTCCTCTTGACTTCAGGGAAGCTGACTCCATAGATCTGAAAATAAACCTAACCAGAGCTGGGAAGTTCCAGTTCCGACCGTTCCGGTTCCGACCTTAAATTTTCAAACTCGTTCCGTACCGGGTTCGGTTCCGAGTGATAAAAAGAAGGAACGGTTCGGTTCCGTTCCGGAACCGTTCTTAGCTTCAAGGAAATATTATTTTTATTGGTAAACTTTTACATGAATTACAACTTTTTTCAATTACGTTAAGATGTTATGAAAGTTTCTTATAAGTAATGTGACCAAAGGACCTCTTTTTAAAGAAAATTTCCCTTTTTAATTCAATTTTATTCCTCTCTTTTTTTAGTATTTATTCTTCTGTCTTCTTATAGGTTCAACATATTGATATTATATTTTTACACTTTCAAATTATTTATTCATCCAAAGATGCCATTATATTTCAGTATAAATTTACGTAGGTTCAGTTGTATTCCAAACTGTTGGCTGAATAAATATAGGGCATTTTCAGGTGAACCTTTACCACAGGGGTGAACAAACAACCTTTAGTTTATAGTCGTCAACATTCGCAGTCATAAGGCTCTCGGTGGACCGTATTTAAACAACCTATAGCGTCATCGGCCTACGTTCAACTTAAATATGAAAAAATTATTGAGATTAATTTTCCATAGAATAACGCAGCAAACATTAGAAACTCGAGAAAAAGGCAAAATTTTATCCCTTTGCATGTTAAACATTAAAAAATCCTAATATCAGATAAGTATATTTTTACAAGTCTTACCGCGGGGAGAATTAAACTGAGCAACAGAGTAGGTTACCTACCTCTGTTCTACAAAATTTGTTGAAATAAAATTAAAGTAAGTTGAGTGATCTTATTTTGAAAACAATTAATGGTTAAAATAAAATTTTAATAAATTATACTTAAATTGTTAACTCTTTAAGAGAATTGATAGTAGCTCAATAACTTTGGCCAAAACTAACTAAGGTGAAATACTCCTTTAGCCAAAACAACTAGAGGGCTACAAAACTACAAAAGAGAATACGAAATAAACCTTTTGTTGATTGTTTCAAGATACTGAATTTATATTTTCGTCTTCAAATTCATAAAAAATCATCTTTGATCAATTAAACAATAAATTAAATTATTTAATAATATTCTTCTAATAGTTTTCTTTCTCAGATCCGGTAAAGTTCTTGTCTGGTATTCCATAGTGAAGCATTTATGCTCTTAGCAGGAGTGACCCGAGATGTTCTGGCGCCACGCGCGAGGAAACGCTCCGACGCACCTTTCCGTAAACTTTAGTTTAGACATTTTCACAAGATAGTATTGTTATTCATTACTCCGTAAAAAACATAATAATTAAAAAAAGGAATTTCATCATTATTCCCGCCTCTTCCTCATTAAAAACTGATACCCAACATCTATTCGCATATAATTAATTTATGGATCGCGATAGCACCCCCCAATACTTTGGTACCCTGAGCAGCCACCGTGCTTTGCCGTTACCTTGAGTCAACCCCGTTGATATGTGTCAACGGCACCTATTTGGTAATTCGCAGCGAAATTATACTCTTTGCAGAAATTGTATGAAACCAGATAAGCGATCTTAGTGGTCATCAAACCCTGAAGAATGTCTAAAATGTAATTCTGCGTGTAAAAAATAATGGCTGATTGGAATTAACTAAGCCTTCCGCTATAAATTACTAAATAGGCAGTATCCACGCGATAATTTCAAGTATCAAACGGAATAGATATACCATTACCTGTGTATGGTGAATTTTTAGTAGTCACTATTTGCAGCGTTCTCTTGTTGTATATTCATAATCTTCGGAACAGACAACATGAAATTGGCCTTGTTATGTTAAATAGTGCGCAGTATAACCTAAACGTGCCATCAGACACTGGTAGCGCTTCAAGTGTATGGAATTCCCATAAGAACGACTACTTGCTTGAGTTGTAATGTAGAAAAGCAAGGTTAGTGAAAAAATTATATAATCATTAGGAAAGCAGTTCCTTATTATCAAATAATTTTAATTGGGTTTCGCTAAAAGATCGACCACTGAAAGCTAGGTGAAAACATCTAGAGAAATATCCTTCGAAAGGTTTATTTATTGGTGCCTTAAGAATATTAAAAATCCCACATATGTTCGGATTGCGACGATAAAACACGCGAAATTGATTGTAGGTACAGCATGGTCTCTTGCAGCCCTTGTATCCTACCAGTTAGGTGAATAATAACCTAGTATTTTCTAGCCTGTATGAAGTTGACTGATTTTGTGGTAAAAATTCATATCCTCTTTATAGTCTTTTTGTACAAAAGGAAAGTCCACGGTTCTCGTATGTTATTTTTTCGTCACGATATAATCTAATATTTATTTATGCATTTGATCACCGCAAGAGACAGTGCAACCAAATTTTCTATGGAATCCAATTTTATCCAGGTGAAGTTCGAGGGCTATATTTACATTAAATTCAATGGTCCCAATTACGATTTTATTAGTTTTTTCCACTAGAATAACATGGGAAATAGTGCTTCGTATTTTTAATTTTCATCTTAAAATTTCGCATATAACCATCGTCGAACATCGAAACTTTAAACATAAAACGCTTAATAGGACAGATTTTTATTTTCATACCCATTTGATATTTGATGTGCCATCCATTCCTTCTGTAAATTTATTATAAGTGCAAAACTATGCATTCCTAATTAATAAACACAAAAAAGAAAAGAACTAACCTTATAATAAATTTAAATTCCAACCTAAATAAAGTTACTATAAAAAGGGGAGAGGGGCCCGAGAGCATTTTGCGACACTCAAGATATGTGGTATAATGGATAACATAAGGATCAAGTTCCGCCGTTTATCATACATGAAGTAGTGATTTTATCCGGAAAGGTAATGTCTTATAAATATAAATATCTGTTGCCTTGAATATTTTCACTTTGGTCTCATCAACTCCAGAGTTCCGCGATTTATTCTTCATGCTCTTGACTGAGTATCATATTTCTACCAGTAGAATATGGAACATATTTGTACCATTTGGTTCCCTGATTTTCCGAAATCTCTTCGTCCGCTCCGTTTCTTCCACTAACTCTCAATATAATCAAAGCTACGAGAGGACCTCATTTGGTAAACAGGCAGACTGCATGTTTGAGACCATTGCGGTAGATTGTTCTAAAAAATCGCTCACTTATACGGTGTTCGTGTATCATAAAATGAGCAAGTAATAAATATTTAAAAGGAAAAAGATTGAATGAAAATGATAAATAGCAAAACAAAGTGATAGCATATGTATTTTTGTTAGAGAAATTACCAAATATTTGGAATATTGCCCGGTTGATTATGATTGCATCCTTTTTTCATGTTTTCCGGGATATGTAATACTCTTATTAAATTTCTATTTGATAAACACATATTGGTATTTAAGATACTTTCCCCATAGAGTTTTTCTTCACTCAGAGCAAAGACAGGTGTAATGTGCGGAAAGGATCTTATACGTGTTTTCTCATATTTTCAATTGAGGACTATACAGTTTATATCACCCTACTAAATCTCATTACTTTTAAATATCTTGAGAATCCAATTGATAACTGGATCATTTTTTTAATTGCAGTAAAATATATCATAATTATATTCATTAATAACACGCTTTAGGTAAATGTCAATGTCAGCTTTAATACTATGGATTTCACTGACTATTAATTTGTTCTTTTTAATGCAAGTAATTAGGTTTTATCTCGGAGGTTTGTTTTGTTTTCTACACAAAAAATCAAGTCTCACCCTATCCTCTGATAAATATACATAGTGGACGTCGATTTCCGACACATATCGATAGGCAATTTAGAAGCCAGAGAAAGTCTCTCGGCTAACACGTTTTATGATTCTGTACTTAGAACTTCTAACCTATCTTTGGATTATTGGAATGAAACGATCTTATATACTATGAAGAAAGGCATAAGCTGTAAAGTTAGGAATAATTTTGAAATGAGAAAAAAATTCTGCAATGACCGGGAATCGAACCCAGGTCTTCTAATAGCTGGGCGGATATTCTACTACTGAACTATTGTAGCGGATTAAATTAACTTGGGATGGTATCATAATTCATATTCGACACAAAAGTGCGGCTAGACTATGAGTTGAGAAAACAGGAGTTGGGACGTCGGCATGATAGAGATGAGAGAGAGAAAGAATGGCGGCCGGAGAGCTGGAGAATAGGAGTGAGCTGATAGGAGATGGGTTGAGAGAGATTCGTGGAGGGAGGAGTAGCTGTGGGAGGGGGAGGAAGTGGCCGGGGAAAAAGGAGGAGGGTAGTTAGGGGGGCTGAGAGAGAGAGTCTCTCAGTTCATATCAAACGTTTCCAGCAGGCTGGAAAATCGTCGCGAGCGAGCAAGGGTGGAGCGGAGAAGGGCGAGGGAACTTGGGGAGGCTACAGTGATGAGGTGTCACCTTGGTAACGTCATATTTTTGCACGGTGGTTGAACAAAGGGTTCCCGAGGAGACCCCACGGCACACCGCACACCACTCCCCCGTCACACCTGGGCCTGGAACGAGAGAGAGAGAGAGAGAGGAGAGGGGAGAGAGTGGGAGAAGATTGGAAAATAAGACGTATAGGACAGCGGAAGAAGGAAAATAGGACAAAGAGATGTGAGACAGGAAGAGGAAAATATGAGAAGGGTGCTCGGAAGAAAAGTGGAAAGAAAGAGAAGAGGTTGAAGAATGGGAAGGTGGATTTATCAGAGTGGATGGCGTCGAACGTCGAAGAGTGAGGATGAAAGAGAAGGGATGGGGAAGAAAATAGAAGAGGAGAGGAAAAGAAGTGGAGGAGTGAAGCATCGAAGAGAGAGCTGAGGAAGACGGAGAGGTGAAAGGAGTAATAAATGGTGAGAGAGGTGTAAAGGAGTGGGAGGAGAGGAAAACAGGGGAGGGTAGAATGTGGAGTTTGGGCAAAGGTGAGTGGAGGAAGAAAAGGGGGAGGGAGGGGAAGAGGAGGGAGAGGGGAAGAGGAGGAGAGGGGAAGAGTAGGGAGATGGGAGGGGGAGGGGATGGAGGGGGAGGGAGACATGAGGGAGAGGGAAGGGGGAGAGGAAAACGAGGGGAGTGGGAGGAAGGAGAGGGGAGAGGGAGAGGAAAACGAGGGGAGGGGGAGAGGAATGCGAGGGGAGGGGGAGAGGAAGGCGAGGGGAGAGGGAGAGGAACGGGGGGGGTAGGGGAGAGGGAGATGAGGGAGAGGGAGATGAGGGAGAGGGGAGAGGGAGATGAGGGAGAGGGGAGAGGGAGAGAGGTGGGGGAGAGAGGAGGGGAGGGAGGTGGGGGAGAGAGGTGGGGGATATAAGTGGGGGAGATAGGTGGGGGAGAGTGGTGGGGGAGAGGTGGGAGAGGGAAGCGGGAGAGGGCGAAGTTAGGATGCCGCCTTCGACTATATGTGGCCCGGAAGAGACACCCACGTAGGTTACCGGTAACGGGAGAAGTATTAGAGGGGAAAAATGGGGGAGATGGCGTTAGTGGAAGGGAGGGCATCGGAGAGAAGGAGGTGGAGGGCGTAGCGGCGGGAGTTCGGAAAGGCCTCTTCCTGTTTCAAAGAAATAGTGAGAGAGAGAAGGCTTGGGAGGTACCCAGTGTTGTGTGAAACGCCTCGATGAGAGGGAGTTCGTAATGAATGTCAGAATTAGACCGAGCTCTCGGCATGAGCAGCACTTGGGAGGGGTTTGGGAGAGAGTGGAGTGTGGAATGGGGAACGTAGGAGTGAGAAGATGGGCGGGTGGCGGTAAGGGATGGCATGGAGGGAAAGACGACCTCCTTGCCATCCTTGGCGTTCGCCTGGGGGAAATTTGATTAAATTTGGTGCGATCTGCGGCGTTCGATGAAGGGATGAGGGTGGCAAATAAAACTCTAAGACCGTTGATAGGCACTGGGGCTTTGGATGACATTTTCCGTAGAGGTGTCCCGACTGGCACTGATGACATATCAAACTAAGAGTTCCCTCGTTTTTTTCTAGGAAGGAGTAATGCCGAAGGCGACAAATGGTCAAATTCCTACCGGAATAAGTAATGAGAGAAAGCAAATCTATTTTATTCATGACCTCTTATGATAAGGAATTAATCGCTAGAAGTGGTCACCAATTAAAATAAAATTAATTCTGTAGTTCTGTCAAAGAGCTATATTTTAAAATTATAAGTTTCCAAATTTTAATATAACTTAAGTATAAATAAGGCATCGCATTAGCTACTAAAATTTTTCAATATTATCACCAGCATGAAACTGTTTCACAAATTTAAATCTATGCAATCATCTGTTCTTCGTAACTGTCTAAATATACACACAAATAATGAAATTGATAATACTATGAAAATAAAAATAACATCTTTTTACAAAGTTTTGGCCGTATTTCAGTAAATTTGAAATAATGAAACTAACCCATTTACGGCTAAGGTTTCACAACTTATTTGGTATTTATAGCCATCAAACAATTTCATAACTATGTGAATTAAATCCGGCATGAAGCATCGAAACATCAACCAATTTTTTAATAAATTTACAATTAGTTCCGTAATTGAGCATTTACACTTCTTAAGTCATCTATTGTCCGACACAGACAGAGATCAGCTAAAGGTCACATTATTGGTTAACACACCGATTATTTAATATGAATTGAAGAAGTTTTTACGGTTTGGAGTCGAATCTTCAATTCATACTCTTACTCGCCGTAGACCCTTCTTCTATTCATTATTATTATTTAATATTTAAAAAATGCGTCTACAATGTTGACTTATAAATAATTGTTCGTTGGAGCCTCCAATATTTCAAAAATTTACTTTGTTGAAAATGGTAGTGAATATCTAATTTGCGAAAGTTAAGATGAAAGGCTTCGGAAAAAATGAGTTTAGGTTAGGGTCACCAGATTCTTAGGACACAAAATCGAGACAGAATGATTTAGAAAGAATCTGTGGCATAATCGGGAAAATCTGGGACGTGTATTTTCAAAACTTTTAAATTGAATGCACTAAAATTAAAAATAAATAAGCTTCGCATATATCGAATACAATTTTGTTTAATAATTTCAAATTTATGAAAACGAATGAAATCTTACAAACAAATATATCACGATTCAGAGGTAACAATTATTTTAAGGAAAAATAATAAAGTTAAATATACGTCCAAATAGCAAAAGAAGTATACGCACATAACAGTAAAAAATAAATTAAAATATGTTTTAAATTTGATTTTATATAAATTTATATATTTTTTCATTAATATTTTGGAATAAGCCTGCTGTCTCATTCGAAGTTTTATTATTTTTAATCATCGGTTAATTCTTGAAAACTCATATTTAATTTAAACACACAGAATAATGATATTGATTGTTTTAACTTCAAGGTAGTTTCGTTCGTCCGACCGTAAAAAATTTATTTTCGATACATTCTTTCTACACGTGCATTACTTACCTGAAACACGACCATACATAATTTCTCAATATCTGTGATTTGTTCTTGAAATTCAATTGTCGAAAATTAAGAAGCTCACCGTAAAAAGATTTACTATGCCAGTTAACTCTCCTTTATATAATCTCTCGAAATTACATTTTATCGACATTTAAAGTTGATTTAACGTGATCTGCATCAGAACCAATGTAAATAATTATTTGCACATAGTTTGTATTTATTCCTAAAATGGAATGCTTATTTCATGTGTTTGAATAAATTTAATGGTTCAGCCCGTTTTTCCAGATAGGCCAGTGTTGCTTGATAGTTTTTAAATACTTCATCTTAAAATGATTCAATTTTTTCTCCGGTAGGTTGTCCTTAAATAATTTTTTAACACTAAGTCTAATAAAATTTTCTTCATTTTGTACTCTAAACATATCAATCCTCTCCCTTATATATATCATTATACATATCTATTATCTAGTTTTATGATTTTTTTATTTTGAGAGATTCATTATTAAAAATCAACTATACTATGCATAGCATATAAGTATGCTTGTGTGGAAAAATTACAATAAATTATGGCAGCTTTTCTTCTGAAATAAAAAAAATCTTTAGCGCTTCTAACTTTTTCAGCATTTGTTCAATCGCTAGAAGGTAATCTAACCAAGGAGTCTTCTAATGGAGCAATAATACTGCATATTTTAGTTCTACAAAATAATTAAATTCTTGCAATCGCTCAGTTTGCATTAAATAAATTGAAAAATGTGATAATATTTTCACAACTATTACTTCCAAATCAAAAGACAGTCCCTCGACTTCCGAGTGCACTGCGTTATACAAAACATTAGCTGAGAATCCCACGTCCTGTAAAGTGCAATCGCTTTTTCGCTCAGTATATAAGCAAGTTGTAATTCTTCAGTCTCAGGCTTTTCAGTGACAGTGATGCTTCTGAG
Organism: Tanypteryx hageni; assembly: GCA_028673005.1. NCBI lineage: Eukaryota > Metazoa > Arthropoda > Insecta > Odonata > Petaluridae > Tanypteryx > Tanypteryx hageni. Next base: position 45,043,740 of record CM054120.1, read on the forward strand.
GTTTTGTTAGAAGCTATGAAATTGCACCGATTTTGTGTTTATTCAATTTTAAATGATCATTTACATCCGATCGTCCTCAATGCTCAATAGAAAATACAGCACCACACACAGAGTACTGAACTTTCTCATCATGCTTCTTTTCCTTTATAAAAGGATATTCTTTCTGTAAATTGTCACTGAAAACACACTTCCTTTTACCCATGGCATATATAAAAAATCTCCTTCTTCTAATTGATATAATTCTTGGCGTGGCTTTGAGTGCCAGCAATAATTAATTACTTGTTAAATAAAGGCCAATATGCATTACACGAATGATACAGCTGTACTAGTAGTCAGCATCCATTGCGTGTTGAGAAATATAAGGCGTGTGTGCATTCCCAGCCAAGTTCTAAGCAATGGGAATACCAACAAGATAATACAGATTGATAAATATTGCGCGGAAGAGAGATAAAAGCGCAAAGACGTCACCGTCGGAGGCGAGTATTTTGCGGAAACGAACACCAGTTCCAATTGATTTTATTATAAAGTTCATTAAAGACGCGCAGTCACGTCTTAATTGGCCTTTTTCAATATAATGTGGTTCCTATTTTTTTAATTTAGCGGGGAAGAGATTTTGTAAGGCAAAACAAAAACTCGGGACAAACGGGTGTCCCGAAGAATTTTCTCGGGACAACGGGACGTTATGTCAAAATCCGGGACTGTCCAGGACTTTCAGGGACATCCGTTCACCCTAGGTTAGTTAGACCAATTAAACGGAAACCATGGGGAATGCATTTTAATTATAAAATTAACAGCATAAATAGTGTAATAAAGATGGAAACCGTAAATTAATCGTAATATAATAATTTTATTATATATACATATTATAGTACAATTATATAAACGTGCTGATTGTTTAAACATAAATGAAAACGAAGTGTCAAAAAAGGCCCTTAGCAAATCGATTGTGAATACATATATCGATATGATGATCAGGATACTGATGATATGGGAAGGCGGATTAAAAATACAGTCGTCCCTCTTATAACGCGAGAGGTGCATTCCTGGAAACCAGAGTGAAATAAGAGACCGCGTTATAGGATTTCTTTAGTTCATGGAAATAGGGAATTGGGGCTTGTCGGAATAAATTTAGATATTAAAACTCCGAATAATATATTAAACACCCAGAATGAATCTCTTCTCACTACGTCTTACGTGCGTAGGCATAGTCTCTTAAACTAATACGCGCGGAGATTCGCTGAGCTACGCGATTATGCTCAGGACAGATGAAGAACTGACAGGTCAATGTACTACAATACAACAGTGTTAGGCATTGTCATCTAAAGTTTCTTTGAAGAGCTATTTGTTATGTGGCCGCAAAAAAGGAAGTGATAAAATATTTAGATTATTTCTCGACTCTAAATAGGATTACGACCATAGAAAATGGGATACCTGGATTAGGACTTAGGCAAAAGCAGACGGACAAAAATTGCATGCGTATGAGTAATTAGGTATGCCATTTTTTAATTTAATGAATTCATTTATGATTTTCTATTGCACTTTTATTCTAAATATACCACAATCTGCTAAAGCTGGCCCGATTAACAAGATGCCGGATACGGTATTTGTCTCTCCTACAGCACAATTTTTAGTTCCATTTTGAAAAAAGTTTAATTACCATATAAGTTTTCTCAGCAGTTGAAATTAGACTTTTAGAACCGTATTAAAAGCCAATGATGAAAAAATTATAAATCAGAACATATTCGTTTGATAAGTTGACACGGCGTGACCAAAATCGCTGTTATAATAGGCGCGGCCTGCAGCGAGCATGTAATTTATTCTTGGAAGCTTCAGCTATTGCAATCAATTCAGAACTTTGCATAAGACTTGTTTCTTTTAAATTGAGGGACGTTAATGAAAATTACGTTTCAAGAGTCTGAATTGGTAGCTTAAGTCCGCTGTGCACGTTCTGCCTCCTTTTAAAAGAACTGCTGCGATGCCAGTTGTATAAATTAGTACGTACTTTTTGATCACATCGTGATTAATTTTTTATCATGCTAGCGGCTCTGCCTCTAGTCTAAATGGGGCTCATCTCGAAATTAATTTCACATTAAATTAATAAATATTTGAGTTATAGAAATCATTTTTAATACCCGATTTAAAGTAATAAATAAATTTATTAATGAAACAGTCTCTTATAAGGATTTTTCACTAATCAACGAATTCGTACTTTAAAATCATTTTCCTTTATTATGTTATCCCAACGATTTTGCGAAAGGTTAATTTCATATAATGTAACGTGATCCACGCAAATGCTCGGACCAGTATTAGGCATTCTTTTAGAATGTATAGTTCATTATTTGATGCACATTTGTGCTGAGTTTGGGGAGAGAGACAGCTTTGGCCTGCGAGCAACCAATATTACATACCTAAGAGTATTTCATATAATCGGAGCGGCCCCTTCAAACTGGTCCTGTTCTGCATAGATTACATTGTAAGAAAATTGTCAACATAAAGTAATTTGGTATTGTTTTTCCTTACAAGATTTATTTATTTTCCACTCTAAAAATTGTCATTATATAGTTGTATAAACCACATGAAATGTATCATTTTCTTATCGCAGCACGACTGTTAGATGAATTCCCTCATTGATTGTTATAAGTTTGTGAATCAAAGGTGAATCCAAGAGGACCCATTGTCTTTTGCTGGATGCATTCTTAACCCGGCGGAGCTTGCACAAGTCTGTGAGATACATTTGATCATTGTATCTTTGATGAAAACTGGATGACTATCGCTAAAACGCTCATATTATATTTTTTGGGCTAATGTATGATTTTTGGCTACGTGCAACAAGTAAAGTAGGTACCTTTAGTGCCATTTTTTTAGACGTGAGTTTATTCAACGAGAAAGAACAGGAAAGAATTAGAAATTTATCCACGTTACAAAGTAACTTTAAATCTCTGCGAAAGTTATCAGTTAGTTTTCATCGAATCGCATTGTTAAATATAATCTTTAAAGCAATTGGCTGCTACAAACACGGTACCAGAAGTAGTGTTCATATATGGGAGCCAGTTTCGTCAGCTTAAATTAATACTGCTCAAAATTCCTTGATTCTACGCCGCAGATTAGTTGCGTATTGCAAGTGAAAGAAATATTCTGATAGGTATAAAGGTTTGAAAAATATAGGGCCATTGGCAGAGGCGGATTCAAGAGGGGTGAAGGGCGATGGTGGAGGTTGCTCTCCCTCCACATGGGAAATTTATGGATTCGTTCCTGGTGTGAATAGAAATACATAAAAAATACTGATTAGCGAAATATAAACGGAGAACAATAAGGGATATCGTGCACAAGTCGTCCATCAGATCAGCACTCTCTTCCTAGTCGAAGCTTCTTTCTCGCCCAGTTTTTCTTTTGAGACGAGATTTGACAGCCACAAGATAAACGGCGATGAGTGTTGAGATGGAGGACTTGGAAGAAGGGAGCGGAATGTAGGGGGTTGATAAAAAGGGTGGGGAAAGGGAATAGAGAAGGAGGAGACCGGAGTGAGGTTGAGGGGTGGGGGGAGATAGAGAAGAAGAGAAGGTGAGTTGGAAAGCGTAGGTAAGGATTAGAGGGAAGCGTGGGTGAAGAACGGCGAAAATAGGGAAGCGATGGAGTAAGGTGGGACGAGGTGGCGATGGGGTCCGAGAGAGAAGGATCCAGATGAGACGTTAGGGGAAGAAGAGGCATGGATGGTAGATGGGGAATGAGGGTGAATATGCTGGCGGGTTAAGAAGGGTTGAAGGGTGGTCTGGAGTGATCGAGGCAGAGAGAGGGAGAAATTCTCATCGGGATCGGGGATCCCCTCGCTTACACTCCTCCCCCATCTGGTTTCCTCGACGACAACCAAAACGCGCCCTCAACTCCACCGCTCCCTCACTGCCCTCTGCCGTCCTCCTTCACCCCTCCCATTCTGCTCTCCTCTTGGCAACATTCCCCAGAAATTTCTCACTCCATTCCGCCTGCCGTCAGCCCCTCTCCCATATCACCCTTTCCTTCCTCAAGCCTCCTTCTCCCCCCGCCCCATCTCTCTCTGTCTCTCTCCCTCTCTCCTCTCTGCCTCACTGCCTCTCTCTCTCCCTCCCTCCCTCCCTCCCTCTCTATTCCTCTCTCTCTCTTCTATTCTCTCTCTTCTTCTCTCTCTTCCTTTTGCCTCTCCTTCGCCACCCTAGTCTGCAACGCCCACAATCCCCATCCCTGAAACCGAAGAGTTTTTGGGTTGTCTTGAATCCGAGTGAGAACAGCAGTGAAGCCACCTGAAGTGTAAGTGTACCATGATAGGCAATGCTGTTCTATTGTTCTTAAATCCATCCGATAAGTATTATTACTAAAGGTAAAATTTCGTCACGAAAATATTTTATTCGTACAACTTACGTGAATTTGTTGGTTATTAAGAAAGATTCACCCCCTTTATGAAAAAATTGAAACCGTTACTTAGCTTCTATTTGTTTTCAAAGTGAAGTAATTTGTTCAAAAGAAGCGTATATAAGAATACTGATGTTGCTTTTTCATTGAAATCCACTTTATTCTTTTGGTCAAATTATATTGTTTCTCAGCATTCTGTAGGTATTTTTTGGTCCATTTACAGAACCGGAAGAACCAAAATAGACGTCAACGTTCTATTTTTATATAAAATAATGCCAAATGGTCATTGAATACGCTAATAAGACGAGATGAAACTAGCGTCAATGTTTGTATCTCCTAAACTTACTCTCCGCTAGCAAAAACCCACCCAACTTCCCTTTTGCTGGAAAGGAATAAACGCTCTGCTTTTACTCGCATTTTGGGCTTATTTTCTCTGAGGACGTAATTCTTAAGATATTTAATAAATTCATTTGTCGATCAATGGTAGAATTGAGAAAATCACATTACTCGTAATCGTAGTTAACCTTGTCTCGCCGTCACATTTGAACCAATTTCTGTTTGTTTGTTTGTTTGAGTGCCCAGCCAATTCGCCTCTCTTACTGCACAAATGGGTATCTCATAGGTAATGCAATGAATAACCGGAGAAGGGAGGAGGGAAACCCGGTGCCGGCATTTGCCTGCTCTTACGAAGAACACCAGGGGGGCTAACGGCTTAACGTCCCTTCCGAAGGACGGAACAGCTGATTTTGCGCGGTCTCCTCAAACCACACAAACAAGGGGCGGTGCGACCTTGGAAAAATCCTACTTGCGCAGAATTCGTGCCCACTGCCTTTTTCAAGCAGTCAGCGTCCTAACCACTACACCACCGGCACCCTACATAACCAATTTCTACTACCACCAGCAAACTCTTCATTTGGGTGCGCCTCCTTGCTAGTAAGCGTTACGGTTTCACTGTCGTCACTTATTTTAATTATAGATTTTACAATTTTGCATCCAATAATATATTCCCAGGGAAATAAAAGTCAACTGGTAGGCTGAAGGTTATACTCTCGCAGATCATGAGATCAAGAGGGTTGAATTTCTCTATTGCCGAAATACATCCAGTGCAAAGTGCAAATTACGCAGATCGCGGGAGTAATGATCAAATCTCAGCATCCGCTTCTCTTCTAGGGAGGTATCCGAAACCGTGTCGGAGTAATCAATCTTAGAAAGATCTCTAGCGATTAAGCGAAATATCCTAAAATCAGTGAAAAGAAAGTGGTAGATGATTGCACGAAAAGGAACTAGAATAAGGAACAATCAAAAGGCCGAGCATGAGAGCAGTGCTTATGGCGCCTTGGAACACTGGAAGCCAATTTAAAGGGTAAACTGTAAATTGCGGAAGGTCGGTAATGAAACATAAGTTACACATTTATTTAGAGACTTCTATTTTTGCTACAAACGCGCGCCAATGGAATGCATCATTCGTTCAAATCAACGAAAAAATATTTTTATACAGTGGCAGGTAAAAATATTTAAAATTTTAATGGTAAGAAATTGTACGGCGTTTAGGTTAATCCAATCAGCAAACGCCTTGTAAAGATAAGAACGCATTTTTAACTAAGCACGTTGGTTGGATATGGCCGTGGTTAGAATTGGTTAACAAATACGAACTTACAGGGGCCAGTTGGGGATCGCGTCATAGGGATGAAGTAGCCTCCTTGTACATGGGAGTGAAAAGAGGGCGTGGGCGCTGAGGATTTGATTTATAGTGTGGCGATACAGAGGAGAGATGAGCGGCAAAGAAAATGAACTGAATGTGTTGTCTTTTTTAAATTGAAAAGGAAGAGGTATTGTCTGTGTGCTCAAAACCACACGGAGATGGCGCGAGTGTGGAGGGGAAAGAACAGGGTTTTTATCGCCAAAGGGGATAAGGGGGTGGGAGGGAGGGAAACGGAGGAGGCAGGGAGACGGGAAGAGAGAGGAAGTAGACGGTGCGAGGTGAGGGGAAAGAAAGAGTGGAGGGAATGGGTTGGTGAGTGGAGACATGTTTAAAAAGGGTTGCCGGAAGCAAATGAACGGGAGGTAGGTGGGTATCTGGATTTATGTGAATGGGAGCCGTATTTTAAGGCTCTTGGGGGGATTAATGTGACAATGTTGGAGAGACCGTGTGCAGGCCGCACAAAAAATGGAGGGGGTATAAGGAATGGCAATTGGGCCGGGAAGAGGGAATTCCGGTAAGGGTGTGAGGGGGAATGGGCGCGGGAGAGGAAGGGTCTGACGGAAGGATGTGAGTGGGGTGGGTGTAAAGAGAGGGAGTGAGAAGGAGGGAATTGGAAAAAGGATGGAGATGAGCCGACATTCGATGCGTAATCGAGAGTTGGAGGGAGGATGGGAAGGCGGCCACCTTAGATGTCCATTTCGCTCCGAGTATGGAGAAGTTAATAACAAATGGAGTCTGAGGCGAGCTCCGAAGCACTATTTGGAGTAGCTTGAAATGAAATAGGCGTAAATCATAGGCATTTTACTACTCTCGTTCAAGCTATCTTTTACGGCCCAGTGTTTGTCTGTATGGATTTAATATGCAAAAACACTATTAAGTGAAAAAGTTTTCTAAATTATTTATTAACAGTTTATGTTCTCTTAAGTGGCTAAAATATATTTATTTTCCTCCCTATTACTTGAAGTGTACAGTACAACTCACACAGATTATATCCAAGATTTTAAAATACTGCTAGTACTCGGAGCTTATTTAAAAAAACTGGCTTAAATGAGTATTATTAAAGCATTTGTTCAATTCCATGTATTCCATCGTTTCATATATACATTCATATTTAAATCTCTTTTAAATTTTTATCCTTATCCAATGGAAGAAAACGCTAATCCTGCTTCCTTATCTAGTCTTGTCATACCAGTCTTAGTCAGCTCTGTAAAAGGAAATACGTATTAAAAGAAAATCACGTATGTATATGATAGAAACAGTGCGTTACTTGCTTCTTTTGATGTCATTCAAGTTTTTATGCCATTATTATTCTCGTAATCGTGAGACTTGCGAATAGGTTTACATTGTTACGTAGCTTAGTTCTGTTAAATTAAGGGTATTTTTCTCTGAGATAGAAAATATAAATTTTAACACCAGATAATAAAAAATCGTAAAACTAAATCCATCACCGTACGACCCTAAAATCCCATGACTGTATTTCATAACAATAAAGAGATCGAAAAAGGCACTAAATTATTTAATACCAATTGCAGTATAAGATGTTTCCTTTGTACTTGAGAATATTAAGGTTAATTTCCCAAATCAGTACCGCAGGTAAATTGGAGAGATTGTTTTCGGACCAGCTTGGGAGAACGGACGAGCAGGAAAGGAGGCGTTAGGATCATCTGACTATGCTCTCACGTCGAAATTACCGAGTTGATGACTAATTGGCTCGCACGAACAGATTCGTGGCCGACGCACAGCTTAACACTGTCGCTGGGCGGCAGGCTCATTGTTTTACCGTTGACTGCTAGGGAAGGGTGCTCCGTTAGCAATGGAGTTGAATGTTGAATACCGAAGGAACAGGGTTTTAATGGTCGATAATATCTTTTACCCCACCACACTTTCTCCCTCTCTATACTTCAGCCTTGCATTCTCTCTTGGCTTCATGCCATTCTCCCTCTTTCTCCTTCTGCTTCTTCACTAATCTCTTTTCTCCTATTCTCCCCTTCTTGTCATCTATTATTCCATCTCGCCTCGTTCCTGCCAATTATTATTATTTTCACCCTTCTCCTCTTCCTCTCGACTTCACTCCTTATTAACGTAATAAGTAGGGTTAGTAGATTTCGACATTTATTTTTCTTAAAATTTTACGTTTATTTTTCCTAGACATCAGAAATGATTGTCGATGCTTATTTTAATAAATTGTATTAAGTTTGGTAGTTTCCGACGTTGACATTTCTTAAAAATCTACCACTAATATCGTTTATTTTTCATACAAATCAAGGGCGAATATCAACGTTTATTATAATACATATTAAAGATTTTTATCAATAAAAATAACAAATTGCATTCTTTATCAAAACTTTATATAATAAGACTTCTCGCATGCCGGATTTTTTATGCTCTCTAAACTTCGGAGAATTTTTTGTTGTTTGCATAGCCCGCCAAACCGGAACAGCGAATTTTTTGCAATAAATCACAAGTAAATTTTACTGGTTAAATCGCATCTCTTATTCAAGAAATCGTTACTATTAAATAACTAAATTAATGTTACGTTAATACAACGCAAAACCAAATACATGCATGAATATTTTGAAGAAAATACCTTATTTTGTTGAGTCTCAAACGATGATGTGTGTATAAAAAAGCACAGAGTACGAACATTTAACGATGCTACAGCATTACAAGAGAAAATAACCATGGGAATATATCACTCGGAGAATGAATTGTGGGCATGGCTATCAAAAATCGAAATTTTATGAGTGTTTTTGAAAATACTATAGGGCAGCTCTCCAAAAATATATTTGTAGTACTGTAGTAAATTTTTAATATAGTCTACCACGAAATGAGTTATAGCGAATGATTTTTCCAAACGGGGAGTAGGATTTAGTTATGCTTTCGAAATCTGCTATAGGGATATTTGGTGATCAGTAGTAATTCACTTTGGGAAAATCTTTATTTTCGCATCTTGGGGGTTGTCGGCAGAAGTCATAAGACTTTTGAGTAAAATGAGTATGGAGGTTGATCATTGTGATCATATCGTGTACTCGACGCGTAGAGATTAACAGATTTGGTCGAGATAAAAGACAGTGCAATAAACCAATCATTGTGTTTGGTCCCGTACCCGTGTCAGCTCAGTATGGATCCTTAAGACATAAGTGATCTTAAAAATTATTTGGAATACCGAATGAAGTGTGGCTCTCTGATATGACAAATTCCGATTTTCTCTTTCTTTTGGACTTTTGGCGCTAAAATATAACAAATTTTAGTGTGATAAAAATTAAAAATCCCGACGAATAATATCATAGAAAATGTAGTAGTGAAAAAACAACACTTATTGACGACAATCAATTTTCGTCGATTTTGATATTTTTACGAATGCGATGTTTATCTAAATTTATCGATTTAAATCGAATCCTACCATGCCTATTCATAAATATTATTGAAGAAAATTTGGAGCTCAGTCTTTACGAAAGGGAAGGATTAGATTTACTCATGGAACGGCTATATGAGAGATATTGATTCATTTTCGATAAGATTTTGAAAGTGGATTCCAAAATGTCACTTTGTCACCTATCAGTAAAATAAAAGTATATTAGAAGGTATTCAGTGAAAATTGTAACCTGAAGGAAATTCTCTAACAAAGACGGTATCATCGCCATTCATAAATTAAAATGAATAACTTTAATGGCATTACTATAGAGCGACAAGTGCCACTTAATGTAATCATTTGGTGTTATATATGCGCAATTTCCTTAAAAGGCGGTGAAGTTCTTCATATATCATTTAGCTTTACGAAAAGCATAATTGAAAAGAGAGTTCAGTTCCTCGCAAAAAGAAAAATCAGGTTAAAAACTGAAGTATTAATAGTTTATTAAATGATTCAATCGATAAAATATAGCCATTAACAATTTAAATACACTGTTTGGATGATTTATAAAGTGCACCAGACCATTTAAAAATGAAAGGAAAATACGCACTCCTGGGTTTGGTTAGCCTATTCCCTTCTTGCTTACTTTTTTTGGAGCTTTTATATCTAACGTATTCGGTGTGCTTTTCCCACTGTATGAATAATAGCTCTCGAGTCCTGCAACCTGGAGAAGCCAAATTTTGGTGGATGAGGGATTAACTGCTGAGAAGTAATCGGTGAAAAAAGTGCCTTATGTAATTTGATCTGCAAGTCTTCCCTCCTAAAACTCATTTGGAATTAACGCTATCTTATATATCTCAGATTAGCAAGGTATTTTGTACCTCAATCCTACCAAGAGAGGTAACCGAATTGCCATGCGGAATTTCTATTGTAAATAAACATTTTTCATCAAAATTGCTGTTTACTTTAATTTTTTATTGATTTAGTCATTTCAACTACCAATACTGAAAATGATTGTTACTTAAACAGTTATGCTCTTAATCAAAAAAATTTTGTTCTGTAGAAATAATTTTATTTTTGCAGTTTATTTGGTACATCAAATAAATGCATTACAATATATTAATACATCAGCAAACCAGATGTGATTTTCATTGAAAGTTTCATTGGTTATTTATGAGTTGGTTGGTTGGTCTGGGGACATGAAAAGGCCCTGCCGAATTCGAACTCTTGACTCTGTGATTAGCAGCAAACACTCTAATAGTTTGGCTACCACTCTGCCTGCATAATAAATGTATTATCATATGTAATGTATAATGTAATGTAAGACATTCTACCTTACTATTGAATATTTTTTTGTTGTTTCCATACGATAAGAATTCTGTAGATTCAAAAACTGCCATTCACTTATAGTAGCAAGTGCGACATTTAGAAGATAACTTATAAAAAGGGAAACAGGCATATTAATGCTATTGCAGTCTCTTTAAGCCGGATTTTTATATATTCTTCTACAAGGAATACTGTTGCGAATAATACCAAGAAGAGTCATTCGGTTACACAAAGACAATTTTAGATATTTCTCAAAAATTTTTAGACACTTTGTCTGTGTCTGTCAGTCAGTCTGTCAGTCAGTCTGTCAGTCAGTCTGTCTGTCAGTCTGTCTGTCAGTCTGTCTGTCAGTCTGTCTGTCAGTCTGTCTGTCAGTCTGTCTGTCAGTCTGTCTGTCAGTCTGTCTGTCAGTCTGTCTGTCAGTCTGTCTGTCAGTCTGTCTGTCAGTCTGTCTGTCAGTCTGTCTGTCAGTCTGTCTGTCAGTCTGTCTGTCAGTCTGTCTGTCAGTCTGTCTGTCAGTCTGTCTGTCAGTCTGTCTGTCTGTCAGTCTGTCTGTCAGTCTGTCTGTCAGTCTGTCAGTCTGCCTGTCAGTCTGTCTGTCAGTCTGTATGTCTGTCAGTCTGTCTGTCTGTCTGTCTATCAGTCTGTCAGTCTGACTGTCAGTCTGTCTGTCTGTCAGTCTGTCTGTCTGTCTATCAGTCTGTCAGTCTGCCTGTCAGTCTGTCTGTCAGTCAGTCTGTCAGTCAGTCTGTCTGTCAGTCTGTCTGTCTGTCTGTCTCTCTGTCTGTCAGTCTGTCTGTCTGCCTGTCTGTCAGTCAGTCTGTCTGTCTGTCTGTCTGTCTGTCTGTCAGTCTGTCTGTCTGTCAGTCAGTCTGTCTGTATGTGATAGATTTTTGTAGGCGCTCTAACTCAAAAACTATTAATCAGGTCAACGAAAAATTTTATATTTACATTTACATAAAAGTTAAAAGATGTGATTAGTTTTTGGTAAAAATCGGTCGACTGGAAGTGGGTGTTTACTTCTGTCACATCCATTATTTTGAAATATTTGCTTTAATATTTGATAAATTTCAAAATGTATCTGAATAAAAGTTGTAGAAAATTTTATTTGCTACAACCTTTGTTTGAAACATTTTTCCATGTAATGTATTATTTAAGAGATATCTTATATTTTTAGCTGCCACCACCACGCTACCTATCGACGACTATTGTTAACAATTGACGCTTAGAAACGTCTTAGTAACGCTCCTTTTTTCTTTTCCTAATTGTCAACCAGAAGTAAATATTGACAACGATCCCAGAGCTAACAACATGTAATTTGCCATATAAATATGGAGAAAGTCATGTGTTGCCCACATCAGTTTATTTTTGTATGTAGTTATGCTCTTCATACATTACAGAACAATTACATATGAGGAAAAAAATCAGAAATTTTTTTAGGAAAACAAAAAAAGCGCCAGGGATAATCTTGTTGCCCCCTTGGTAGTCCGAGGGATATACAGCACCATCATAAATCTTACAAAATATTGACCAATGTACTTTTCATTTTTGGCAAAACATTGGTCGTTTCCGAGCTCTCAATTTATTTAAATTAACTACATTGCAGAACACTGCGCCAGTTTAATTGCATTTTAACATAACAAAACCTTAGCCTATAGTTACAAAAATACTTCAAACGTATTCGAAAGTCGAAGCTAATCAACTAAGGTTTTTAATGAGCGAAGTCGAGGCGAAACATTCAGCAGAGAGATAAGGCCCGAACAATGAAAGTTTTATGATGGCGAGATCGTCGAGGCTGATACGATGACAATAAAAATTGTGTTGGAGGGGGATAAATATACAAGGCTCCCCTTGAGTTTCATACATGGAAATAGGATACCCTACAAAAGCTTTGGAAGTGGAGGTTGTTGATAACGGCCATTCTGCCTTTCGAAAAACTAACAGGAGATATTTGCGTAGCTTTTTCCTGTAATTCCTAAGAAAGGTCCTTACGCAGACGGAAAATTCGAGATCGCAATCGAACTAAGTGGTTTCCAACATTGCGAAGTTATTGAGGTGCGGGGGCGTAACTAAGATTTTGGCGCCCCTAGGCAAGTAAACTTTTTGATGCCCCTGTCTATGTAAAGGAAATCATTGTAAATAATTTTTAGATGATTTTAAATATTGATTTTTTCAACATTCCAATTCTGATATTTACTCGATAAACTCATCAGTTTTCATTTTACATGCCTGTGAGTTTTCGTTGAAAGGAGCGAGAAAGAGTTCAATCCAGTTTTTGGCACGCAGGTGCGTAGGGAGCTTTTCGGTAACTTTAATTTTGAAAAAGATCCTTAATTTGACGACACTGTTACTGGCAATGTCAAATATATCATCAAAGCTGCACATAAGTTGCTATAAATTGATGCCAGTCTGTATTTAATAATCTCTCTATATTATATAATCGTAGAATACTGTGCCGTGGTGACGTTCATACGACCGTTGCATTGCTGTGTCACCATGACGACGCAAACAGCTGGGCCACCATTCATAACCTCTTAGAGATAACTCGATCCTTTTATTAGTAAGTTCCATGAATAGACAACAGAGATGTCGTCAACGTCACCTGGTAGTTTTACGCGTAAAAGACGTAATCGTCGTGCAAATGAAAAGAGTCGGGAATATCTGCGTAAATATCAACATAATCTCAGATTAAATGGAAATATTCGTCAAGTTGAATGAACTAATAATCGTAAATATTTTCTACAATAGGAGAAAATCGGCAGGCTGAATGTCAAAGAGCACAACAAAACCGGCAACAAAGAAGAGAAGCCAATATTTAGTCACGGTCAGCTGTACGTAGAACTAACGCGGTGCAGTAGTATATCCTGCGTTAGTATTCACATAAACGGCGCAAAAAATCCTGAAGAAAGCAACACTATTAATAATATTGTGTTCAAAAATATTTTGCAATGTGTCAAGTAATTGATAACAAGAAACGCTTATATAAAAAAAGAAATATGTAAATTTATAATAAAATATAAACAGTTTTACAACTCTAATGTGAGCGAAGCGAGCGGCGTGGCCTGGGGTTGAAGAGCGAAGCGAGCAGTGGGCGGAGCCCCCTAGTTATTAAATGCAATAAAGCCTTAGTGTCCAGACGGTTTTCAATCTCATCTTTCGAAACGGTGTTTGTTGATAGCGAGAGAAATTTGATAAAAAGGCTTCTTTCAATAAATTTCTTATATTTCTTATATTTTGTTTCTATTTATACACAACTTGCTTATTCTTTTATTCCATACTATAATTATTATGTCAATAGGTATTTTCATTTGGCAGTTTCTGCTGAAATTCATTTATAGCGTTGGAGGTAAGTGGTTGGCTGATATTTTACTCTTTCTTCTGATATTTTCTTTTTTCTTCTTGTGTAAATACTATGTCTGAATCTTTCCCTAAATTCTTTCTTCATATCCTCAAAAGTAACCCATTCAAAGCTTGCTACGATTCTTTCCGGCTACCTGAAAATTCGCAGAACGCTTGTCCTTCCAGGAACTGCCCTCACGCTCTCTTATCTTTTCCCTCCCCTCACATTCCTGAGTGGACAAGGCTACTTCTTAGTAATTCTCTTTCCCCATTTCGTCGTAATTTTCAAGCTATCCATGTTAACAGCCAGAGCCTTATCCCTCACATTGAAGAGCTTCGCTCTATTCTACCTGAGAAGGGTGTCCATGCGATCGCGGTATCTGAAACTTGGCTGAAACCTTCTCTTCATTCTTCCCTTGTACATATTCCCGGATATAAGCTTTTTCGTAATGACCGCACTGGAAAGAGAGGGGGTGGGGTGGGTATCTATATTTGCAAAGAGCTATGTTGTAAATTGCTCCTTAAAAGTGACAGCCTTTATTCTCGCAGACCTGAATTTATCTTCCTGGAAATAACTTTCAATTGTCAGAAATTATTATTTGGAGTTGTGTACAAACCCCCTCAAATTTCAAATCTATCGGATATTGAAATTCCCCTCACGGAACTTAGAGTAGATTTCGATAATGTCATCCTTATGGGCGATTTTAATTCTGATCTCCTGAACCCGAATAATTTTCACACTAAAACACTCCTTAATATATTACACCCGCTAGGACTTAGTATTCTCCCGCTTAATCCTACACACCGCACCCTAACCTCTTCTACTCTACTTGATTTAATAATAACAACCAAACCTGACAAAATACTCAAATACGGTCAGATCTCAGTCCCGGGGATATCTGCACATGATCTCATTTATGCATCCTGCTCTTTCAAAGTACCAAAGGAACAACCAAAATTTATTACTTTTAGAGATTTTAAAAACATAGACATAAACAAATTGACAGATGATGCTCTCTTAGTCCCTTGGGAAAGTATTATTAATATAAATGACATAGATGACAAGGTGAATAATTTTAATGATTTCCTCCTCAATCTATTTGATCGCCATGCTCCACAAAAAACAATTCGTATTACTAGAAAAAATTCTCCTTGGATTACGGATGATATAAAAAGGTTAACGTCGAATCGTGATTCCGCTTCTCGTAAATTCAAACGCACAAATTCTACGCTCCAACTCGAAGAGTATAGAAAACTGAGGAACTCAGTAAAGCAGGCAGTTAGAAATGCCAAAATCAAATTCTCGTACTCAATAATTTCTCCTCAGTCCGAAAATGCATCACTATGGAGAAAACTGAAAGTATTCGGAATTGGGAATAAGAAAAGTGACTCTGAACTACCTTCTGTCTCTCTTGATGCATTAAATGATGCCTTCTCATCACCACCTAATATATTTTTAGTAAATCAAAGAAATTTAACTATCTCTGATATTTTTTCCTCAATCATAAACTATTCACAATCCTTCAGTTTTGCTTCTGTCTCCATATCCGATGTAAATAAGATAATTTCTAAACTTAATTCGAAAACAAAAGGCTATGATCTCATCACTGGATCTATGCTCCGTAATTTGATTCATATCTTGGCACCGATCATTAAACATATAATTAATTGCTCCTTCTCTAGCTGTTACTTTCCCAGTTCCTGGAAACGTGCTCTACTGCGACCTATCCCTAAAAAGGTTAATCCAACAACTCCACAGGACTTTCGCCCTATAAGCTTCCTGCCAACGCTATCCAAAATTATTGAAAAACTAGCGCATAAACAAATACATCAATATCTAAATGAATGTGAGCTCCTCAACCCCAATCAATCTGGATTTCGTACTGGCCACAGCACTGATACTGCATTGATCAAAGTCACAGATGATATTCGGGCGAATTTTTATAACAAAAAAGCTACAATTCTCACACTATTGGACTTCTCCAAAGCGTTTGACTCCATTGACAGCGGAATATTACTTGCCAAACTTGCTAAAATGTACTTTTCCCTTAGCTCTTTGAAATGGATAAAATCTTATTTTCAGAATCGCTACCAAATGGTATCAATCTCTGATAAAAGTTCATCGTGGAAAAATGTCTCCCGTGGTTGTCCCCAAGGATCTACATTAGGACCCTTATTCTTCGCCTTATATATAAACGATATCTCTCACTCAATTCATCACTGCCAGTACCACCATTATGCTGACGATCTGCAAATATACATAGGAACTCAAATATCTCATATCAATAACAGAATTTATTGCATGAATATAAGATATATAGAATATAAGATCGCTCATGACCTGGAGTGCTTGTAATGGCTTAATGTTAAACCCCTTAAAATCTCAATCAATAATTTTTTGCTATCCTAAATTACTCGGCAAATTACAAAAGTCAAATATAGACCCAGTATTAATTAACTCCACTCCTGTACCGTTTTCCAAGTCAGTAAAAAACCTTGGTGTTATTATGAATGATACACTCTGCTGGTCTAAACATGTAAACGATATTTGCCGAAAAATCAACTACTCACTTTATTCACTTAGGCTACTTAAAAACATTCTTCCAGTAAAACTAAAAATTTTACTTGTAAATTCACTTGTAATTCCTCATTTCGATTATTGTGATTCCGCTTTTCTAGATCTAAAACAAGATTTGTTACAAAAGCTCCAGAGGACTCATAACTCTTGTGTTAGATACATTTTTAATATGAGCAAAAGTTGCCATAAACGCATTCAAAGAATTGGGCTGGCTGTTCTTGGAAGAACGTAGGAAGATGCATATCCTAACGCAACTAAGAAGTATCCTCACCTCTTCCTCGCCTAAATACCTAAGCTACAACTTCAAACCCCTTAATTCTGGCCACTCCCTGAATACCCGAGGATCATCCAAACTACTTATTCCCACTCATCGTAGCAGTTTCTATAATAAATCCTTCACCGTTACCGCCTGCAATCTATGGAACTCTCTCCCCTTTCACTTTTACTCTGTCAATGGTATTAACCAATTTAAGAATCATTGTGCTAAATACTTAGCCAGCATTAGGTCCTCATAAAAATGTAATATTTTCCTCTGTATTTTTCCTTCTATCCTTCGTTTAAATATCAGCACATCACTATATCCATCAGCAAACAGGGCAGTGATAATGATTTTTATTATTTTACTTTGTGTATATTTGTGCTGCAATCTTCTTATTTTTTTATTATTTATGAATACCTTGAAATGATTTTCGTTTCACTATATTTATTTGTATTGAATTCTGTACATTTAAATTTATCACATTGTGTATCATAATGGTTAGGTGGAAGAAGGGGCCATATGGCCTCAACCTCGCCGTATTAAGAAATAAATAAATAAAAATAAACTTTTGTGGATACTCCTTGATTTCTTGCTCATCCAATTTAGCGAGAGTATTTTTTCGTGCCCCCCAAAGAGCTTGGAACACCTGCTGAAATGAATAACTTGATCAATGTAATCGCAGAAATCTCACTCATTTCCGTATTCAATTGATATTTCGGTGTCCACATTTATCTGTAATGGCAATTAAAGAGGAATTCTTTCCAACATTATATTGTAGCCGAAATGCGCATCTAATATTTAATATCCTTGTTGTGGCTATTGGAGATTCCTGAGAAAAGTATTTTCCAAATGCTTGCCCTTGACTTTTAATGTAATATTATTCAAAATTTTCGCAATGTTTTTTCAAGTAATAAAGGTACAACGTAGATATTAGTGCATGTAAGTGTATTTAACTATTCGATAGACAAAAATTATATTTTGTGATATCCTTTTGGACAATATGATACTTAGAATAGCATCAAGTGATGGTGTCCGCAACGTCAAATTTGTTTATTTAAATATATAGTAGCATGAACTACCCAAACTAGCACGAGATATCTCTCGAGAAAGTTACCAAGATTCTTCTTACTTGGTTACGCTACCGATAAGGACGGATGGATTACCTTCTAAAGTCAAGGATCCCAGTTGTTTCACTCCACTAAATGATCAGACTTTTATTGTCGAGCCAACTGAATTCCGTTGAAGAGTCCGAGTATCCGAGTATCTCATAGAGTCAAGAAACGCCAAAGCAAGAAAAAATACAAGAAAAAACTTTCTAAACACATTTAGATACGTAAATACCAACAGCAAAATAAAGAACAGAAACCAAATGATTCGCATTCACGATGGCAGTAAATAAAAAAAATCTGATGTCGCCACCACATGACTTTCTCCATACCTGTAATATTGGTAAAAATTCCAAATAGGTTAAATGATAATAAATATTTTAGGAACTGCGACAAAATTTTGGACTTCACAAAAAATAGAAATAATGTCAAACCGTACCTTTGTGATATTGGATATAGCCACGAAGCTCCAACAATTGAGAAAAGAAAAAGGATCGTAAATAAGACGTAAGCGTAAAGTGTTTACAATAGTCACCGGTAGGTGGTGTGGTGGTGGCAGCTAAAAGATTAGTTTTTGAAATATCCCTTAAATAATGCATTATATGGGAAAATGTCTCCTACAAAGGTCGTAAAAAAAATTAATTACCTACAATTTTTATCCCAATACTTTTTAAATTAATCAAATATTAAAGGAATTGTTCAAATAAATAGAATATCTCCTTAACAATGCGTTCTACAAAAAAATGCTTCGAACAATAGTTATAGAAAATGATATTTTCTATGATGTTTATAATAGACAACATTTACATTTATGATGATTTAAATTAGTTATTTGCCAAAAACCAAAATTTGACTAGAGTAAACATTCACTTTCGGTTGAGCGATTGTTTCCAAAAAGTAATCAGCTATTCAATACATAGATAATACTCTTTCCAAATTTAAAATGTAATATAGATACAAATGTAAGTTTTGAGTTAGAGTGCCCACAAAATCCCGTCACATACAGACCGACAGACAGACACGCATATTATCGAGAAAATAGTGAAAACCTTTTCAGGGGACGTAAAAACATCTATCTCCGTTAAAATTTCGAATTCGTCGAAAACCGTCTGGTGGCGAAAAATTTACCGGTTCAATCCCACTTCCAATGTTAGAAATCATGGAAGGAAATATGGACGCGTTCAGAACAAATATATTTATAGGACAACAGAGGCGAGCGAGCCGAGCCGACCGGACTCCACCGCCGCTACCCTCTTAATGCCTAGAGGGAAAGTGGCTAGATCAGGATCGGCTATCGTCACGTCACTCTGACGTCACGCCGGCGATGCGCTTGTTTCCGGTGGATTTTTGGCTGTTTCTCGGCTTCGTTGCTCTCTCTCTATAAGTATTATATCCCTGCTTTATATCCTCTAATATTCCTATTCTTTTTCTCCCTCTTCCTCTTCTTCCACTAATTTTTCCTTCTAAGATCGTCCTTTGTAAACACTGTCTTCTCAATATGTGCCCTATCCAGTTTGCTTTTCTTTTCCTGATTGTTTTTATTAGCGTCCTTTCTTCTCCCAGCATTTCTAATACTTCTTCATTTCTCTTCCTCACTGTCCATTTCACTTTCATCATTCTCCTCCATGCCCACATCTCAAAGCTTTCTAAATATTTTCCTCTTTTCTCCTTGCCGTCCACGTCTCTGCACCATAAAGAGCTATGCTCCATATGTAGCATTTTGCAAATTTCTTCCTTGTAAATGCTGCTTTTGCCATTGCAATCCTACTCCTGATGTCCTGTGTACTACATCCATCCTGCGCTAAAATACTGCCGAGATATTTGAAACTACTTACTTGCTCCAATTTTTGGCCATTTACCATTATATTTAATTCTTTATGTTCCTATGAAACCACCATGACTTTCGTTTTTTCTGCATTGATCTTCATTCCATATTGTTGGCCAACCTCCACTAGTCTGTCTGTCATCCTCTGAAGCTCTTTCTCGCCTTCTGCTATTATGCCCTGATCATCTGCGTATTTAATGGTGGTAATACTTTAACCTCCAATCTTAAATCCTTTCTCTTCCATCAACGCTTCTTCTGTTATTGTTTCTGCATAAATATTAAATATCGCTGGTGAAATAGGACATCCCTGCCTCACTCCCCTCCCAATTGAAGTACTTTCTGTTTCTTCTCCTTCAACACTGACTTGAATCTTTTGATCAATGTAAAGTTTTTAAGCAGTCTTTTATCTTTCCAATCTATTCCTATTTTGTTTAAAATACCCAGCATTATATCCTACTTCACTCGGTCAAAAGCTTTCTCCCAATCTACAAAACAAAAATACATACCTTTATTGACTTCTAGCGCTCTTTCTATCATCATCCTCATACATCCTATAGCATCTCTAGTTCCTCTTCTGAAACCATACTGATTATCTTGCAGCTCCTTGTCTATTTTACCTTCATTTTTTTGTTATTATTCTGGTTAGAACTTTAGCTGTATGAGAAATTATACTAATAGTTCTGTAATCCTTACAACATTTTGCATTGTTCTTTTTCTCCAGTGGTACCATTACAACATCTAAAAATTCTTCAGGCCATATGCCAGTATCATATACTCGGTTAAAAAATTTTGTTAGTTGCTTAACTGCTTTCGACCCCAAAACCTTAAGAACTTACATCATCTCTCCCAACAGCCTTCCTTCTTTTCATGTCATCAATTGCTCTTTTAACTTCAGACTCGAGTATACTTGGTCCTAGCTGATCTTTTTCCACATCCTCTTTTTCATTTAATTCAATATTTCTTGGCTTTCCTTTTTTGTCATACGGCACCTCAATGTATTCTTTAAATATATTCTTTACATTGTCTGGCTCCGAGACTATTTTACCACTTTTGTTCATGATTCCTTTACGTCCTATCTTTCTTTTTTTTCTTGAATAGTTCCCTTGCATTCCTATACATGAGGTCTGTTCTACAAATTCTTTCACACTCGACAATTTCCTCGCATTTCTCATTTATCCACTGGCTTTATCTGTTTCCCTTCTTTAAGCATTATTTAACTCCTTGTACTTTCTTTGGCCTTCTTCAGTGTTAATGTTCTTCCACTTTCTCCGCTCTTCCATTTTTTGCAGCATGGCTGCTGTGATCCAGGGTTTTTTGTTTCTTTCACCCGTTATCTTTCCTACCTTCTTTTCCATTACATCTTTAATGTTGCTATGGATGTATCTCCACTCCTCATCTACATTCTTCCTATTTTCTTCAGCTCTCTCCCCAAACCTTTCCTCCAGCTCAGTCATGATAGCCTCCTTGTTTTTAAGGAGTTCCTCTAAGTTCCATTTCTTGTTAACTCTTATGTTTCTCTTAACGCTCTTCAGTCTACATTGTGTATTTGCCACCAAAAGGTTGTGGTCGGAATCGATATCTGCCCCTGGTAGTGTTTTCACATTTTTAATGCTATTTCTAAATCTTTCATTGACTAGTATGTAATCTATCTGGTATTGTCTCTGGTCTCCTGGGCTTCTCCATATGTAGAGTCTCCGCTGGTGATGCTTAAACCATGTATTAGTTACAATCAATCTATTTCTATAGCAGAATTCCACAAGTTTCTCCCCTCTTTCATTTCTCTTCCCTAGTCCATATTTTCCCACTATGTTATCTTCCTGTCCCTCTCCGACTACACTGTTCCAGTCTCCCATTACTATGGTGTTGACCCTTCCTTTTCCCTCCTCCTACAATGTCTCCATAATCTGTTCATACATTTCATCTACTTCATCGTCGCCAGCATTAGTTGTTGGCATATACACCTGAATTATAAGCATTTCCACTAGCTCCATCTGAAGTTTTATGGCTATTAATCTATCATTTACTGTCATCACCTTGCTAATTCTTTCAGCTATCTCTTTTCTCATTATAATCCCCACTCCCCTTTCCTTATTCTCTCCTCCCGAGTAAATAATCTTAAATTCGCCTGAATTTATCTCGCCTTCTCCTTCCCACCGAACTTCACTAAGACCTACTATACCTACATTATTCCTTCTCATTTCCCTTTTTAAGTTCTCTAGTTTACCCTCTGAATTCATAGTCCTAACATTCCATGTACCTGTTCTTAATTTCACACCACTTGCTTTCTTATTAATGTAACATTCCCTCTGCGCATCCCCTAGGGTAGCCCTACCCGGAGATCCGATTGGGGGACTATTTTACCTCTGGAATATTTTACCCCAGAAAGATCCATAGAGGTATTTGCAGCTTTTCAGCCTATTATGGGAAATATAATGAGGTAGTTTCTTCTTGCTTTCCTCATCGCAGTTTCACAGAGTGATTACTCATCTGTAGCTGTTCAGATCCACAAGATCACCACCTACAGAGATACTGTGCAAGCTGCTGCCCTTGCACAGGGGGATGTAAAACCCCCAAGACTTCTTCTTAGTCTGACTCTTCCCCTCAGACCTTTCCGGCTTGGATGGTCCTACCAGGAGAATTATTTCCCGCCGGCATAGCTCTTTGGTTCATAAGAGTACACAAACCCTACCACCTCTGTAAGGTTATGCAGTCCTTAGGGAGGGATGTATATATATATATATATATATATATATATATATATATATATATATATATATATATATACTTACGGAAGAGAAAAGGTAAATGGGATAAATTGTTGGCAACAAGTTGTTGGGATAAGGACGCTCAGTGAGCATTTCATGTAGCTGCCAAATGGGTAGGACACATTGAGAAATTACGTTCTCAATTTAATTGGAGCCACCTGGAGATTGTGGTAAGAATTTAACCTTTTTTACTTAACAATTCCAAGTCATGGTGTGAACGATGAGACCCTAGTCTACGTGACTGGGACACGTTTCGACGAGGTTCTCCTCGGAAACGGTCGTTCCCTGAAGGGTCGGCCCATGGGTCGTCCCGCCATTCGAATGACTCACCCCGCCTCTTTGGAGTTTTCCCAAATGATGTGGATATGGTAAATTGGGGCATATTCACGCCGATCGTTGTTTGTCGAGAGCACCCTCATCGGGTGACATCAGATCCGTTGGTATGGTCTCAGTAGCAAACCATGATAAACCAACTTGTTCTTTTTGCGGTAAACGAGAATCATGTTATTCCAAATTGTTTTAATAATACCGCTATTGACGAGCGTAAAAGCGTAAATTATTGTTTCGTAGACGAAATGCTAAAAGCTACTAACGTGATTATTGACGGCAAATTTTTTCGTGGATTGATTGATTTTGGTGCCGACTGTACGCTGATTTTTGAAAGGTCCGCGTCTCTATTTCGAGAAAAGATGTGAGACTCTGTGGTTTTACTGAAAGGGATCACTCCTGTCCCTCTCATTTCTCGCCAGATGTTTACTGGCCGTGTTAAAATAACTGGACCGATTCTCAAGCTTACATTTCATGTTGTTCCGGATTACGCACTAGATTACGATATATTTATCGTACGAAATGTATTTAAAAACCCCGCCGTGTTTGCAGTCACAGATCACCATGGTACTAAAATTACGCGCGTGTTATCTTTTTCTGTGAATTGTGTTGTTTACACCGATAATCTCGCTAGCGTTGACACCGATGCGGTTGGTCAAAATAAGGACGCCCTTTTGATTTTACTCGAATCCTACACAGATATGATGACTCTTGGGAATCGCGTGAGTCTAGTGACCAATGCCGGCTTAACAATTCGGTTAAAAAGGAATGTACGGTGAACCAACCCCAATACCGCTTGACTGTGAATGGACTGGCCGCAGTGCGTGCCAAAGTTGATGATTTGTTGGTAAATAACCCTTTTTTTGGTCCAAAAGTCAGGAGGATACACATTCTATGTCATACAGCACCTTACATCTAAACCCTTGTTGTCTGTGTTTGACCCAGAAATCCCCACCGAACTGCACACCGATGCAAGCATTCTCGTGTAGGGCGCGATTCTTATGCAGATACGTGGTAGCATAACTCGTGTCATAACGTATTGAAGTAGACGGACGAATAAAAACGAGGAGCTAGGAACGTTAGCCGTCGTAAAAGCACTTAAGTGTTTTCGTGTTTATTTGTTTGGTACTAGATTCGCCCTCGTTACGGATTTTAATGCCGTAAAATTGACCGCAACGAAAAGAGATATTTCTCCCCGTGTTGCACGCTGGTGGATACATACAGGATTATACATTCGACATCGTATATCGCAAAAGTAGCTCCTTGCCTCATGTTGATTTCCTCGGCCGTAATCCGATCCAAGGGAGCCGAATAACAAATGAGACTTGGCTACACGTTGACAAAAGAACAGTCATGAAGTCCAAAAAATGTTGGAAGACCTATGTAATGGCAAACTTGACCCCAACCAGTAAGCAGAAAAAGGTGGTCTGCTATACCACAAGCAAGTCAATAATGATAAAACGGTTAATTTGCAATGGTTGGTACCCCCCGTCTGAGCAGATTAAGTCTTCTCCATATTTTCCATGATTAGCAATACAATATAGGCCCCGACAAACCTCTCTCTTCCATCTCTGAACATTTCTGTTTTCTTTGGATGGGCCAGTTTGTGAAGAATTATACTAAACATTGTCTTGGCTGCGCTGTTAAAATAACGAGAACCGGACCCCTACTAGGATTCATTCTACCAATGGAAAAGGCTAAACAACCATTCCACAACTTACCTGCGGATTGTTGGGTCTATTTCCTATAACTAGTGGTGGTCACAAATATAGTCTTGCTCGATGCTTTTACGAAATGAAACATATGAAACACGGAAGCAATTCCAAACAGTCATATCCCTCTTCGGCACCCCGCGCAATATCATTATGAATGATGGTACGAATTTCAAAAAGACCACATTCCCAAAGTATTTGGAATAATGGCCGATCGAATACCATTATTTCACCCCTGATATCCATCGCGGTAATAGATAAGTAGAACGGTATATGAGAACAATCATGAACTTGCTGCCCATTGAAACTTCCATTAAGTCAGAATGGTTAAGCAGTTTATGAATGACCAACTAGTATTGAACACCACAATACAGAAAACAGTCCATGCTACCTCTCTTCAGTTGCTGCTAGGGATCGATGGCTCAACACCTTTAATCCAAACTCTTATGTTCGATCTTTCTACTGATTTGGCTCCTGTTCGAAACCGTGTGATGGACCATTAACGAGTAGACAAGCTATTGCAAACCGCAAATGACTGTTACCCCTCTGCTAATTTACGTCGTCGCAACAGTGCTTTTTTATTAAAGGCGATTTCGTTCTGATGCACCGATACTCAATTATACACACCAGAAAAACCGGGTATGAGTTTATAGGCACGTTCGAGGTTACCAGCTGTTTGCTGAATGGATGGTATGAACTGCAGAAAGTTGGTACAACAACAACAACTGCACGTTTCTAGTCAATTGAGGGCGGGTCGTGGCTAGCAAATCAAATGTTTTCGTTGCAATTGAATCGCGTCATTGCGATTACGATTTGTTCCAGTGTTTAATACTCCATTTAATTTCCACGTGCTTCTCTATCTTTTCCACCACTAATGTAAGTTGTGGATTCCCAATTGATGGATGGAAGAAAAAAATATCTCCTGCAAGGATAAACGCTGGTGTCATCTGCAGTGCACATACTACTGAACTACCTAATGTTCTCGACTCTTGAGTCGAGGGGACTATAAATGGAACAAAAATCGTTGTGCTATTTCGCGTAAGAACTGAGCACCGAACCATTTTGCAATATTTGCCGACGTCAGGTTCATCTATTTGGTGTAATAAACTGTTTCTAATCTCGATAAAAATTCCACCTCTGACTCTTTACCTCTTATCTTTTGAAATAACCCTTAGTCTGGTGGAAAAATCTTGTTAGAATTGAAGTCATACGAGAGGAAGGTCTCTGTTCCAAAACAACTTCAGCAGTATGGCTAATTATAAGTTGTATAAATCCACTTGTTTCTTATGAATGCTGTAGTATTTTAAGATGATAGTTTTTATCTTTTTAATGTGTGGTTAACGGATATTTTTGTTAGTGTATCCTTACTACGGCTGCTGTCACTCTAAATGCTCTTTAAGGGTGCTGGCGCAACGGACGTGAAGTCTTCCTCCAGCAAAACTGCGAACTTATTGCTCAGAAAAAGAGGGTCTGCCGATGCGTTCATACCTCACTGTCTCCTAAGCATCTCTCCAAGATCCTCCCGAGTAACCACCACTCTCCACTCATTTAGTTTCCCTACCCGAGAACCCTCAGACCGCGATGAGGAGTCACGGGAAACCAAAATATCCTCTCCGACTTCAACACCCAGTAGAATCCGAACTGTCACTTTGGTGCGGCAACTTTCAGATAAGATCTCACTACCACTTAAGAATTTCCACAGCCACCCTCTCCAACTCTATGACTTGGGACCTTATGGCTTCACAACCAGTGACGCGTAAGAATGAGGATACGAGAATCCTCGGAGGAGTCGTCCTAAACTCAACTACTAATGTATTAACTAACCCAAAATTCTCTAATCCTGCAAGTTAAGCGGATAGGTTACTCATGAAGTGTACGAGTAAATTGGACCAAGACTCAAGCGCCTGTATAAAGTGAATGAGTGGAGGTAAATCACAACTCATACAACGTTAGTTCACCCACAAGCTAAATCCAAATACGCCGAGGACGTACACGGCACGTACTCACCAGTGCGAGTAAGCGTAGGGCTAGAACAGGGTGACCAGAAAAGACATGGAAATACAGTCAAACTCGGATATAACGAGCGCCACGGGACCGTCTAGTTTTGCTCGTTATAGCCGTTAAACTTAATATCCGTGAAGGCAAAAGCATGCATGCATATGGTGAAATAAGACATAAGAAGTAAAAGTGAATATATAAACAGAAAGTTTATTTAGTAAATTTATGGAAAAACATAAAAATAAGAATAAACTAGAAAATTTAAAATAAACATTTGTACATATAAAATTTACTCACAGCTGCATCCTTAATCACTCCCCTTTTTAGAAAAATAACTTTGAATGGTAGCCTGTTTCATAGATTTCACTTTGAAGTCTCTTAAGTTTCCTCTTATTACACTTATTGCACTAAAAACACCATCGGAAATGTCAATGTTTTCAAAAAAATCATTTAATGTTTCCACAGCATCCTGAGCTTGAGAGTAAGTTGGCACGGCTTTCGTCGGGATTGTGTCTTCGACACATTCAACAATGTCTTCATCACTGTCTGCTGTGTTTTGTACTGTCTCTATTATTTCACTCTCCGTAGGAATTCCACTGGTAATCAAATCATCATCAACATGAACAAAATTGTCAATGTCATTTACATGGTCAAAATTCGCAATTCCATTTTCTTTAAGCCATTCTGACAGAGGTAGATCATCTTCATCAACGTTATGGTTATCAATCGAAAATTCTCCCGATATTAAACCAGACTTCCGAAAACAGTTTATGATCGTTGTAGGTGAAACATTGTCCCATGCATCTGTCATCAAATGAATTGCATCCAATACAGAGACGTTGCCATCTAAACCTCTTTCCCTCCTTTCAATCAACTGTAGAACAAAAAATCGCTTGAAATGGCCTTTAAAACTTTTAATTGTCCCCATGTCCATTGGCTGCAAAATAGAAGTCGCATTTGTAGGCAAAAACACCAGTTTTACATTGGATAACTCCTGCATATGTGGGTGCGCAGGACAGTTATCGACAAGGAGTAAAATGTTTCTATTTTTCCTCCGTAACTCGTTGTTCCACTGACTTACATATTGCTGAAAAATATTGGAAGTCATCCATGCCTTTTTATTAGCTGCATATTCAACGGGAAGCTTCTTTACATTATTGAAGCAACGCGGCTTTTGTGTCTTACCAATAACAAAAAGTTTTTTTTTGTCACTCCCATTCATGTTTGCTCACATTAAAACTGTTAAACGATTCTTAGGTCTTTTGCCACCAACACATTTGTCACCTTTGAATTTAAACGTTGCATCAGGCATCATGTTGTAAAACAGTCCAGTTTCGTCGGCATTGTAGATGTCTTCTTCTCTGTAACCTTTTCGACACTCCTCCCAAACACTTTTCATCCATTCACTTGCCGTTTTTTAATCTGCTGACAGGGCCTCTCCACTGACTTTCGCATAAACAATGTTATGCCGATTTTTAAAACGATCGAGCCACCCATTATTGCATGTGAAGTTTTCATGTCCTAACTGTTTTGCAAATTTATCTGCCTGTACCTTTAAAATGGGGAAACCAGCATTTCTCTGCGTCTTAAACCACTCCAGCAGTGCTTGATCAACAGTACCCAAGTCACACTTCCTCATTTTCTTGTTCGTTGTTAGGTTGTTCTCTAGTGCAGATAAAATCGCTTCTTTGTTTTTCCATAAGGTTGAAACCGTAGACGACGATAAATTAAATTTTTTGCACACTTCAACATTTTTTTCACCACGTTCTAACTCTCGAATAATATCAACCTTTTCGCGAATAGACAGACACTTCCTTTTATGTACGGACATGTTACTCGTTCAAGGGCAAAATCTCAACTGATTTTTGTGATGAACGCTACGAACTTTCTTTGCAAACTGCGAGCATACCAATTCCAGGAAGAGTTAATGAGGAGACGGATTAAATCTGGGATTTCCCATCTTTACGTGGGAAAGGGTGTTGGGTGCATTCGGCTGAGCGACGGGGGCGGGCGCCATTGTACATGCCCTTAGCCCCTTACCCCCCTTCCAAACACAACCTCCTGGCTGTAAAAGAGCTGTGGGTTGGGAGGAGAGGACAAAGGACCTCCGCGGGTGCCACTGTACCTGCAAGTTGGGAATTCTTGGTTTGGACGAAGGGATTATTTTTTAACAACAACGCCGCGGTCTTTAACCTCCCCGAGGGATAGGGTGTAGAGGCTGGACTCGAGAACACAAGGTTACATATTTTGGGTCACTATGAGGATTGAAGGGGCTGACCGCCACCGCGTTTGAGACAGTGAGACGTGGTCGAAGTTTGCTCGATATATCCGTGAAGCGTGCTCGTTATATACGAGAAATATTTGTATGTAAATGCTCGTAAACTTATCTTGGAGGTAGCATTTGCTCACTATAGCCGTGACCTCGTTACAACCGTGCTCGTTATAAACGAGTTTGACTGTAGTTGCTAGTACCAAGAAATACGTCACATCATTCTACCATGACGCAAAAAGACATGCCAGAGATGCAATATTTCGACGCAGGATCAGTTCGGTGGACAGAAGTAAATCATATTTTGGGAACATAAAAAAGAATAAAATTTCAACTTCCTACAAAAATTTTCAACTACAAATCATAATTTTGTTTTTCAGCAAAGGTTAGTAGAGTTTTAAGATGTTTTCTGCTAGAAAAACCAAACTAAATAAATTGACATATTTCTGAATTGGAAAATATAAAAGATTATTTTAAACTTCAAGAAAATAATCATATAAATGAAAACTTATTATTTGAGCTTTGGTACCATAAAAAAGACAAATTAATTGTGAAAAATACTTTAGATCAATGGCTATGAGATGATATAATTGTCCTATAAAACAACATCAATATTCCTAAAGCGATATAAAAAGATCAAATACTTGACAGGTATTATATTTCTCGTATTATTTTGAAGAACGCTCAATTGAAATAAAAAGTGAAGCATAAAATTATATCAAAAATGATGGGTGCGATTGAATTAATCGTTAAATTACATTAAAATTTATATCAAATATTTTAGAATATACCAGAAAGTAAAATAGTCAATATAAAATTCACATAATTGAATGTTCCAAAAAAAAGGAATAATTATGGGAAAATTAAGTATACGTGGCAAATAAATATTATTGATGATTTATTCGTATTCGAAATATATTTTAAAATCTGCAATTTCAATCTTTACATCTGATTTAGGAACAATGATGAACACAGTAAGAGATTTATTAATTTATGTGACCGTCGTATTGTTTATCACGTTCAAGGTATTGTTTCGACTTCAAAATTTTGTCGAAATATCGTGAAAATGTGGACTGATAATCCTAGTCAATCACACGCAATAACACGAAACCGACGAAAATGCTAATCACCTTGACAAAGAAAGATTTCCTCGGGCGTCAAATTATGATCTAAAATCTAATTTGTGTACAGATTCAGTGCATATTTAAAAATCGACGGAATAAAAATGAAATTTCGTTCTTTTCGGATTTCTTGTTATCAAGCCCCGAATTCCTATGATTATTAAAGATAAATTTATATAAAAATGATTAATATGCTGCACTCATACCCGTGTTAATCAAATGGAGACAAGAAACTCTCCTGGGATCTAACCCATTATCTTACGATCTCCAGCGGTTTATCCCAGTGTATTGCGAAAAATAAATTTAAATTCTTTTGAAACACTTTTAAAAACGGCTCAAAGACAGATCGGCGAGGCCATTTTGGCGCAATGCCAATTTGGTTCAGGATAAACATACAACCCAACGCAAACAGCTGCCAAAACACATATTATCTTTTCATTTTTAGCCTACTTTCCAAAATGGAAATAAGTTTATAATTTTGTCGCCGTGTCTGACTGTCTGTCTGTCCGTCCTCCCTATAAACTTTTGAACCAATAGGCCGATTATCATAAAACTTGGAGAAAATCTCTTGGTACTTTGGACGAGCTCCCGAGGATAGTTTAAGTTACGAATATTCAAGTCCCGGGTTCGATTCCAGGAACTATCCTTCCCATATGATTTATATGGGAAATTTTTAATCCATTGTGCAGGGTAATTCTCTCTTGCACATCAAAATATCTTAGAATTATAACATCGGAACAAGTTTTGTACTATCCATTGAGGAAAGAATTGAATATTCTAATTTTTATTGTAGAATTTTGCTTATCGATTGTATTTCTTAGAATGTTGCGTAAATACTGGCGATTTTGCAGTTTTTATCACTCATTACGAGAGTGTTGCCATAATATCAACAACTATTGTTGGACTCAGATTCGGTATGGAGTGCCGATGGTGTATTGGTTAGAACGCTGACTGCTAATCGCCTGTTCCTCGAAAAGGCAGCGGGCGAATGTAAGATTTTTTCCAAGTTAGCCCGGCCCCCTGTTTTTGTGGTTTGAGGAGACCGCGCAAATTCAGCGTTCCGTCCTTAGGAAGGGGCGTTAAGCCGTTGCCCCCCTTGGTACTCTTCGTTAAGAGTAGGCTAATGCCGGAACTGGGTTTCTCTCCTCCCTTTTGATTGTGTTCGGTATGGAGGTTAATTAGCCAAAAATTCACAATCAGTTTCGGTATATTCTAATATTTACACACGTTATTTTTGCTGCACAAATACGCGTTATCAATTTAATATTCCGATCGAATGTATTTGCATTATATTATAACGCTAAATTATGAAATTTGGGAACACAAAGAGCTACATATCCGCGATGACTTTAAGGCTATTAAAGCCAATATAAGTATTAAATAAATGATTAAATGGAAAGTAGGCATCATAAGTTCTGTTTGGATTTGTTAATTTAATATTTTTCTGAATTTTGAAACAATTTTCTGGATTTTCTTTTCCAAAAATAGGTGTGAATTTTTTGGTTCTGTTTCCTTTCCCCCGCTCAAAAACATAATATTTATACTAAGAAGTACAAAAGTAAATAGATTTTAAAAGTGTTTATATTTTATTTAAATGAATATTGTATTCATGTCCTAAAACTACACCTAACCTGTCCACCTAACCCAATTCAAACCGATGGGTGTTCAAATAATAGGCAAGAGTTGTATAAAAGCCTAAAACCATACTATACCTAACTCCCTCCCAAAAATGTAACCCATGGGAGGTCCAAACAAAGATAAGATATGTATTAAACCTTAAACCTATACCTAATCTACCCATTGCTCCAAACCAATAATATGTACGAATTCGGTTTGTAATTTAAATTTATCGATATAAATTTTAAATTTTGTTCTTATATACGTTCCTGAGATCTACAGTGTTTGCGCCTAACTGGTTCTGCACCGAACTGGTCGTGCCGAGATGTTCCATTCCCCGTAAAAACATATTCATTATAAATTCACAAATGTAGTAATGTAAAATGGAACGAGAAATTCATAAAAAAGTGTTACCGTTTGTTACAGGGAGGGAAACTTTTTTGTTGTTGTGACGAGTTTTGTTTGAGGTATCTTACTAAGTTGAGTTTTCAATTTCATCTAATACTCGAAACCAAATCTCTCATCTGTGACTTTGTTTCCTTCTGATTTGTAAAAGACCGTTAGATATCTTTTATAATTCCATATTCTGGCTCATCAAACGAAAACGTAATTATGGGAATTGTACCTCGTCACGTATTTTTCAAAATGTTACAGAGGTGTGAAAAAAGTTACGTGAGATAATTTTAGTGGCTCCAAAGACATGGTGTCAAGCAAGTTTTAATGAATTTAATTTTAGTCAAATAGGGACTATCGCCATACGTATTATTATGCAATAGGATTTATATATACATAACTTTTTACAATTTTCTCCAATATTCTATAAATGGAAATAAAAATTTATTCTTTCCTTTGTTGGCATGTAAAACAAGGGCGGACAAACATGACGGTCCGCTTTGCCAGGCGGACCACATTATCAGTCGTAATCTATTCGAGGGTCCGCATTGGAATTCACATCGGAAAATACCCTAGAGATTAATTGGGATATTATGAGAAAAAATCTCTATTAAATATTTTTATAGCGTTATAATACCATTAAAAATGTTATGAAGATTTCTGTTTAAAAGTATGATGATAACATGCACTATAATTCTCGGTTCACTTGCATGAATGTCTCGCGAGCCATATAAAATACCACGCGGGCCTCACCTGGCCCGTGGGAGGAAGTTTTCCCAGCCCAGATCTAGTCCTAATTCCTCACTCCTTAATACCTCCTTCTCAATCTTGCAATATTTCAAACTTTCAGTTCAGTTATTATTTATAATTATTATATGCACATATATTTCGGCGTAACTCCTTAGTAATTCAAACGATATGTCTATTCGTCACACAACTCGGAACTTATTAACACACCACGGCTCAAAAATGTGAAATGCTTTTGTCATTCTCGAATGTGTGCTGTAATGACTGAAACAAGCGCGTGGCTGGCGTGAATTCGGCGTGACGTAGGTATGACGTGAGCAAAAGCCGCCTCTGGGACAGCCACATAAGGTCAGCTCTTGCTAATCGCTGTTGTGTTTCTTGCTGTTGTGTATTAAAGGCATTTGTTTAAACGCTTCCACAACGTTAATTTAGTGTTTACTTTACTGATTTCTAACATCAGAAGTGGGATAGAACCGGTTAATTTTGCGCCATAAGACGGTTTTATCGGGATGTTTTCACCAACACGATGTCTGAACCTGGTCCTGCGTCAGGCCCATCGGTAATGCCCCCGTTTAAAGAAGTTTTCACAGAATTCGCCAGGCAAATGTTTAACGTGCAGCAAGCGAATAGTGTACATGCTGAATCATTAAGAACTTCAGTGTTTCGCCCAGAGTTTGATGAAGCTGCTAAATGGTTACAACACATTGAGGAATTACGATCTCAATTTAATTGGAGCGAGCTGGAAAATTTGGTATGAGTATCGCCTTATTTACTTAACAATGCCGAGTCATGGTTTGAACGATGGGACCCTGATCTACGGAAATAGTATTTTCCAAACAAGTCAGCTCATGGGTCACCCCGACAATCAATGACTCACCCCGCGTCTTATAATTATGGATGCGGGTACGAATTTCAAAAATACCACGTTTCCAATGTGTTTCGAAAAATGGCAGATCGAATACCATTACGTCACCACTGATATCCATCGCGGTAATGGACAAGTCGAACAGTATACGAGAACAATCATGAACTTACTGCGTATCGAAACTTCCATTAAGTCAGAATGCTAGAGCAGTTTGTGTAAGATTCAATTAGTATTAAACCCAAAAATACAGAAAACAGTCCAAGTTACCCCTCTTCAGTTGTTGCTAGAGATGGTTGGCTCAATACTTTTGATCCAATTTCTTTTGTCCGATTTTCTACTGATTGGACCCCTGTCTGAAACCACATGTTGGACCGTGAACGAATAGACAGGCTTTTTCAAACTGCAAATAACTGTACTCCCTCTGCCAATTTGAATTGTTGCAACAACACTTGTTTTATTAAAGTCGATTTTGCTCTTATGCAGATTCAAATATGCACACCAGCAAAACGGTATGAGTTTCGTGGCCCGTTTGATATTGCCAGCTGTTTGCCGAATGGTCGGTATGAACTGGAGAAAGCTGGTACAAGAACAATTACCAAAGCCGCTACTGACAACATAGGTCTTGCCCGAAAGAATGGTGTATTAGCGACGATGTCCAACACCTGTTGTCAGATCTCCAGGAAGATGCAGAGGATGTTGACGATCTTGATGATATTCCTTTGATAGAACGATTGAGCCGTGTTAGCAGAACCATTAAGGAACTTAGAAGGTGAAAGTCTTGTGAAGTTCTAAATATGTTTCATAACGATTTTAATGTTTTGAGACATCGTGCATTGCATAGGTGATCAGCTTGCAATGGCTCGTGCAGTGTTTCGATAGATTGTTAATTTGACATTTTTCAGTCATCGTGCATTGCATGGTTCTGTCTCAGGTTATCAGCTTGCAATGACCCGTGAAATGTTCTGAGAGATTGTTTATTTCACATGTTCTGAGATATTGAGACATTCGTCGTTTAGTCTCAGGCGATCTGCTCGTGATGTGTCTCTGATCATTATTTAATGGCTAATTTTATTTTATCCTGTTGGTGTAGAGGAGACAGCTTGTGAGGAGTCTCAGGCTGATCTGTAGCAAATTGCACTTGAAACAATTATGCATCATGTACTGTTTCTGACGCCTAGTGGCACTTCGAGAACGAAGTTTTCGTCTGTTTGGACGTGTCATTGTGAGAGTAGCTTCGGTGGAATGCGCTTGGCTCGGCTCTCGCTAGCCTCTGTTGTTCCTTGTAGTTGTGCAATAAATACATGTTTTAAACGCGTCCACAGTGTTCATTTGTGGTTTCTTCTTCTGATTTCTAGCAGTATACTATGTATATGCTTTCACACTGTTTCGGAGTAAACGTAGCTCGTCGTCTTTATTCAATGTCTTTTCTCCGGAGTCTACGACTAAGATATACGTTAGTATACTCTCTTTCCATTTATACTGATAAGAAAAATAAAAGGGGTATGCAAATGTAGGAAAAGATAGGTTCAAACTAATTTGCATTAATTGAAAATGGAATTAAGTTCGAAGCTATTTATTTAAAACTATTATAGGAATCGAAAAGAAAAAATTGATAGTTTTAATAAAAAAGATATGACAGTGCCTTAAATACAGCAAAAAGGCAAAGGCAAAAAGGAAGGCTTATTTATTTACTCTTTTAAGAATATTTTTAGTAACTATGATAAATTTGCAAAGAGAAGCAGAGGTCATAGGCGTAATAGATGCCATAATGCAGTCTGCAAATAACTCATGGCTTAGAAATAACTATGTTATTATTTTCAGCCTTTAATAAACAAATCCTTTTCATTGTTATTAAATGTCTATATTTCTTTTGAAATATTTACGTGTTACTCTGTTTATTGTTTTAATAATATAAGACCAGTGAAGCATAGCCGTGAAAATTTTCAATATTGTGAAGCGGAAGTAAGTGAAATTATATTATTCTGCTTAGGTTTCTAACTGAAATTATTGTTTAACTGCGTTTTATTTATTGAAATATAACGAAAATTAAATTAGATTAACACATTCAACAAAAGTATACTTTTATCACAATGGTAAGAAATTCTACGCAGTTATATAAAAATTTAAGGTAAATTTTAAAATTGAAATCTAGTTAAATTTATTAAAACTGGAAAGTTTATAAAATTACAAAAGAAATTATTAGAAAGAAAATTTTCAATAATCAAATTTCATAAATATCGAGTCATTTAATTGAATGTTCGTAATTCTCCAGCTGCATTACAACGGACAGCTATAGAATAAATGCAACTAAAAAAAATTTTGATGCCCTGCCAAATTTTCAACCCTATGAATAACAATTATTTTTCATTATTAGTGACGAAATGCAAATGTCTATGAAAATTATTTTTATGTCAGGGCGAATAAGGCGGGCTTGACGTCGGTGCCAACAGTGCGACCTACAGAAGCCCTGCACTGACTAAATAACATTTGTTCCACTTGTAGAGTATACGTTTAAATAGACGGAAAAGTTATCGAACACTGTCATAATGAGAGAGGTGGCTTTATTTATTTCGAGTTTCTACTTAAATTTGTTTGACGCATAGGTATGATGCCTAACGCGCACCCTGAAATGCCATAATGGTTTTTGACATGCTTCCTACTGGACATGTTGCTACTGACCGAGTATAACTCCTAAGTAATTTTATTTTAATATAATCCCGATATTGGTAACGGATGAAATTCTTGCAACGCTTAAAGCATATAGCGACACATTTCTCTGCATTAAAAATAAATTGTCAAACCTTATATCACTTTGCAATAGCCTGATTGTCTCCTTGCGATATCACCTGATCATTTCTTGAATTGATTTATCTATACACAGGGAGAATAGAGTGGATTCGAAGAGAGAGTCGAGATGGGTGGGATTGAAAATGGGACGGGGTGTGGTAAAGGAGAGAGTGCGCAACGAAGAAATGACTCGTGTATCTCACGGCAAATCCACCAGGAAGTCGTCGCCGCCTGACTTGACGTCAGGGTGACAGGCCAATTTGGGCGCTGCGGTAGCAACGACTTCAGTGCCAGACCAAGCAGTATACGCCCACCGCCCTGAGTTCTGCCGACTCCTCTGCCCCACCTTCCTCCCATCTCCTCCTCCCAACTCCTCCTCCCATCTCCTCCCCCCCCTGCTTCTGCACCCCGCCTTCTTGGAGATCGCAAGCAACAACTCATTTGGCAGATCCGACCGGAGTGTCGCCTGCATGTCACCGACAGCACTCTCTTACAAACCCCTCCCCCAGCTGCCTCGTTCTCCGTCCCCTCTCTACGTCTCCCTTCCCACGGCACCGTCTCCTGTGCCTCCTCACCTCCTCCTACTCCGCCTACTATCTCCCTCGGTGGCAACTTTCCCCCTTCCTTAACACGCCGCCCCCACAGTTACTTCAGGAGGTGAAGCGCTGTGGGACAGTAAATGAGGTGAGATGAGGGCGGCGATACCAAACCCTTGGGAACTGTGGTCACTGAGACAATAGAGCGTAAGATGGGTGCGGTTCCCTTTTTCGTCATATGTAATGCTCAAATATCCACATTTCCCGACAAATGATAGCCTGATCACTTAATAATGACTGCTGAAAGGCGGAATAAATGGAGGAAGAGACATGCATCTGCACCACTGCAGGAAGCAATTCAATAAATTATTATAAAAATCTTATGTGGCCACCACATGTCTTTCTCCATACCTGTAATTCTTCTAAAAATTCCAAATAGGTTACATAATAATAAATATTTTGAGAAACCGAGAAAATTTTAGAGTTGACAAAGAACAGAAATGAACTCAAACCATAGCTTTCCAATGTTGGATATAGCCACAAAGCTCCAACAATTAAGAAAAGAAAAAGGAGCGTTATTAAGACGTAACTAAGCATCAATTGTAAACAATAGTGAGCAGGTGGCGTGGTGGTGGCAGCTTAAAATATAAGATATCTCTAAAAAAAAATGCATTATATGGGAAAATATTTCAAATATATGTTGTAGAAAATTAAATTTCCTACAACTTTTATTCCAGTGCATTTTACATTTATCGAATATTAAAGCAAATATCTCAAAATAATGAATAGGTGACAAGAGTAAACCCCCACTTTTAGTTGACAGATGTTTACCAAAAACTAATCAGTTCTTGCGACTTTTATTAAAATGTTAAATATAAAATTTCGCGTTGACCTGATTAATCGTTTTTGAGTTAGAGCACCCACAAAAAGCTATCACACAGACACCATCGAGAAAATGGTCAAAACGTGTCCAGGGGGCCTCAAAACGTGTATTTCCGTTGAAATCTAGGAGTCGATTTTTTTCATGAAAACAATGCTTTCCCCTATACTACGTATGGAGAAAGTAAAAATGCATATACTATTGACATCATCGATTTTATGAAATACTCCTGTATTGATAGCTGCTGCAACCGTGTTACTAAGCGGAGCAAGGAGCATTGATATCGAATAACGGTGAAACAAAAATGTATCCGTGTGAGAAAGTAAAAAAAATAGATTCGGTAGAGAATTCACACTCGAATTCATTTGGTGCTAAAATCGAGGAAGAAGAAACATGTTTTAAGCAAAAGGAGTGCAGAAAACCCCGTCGAGTGCATTTTGATCGAAACGGTTGTCACTGCACACGATTTGTGGAAGCATTGAACATTCTGAAGTAAAGATTCCGGTCGAGGACTGGAAGGGTTGGAGAAGAAACGCCTGGAATACGAGTGGAGGAGGAATTTAAGGAAGCTGTGTTGTTAGAAAAACAGCTTCATTTACAAATTGAAGCTGCCTTAGTCGGTAGAGCTTGAGTTATCAAAATCCATAGCTCGCTCAGCTGACACTGTTTAGTTTCGGTATTTTGAATCCAATTGAAATAAGTGTAATTTAAAAAAAGTTATAACTCTTTGTAGAACTCTGTGTTTTACACGTCCGTCAGTCATGTTTTCTCTCCTAATCTATTGAGTGGATTTTATGAAATTGTGTACTAATATTTTCTGGATAATTTTAACATGACAATTGGTTCATAAAATCTAATCAGAAATGCCGCTCTACTGGGAACAAAAAATAACTTTCCGTTACACCTCGTAAAATATTAATCATGCCAAAGAAGTCTACAGATAAGATCTGTAGATATAGTAGAATAGAAGTTTTGCCTTATACATTTTATCGAAGCGGTAGCCGTTTCCAAGATTATTTAATAAGAATATTAAAGTTCACTTTGAACAGAAATTTTCTTGCGTGTCTTTTTATAATTTTGTACACCAATCCAATCTTCATAGCAAATAAAGTAAACAAATCCTGCTAATATTTTGCAAATACGTTCAATTTACTTTCTTGCACACAGAATTTAAGTTATCGAAAGAAAATTAGAGTATTATCGACGGAGAAATTAACGTAAACACGTTTAATATCTTATTGTGCACATAATTTTGTAAATGAAAAGAAATGGAGAGTTAACGACGAAAGAATGAATGTGAACCATATCTACTTAGCTCAAGTAAGGTATGTTTAAAATATATTTAGATTGTTTCACCACAGTGCGTTTTACTCATTTTCTAAAAATTTATTCATTTCTCAAAAGTTGTAGTTTAATAATCAAATTACCTAGATCTTTCAATATTAAAAAAATACTTCCTATTCACTCTGAATCGTCGTCAATTTCCTATGCGTTTTTCATTTACAATGACAATCACGTATAAAAGTTATTAATATTTTTCTTTTTTTACATGATTACATAATTTGTAAAGAACCCGCTGCCTTACATGCATCCTTGCCTGAAACGTGCATCTATCCTTTACTGTTGACAATGATTTTGTGTAAAGTGGAAAAACTTGCGACTACCTATTCCTGTCACTCGCCTAGTTTACCTCGTGTCAAAGGTGGTTGTTCCATGGGAGGGTAAAATCTTACCGAGGTGAGCTACTCTACGGAAGACTTCAGAGACTACGTCAGAAGTTTCAGCGAAGACGACTAAGCGGGAAAAAACATTTTTCATTGATTCATGGTACCGCGTATTCTTTCTTTATGACTGCTTTTTAGATTAATAGTGTTTTAATATTTTGTCATGAATTTGAAAGCTATGTGTGGCGAGATATATAAAATGTGACCTCTTGTGATTGGAATCTCGAACAGATCGAAGACTAGGGTTTGAAGTTTTTACTGGAGCAGAAGCCAATACTAAATTACACTCAAAAGACAAAGTGGTAATTACATGATATATCATCGCATTCCACAAAATTTCATTAATAAATCGGAAAATAGTGGAGATGTACCGGATACCCTTCATTTAACCAATGTAACGCTACAAATCGCTAGAAGTGACCAAGGTACCCCATAGCACTTAACACTAGAACGTCCAGGGGCGACATTTCTACTCCTAGGCTGTGAATACTTGCTGCCGCGTTCGTGATATTTATATGACGATTTTTTCCTGCCGTAACTTTTCATCGATTAACATGCACCAAAAAATTATTTTTCTCTACTTTTTGTCGTTTTTGAATAATAAACCATAACTCCTAATCCGCCCATATGAGTCATTTCGACTCTGGTCCATATTTTGGCCATTCCATGAAACTTCTCGCTTTCCAATTATTTTTGCGAGTAGCTGGGATTGTATCGCTTCCTCGGCTGTCTTTGTCTGCCTTCCTTTCCCCTCTCCTCCGACCAGACCTCCTTCTCAACCATTCCGTAACTCCTCCCCTTCAGCAAGAACTGCTGGCGCGTCAGTTTTCTCGCAGCGGGAGCCGCGGGCATGTTTTGACTTGTATTATTGCGTTCGCTTACTATTTTCTAAGT
Organism: Tanypteryx hageni; assembly: GCA_028673005.1. Lineage (NCBI taxonomy): Eukaryota > Metazoa > Arthropoda > Insecta > Odonata > Petaluridae > Tanypteryx > Tanypteryx hageni. Next base: position 45,084,245 of record CM054120.1, read on the forward strand.
TTGCACTGACATCAATTAAAAATTTCACGCCATGGATTCGCACCGGGCGAATTTGTACGTCGATTGCATCATATTGCGGAAGATCAGCCCGATGGAGAGGAGGGGCTTGGCAGTGATTACGATTCAGATTGTGAAGAACTCTGTCGTGGAAACGATCAGAAGAAGGCTCTGGAAACAGTCTAATTCTACAATAAGACGAAATATGGGGAAGCCGTTCTCAAACAAATAGCCAGGAAGTACTCCGCCAAGTCTAGATGCTGCAGGTGGCACGAAGACACCTTTTTTATGTCCTTGATCTTGCTGCAGTAACTTACAAGGAAGTGACCGGAAAAAAGATCTTACGAATAATTTTCATCCAAAAATTTCAGAAGAGCTTAGAGCGGAGTGCCTCAAGACCCGGGGAGGCCCTTCCCCAATGCGCGAAGTGTCTGAAGATAGCACTAAACGCCGAAAATATCAAGTGGCCAAATGCAAAGGCAACATGGCAACAAAAAAGTGCGTGCCATGTAAGAAGATGGTGTCTGGAAAATGCACAGGGAAGACTGAATGCATTTGCGCGGGGTGTGATTAATGTAAAGTCCATTTCGTGGATATTACCGCATAAGACACAAATTGGACACACTGTAAATTTTATAAATGTTGTTTTGCATTGACAAGTCAATGAAATCTATATTTCCAGTCGAATAATTTTTTGTTTCAACATCATTATACCCATTTTTCTGAGTTTTTAGCGAAATGACTCCTATGGGCTGAATTGGGGGTCGGCGAAGTCCGGGTATTCTAATGTTAAGGCAGCAATAGATATTAAATCATTAAACTTTGTAAGAAAAATCAAATAGCAATTATATATGCGAAATGGGCAGGTACCGACTATGTACTTAAATCATATAGTGCTTTTTACTGAAGTCGCAAAGTTTAAATAAGAACTAAGGTGAGTGAGTCGCCATGCACCGAAGCTGTTTTTGCGCTAAGTGTAATTTATATTATTTGTTACCGGAAAAAATCTTAACAAAACTGGTTTTGTGGAGTGCATATGAGTATTAATTGCTCTGATATGTATGAAAGATTTTTTTTGTATCATCTTATGTCCCAACATATTTCTGTGGATCACCGAGAATCGCTACTGAATGACAATGGCGACAAAATGTTAACATGTAAAATAAATAATAAAAAATAAAAAATATTTTGTTAAAAATATAAACTATTCAAATGCACTAAAAAGTGTAAAATAAATTCTTGTGTAGATCTAAACCGTAATGGGAGTATCTAAAAATCCTTTCTGCAAATAATAACCAGAACCGAAATCCTTTATAATAGCCAATTTTGGAGATAAACCAACCAATCGATTTTTGAGGTGTACACACTAATTTTGCGCTTTTTAGTGCATTTTAAATGATTATATTTTTAAAATATTCTTTTATTTTATTAATTTTTTGCTTTTTAGTTTAAGAAATACCTAAATGGCAAATATAAAGTACATATTGTACACATAATTCCTGGTTTGGATTTTTTATTGTAAATCCTGTCAATGATGCCGATAAGCTGACAAATTATATGGTGCAGCAAATCTCAATATCACATAGAAATGGCAGTAGAGGTCTTGAAACAGACATACAGATTTTGTTAATTAGTCGGAAAATTTATATGGGTAAATATAAAATAAAATGTTAAATTTTACGGTTAAGGAGTTAATTCTATTTAACATCAAGTTCGTAAGTTCGTCGTAGTCTCCATCTTTACTTATTTATAAAATAAAATGAAAATATAAAAAATATATATAGACACCATTAAAAAAGGCAATAGATGAGAGTACCGGTGATGTAGTGTTTAGGACGCATGCTGGTACTCGCCTTCTGCTCGAAAGAGCAGCGGGCACTAATCCAGCGAAAATAGGATTTTTTCCGAGGTCGCCCGGACCACTGTTTGTGTGGTTTGAGGAGACCGCGCAAATTCAGCGTTCCGTCCTTCGGAAGAGACGTTAAGCAGTTGGCTCCCTTGGTGCTCATCGTTGAGAGTAGGCTAACGCGGGCACCGGGTTTTCCTCCTACCTTTTATGTGTGTGTCCAGTTGATGACAGTGCAAATTGAATATAGTAGTCGACGCACTTAATAATAAATCAAACTAAAAATAGGCAATAGGCAATATTATAAGCACGTAACAAAACACGTAAACACTATATTCGCTAAGGCAATAAACGGTCGCTGGCCAGGAAAGAAATCTGCCACTTACAACCACTAACCTACCCGACATCCCTGATGGAAAGAGAAGGCTCAAGAGCCGAAGAATCCATGTCGGCTGCCTGAAGCTTTATAGGTGTTGTAGCATACTAACCTATTTAAGTTAAGTTATAGGAAGTTATGGGAAATGTTTATAATTATTTGTACCCCTCATTACTAGTTACAGACAAATATGACCCTTTTGGATACTATGGAACGCTCTTTTATAATGTCTTCGAAGGTCGCATAAAATCATTTCACAGAGAAGGGGTCGCGTTAGCTGTAGCCTAACCATTCCGGATTTTACAATAAATAGGTATCTTATCTTTTAGATATTATATTCTTAAACATTAATTGGAGTGCTAAAACATTAGCAATTTTCCATGAAGCTTACCGTAAGAGGCAGCATAACACATAAAATGCCAATATTATCGAGGGGTAGCAATGTAGCAAATTAAAAAGTTATTTTATACTTTATGGAGCTTATGTGTTTCAATCAAACCGTTCTTACATTGACATACTTACCTGTACTTACCGTCTTAACCATATCCATACCTCACTAATAAATGACCCGTTGCTTATCGATAAAATTATTCAAGGTTGCGTAGCTTGACCATCAAAATGAACTACTAGTACCTAATAAACTCGGTGCATAGACGAACATAATTTATTTCTGATGATGAAGACATAAAATTTCATCAAAACACAAACATGAATATTTTAGTCATTTCAAAGTTTTACGCAGAATGATCAAGTCCACGGATAGAATTCGATGAACCTCGTCACTTTTTCTTCGTCGGATGGTGTTGGTGAGTTCGTAGGGTCCGAAGCACTTAGAGTACGGATCGAGACTGGCGTCCGATTGGGATCACGAGGCCCACGGATGCAGTTCGGTTGCCACCGGGCCTTCAGCGTCGATTGTTTGCCACGACTACATCCATCAGTAAGGTCGCCAAACGTCTGAGTGTCTCGTCGTGGGTGCCTTGGGCATCGTTTTCGCAGCCATCCCGTTGAGGAGAGTGGGCGGCGGCGGAGGGGCGACCGAGGGGCGAGGGGCGTGACCCTGTCTCCCCGAGGGGCCTTTTTCCTCCTCCTCTTCCCGCCCTTCTTCCGCCCCGCACTCGGACAGCTCGGCGCTCGAGGCCGCCGCCAGGGGCCCTCCTTGGAAATGATGGTGAGGAGTGCCGTAGAGCTGGGAGTAGAGCAGCGACGGGGGGAGGAGAGGGGCGTTGAGGAAGAGGCTGGCGGCCGCGGCTGCCGCAGCGGAGGGGGGACCGTGAGCGTAGTAGGCTCCGTGGGGCGCGAGGAGGGAGGGCAGGCCACTGTGGAGGCTGCCTAGAGGGTGGCCGGAGGATCCGATGAGAGTGGCGAGGGGAAGGGTGGGAGGAGGCGGGAGGTGGCGTGGCCCTCCACCGCCCTCGGGCGCCCCGTTAAGTCGATGAGAGGAAGAAGAGGGGGAGGAGGAGGGATCGGAGGATGGGGGACGCGGTGGAGGTAAGTCGGAACCCGGCTCTGGGGAGGTGGCACCGGGGGCGGAGGGAGAGGCGAGGGAGCATTGGCCTCCGACCGCGGAGGGGCAGTGATCTGTAGATCGGGATGATCTCCCTTGCTCGGCAACTGAAAGAAAAAACGATATTTGCTTTTTACGTTATAATCTTTTAGGAGGCCGTGATAGATTAAGGAAATTGCGACTGAATATCCAGCTAACTTCCTTTTATGCCAGCAGATACAAACCGTCACTCGGTCCTAGCACTTCAAAATGGTTCCTGCCTTTGCTGCAGCCTCAGTTCGACTCTTCCCAACATAATATAAATATATATCGAATTTCAGACTAATCGTATGATCCATATTCTCGCGTGGGAATATGTCAATGGAGCTAGTTGGCAATTGCTTGTAGGTATCTGAAAAATGTATTTCGTCATACACGATTGGCCGAAACAATGGTAACTGGGGAACTGCCCGTTCGAGGTATTTTAGTGCCCATGATATGAATCTAAGAAAACAGCGCCTCTTTTATTCCAAATACTTTATATAAAGACATTTTTAACGTGCATATTCCTTAATTTGTTGCTATTTTAATCAAGAAATAAAATTTGAAGCAACAGCGAGCAAAAAAGCAATAGCCAAGATTCTAGTTCTACATGCTTGGAAGGGTGAAGTACGGTGGGGACTTCGTGGGCCCCGCGACCGCTACGGTAGCCGAGAAGGCCTTTCATGAACCCACGAAAATCCGCACTTTAGGCACTGATTGTAATTAGTTTGAAATTGTATATTGTTAAATATTTTTTAATATATTTTAATTTTTCTAATATAATTTATGAGCACTTTATTTGTAAAATTGGAATTTTAGAATTATATATTGTTTTTCTTGCCACCTGGCCGGCTGGCCAAATTGCAATGTTTTTTAAATAAATAATACCATTAGATAGAGGACAGCAGGGGTCCAGTGCACTAGTCTTCCTACAAAAATCTTAACTTCAGGCTTAAATATCCTATTGTGATCTTTGAACTTCCTAGGAAGAAAGAATTCCGATATTTCTCCATCGTTGATTCTAGATTACCTATTTCGTCATGGTGTTTGTTCCGTCCTATGTTTGTAGGTGTTTAAACAATTCCTAGTAATTCTTCAATTAAACTTTGTGATCTATACTCCTCGATAAGTTTCAAGGCAATCATTCGGCGCTCATCTGATGATACTCAATTAGAATTCTGTAATGATGCAGTAATTAGAGTACAACACCAATTATCCGAAATAATTGGAACCAATAGTGATTCGGATAATTGGAAAGAAAGAAGGGAAAATAACAAACACAATTTTAGCTTTCAAGGTAACACAAAGCGCGATTGTTTAACTGTAATAACAACAATGCTAGTGGTTTTCGAAGAAGCAACTATAGTTTCGACGTCAGCCTATAACCCGGAAAACCCAAAAAGAATACTATATTTCGTAGAATTTCGCCCAATAAAATTGCTTCCTGCGTGTGAATGCGTGAAACGTTTTTGCTCTCGGCATGAGTTGGACTTAGGGGATTTTATACGGGATTACAAAACATAGAGGCGGGCATAACTCGCTAGAATCAGTTTGTTACACATGATAATTATTAGGAGTTGACAAAGGAGCCCACCCTCTGTCTCGATTCCCTCGAGTGGTAGACATGTACCTTAACGAAGTAAGACGCAAATCAAAAACAATGAGTTGCGCATTAAATTTCATCTTTATATTCATTCTCTATATTCCTTTAACCTATCACAGAAATATAAATAAAATACTGCTCACCCTATAACAATAAATTTTTTATACCGCAAACTCATAGAATTCTTAAACATTTAGGCAAGGAATATAAATATAGATAATCTTATCAGGCGTTACTTCGTGGAAGTGATTAATATTATTCATAATAAAAACAAAAATCGTACTTTTCCGCAATACATTTCTCACACGACCGATACGGTGATACGGCATCATCTGGTGATAGGAGAGGGGGTGTAAGGGTATATATAATAACGATGAAAAAGGGGGAAGGACAATTACAAAGATATCAACCACAAGCAGAGACAAAGTAAACACATTGTGACTAAGGGACGGAGATTAGTGGTACGTAGGATTCTAGGTGACCGGTAAGGGGAAAGGGAGATAAGTGAAAGGGGAAAGGTAGTAGGCTGTAAAATGTAAAGAAAAAAGCAATGAGTACTCGGAAACGATTAAGAGGGGGATGACATAGTTGAGAGGAGAGGAGAATGATTAGGAAAAACATATTCATTCACCAATTTGGTGCTTGACGAATTTACAGTTTCACTGAGCCCAGTTTTCGTCCTTGGGGTAACAAACTAAGAATTTTTGGAACAAAATGACTTGCATGTTTATTGTCTATTAATAATTAGCAAATACTTTCTTTTAGCACCTTTTATATCCGTTCTACGGGTTTGAAGGTTTCTTCCGGTTTTAACTATCTAAGTTGCCTCACAATCGTTACATTCCAGTCGGTAGATTCCGGATTTGGAAAGATTTTCAAAGCGGTCTTTTGAATTACAAAGGAATTTGGAAATGGTAAGGAGAGTGTAAAAGGCGGTCTTAAGGGAACTGGGTAAACGGTTAGCTAAACTATAAGAAAGATGTCCAACGAAGGGTGGTCTGCACCATTTTGGGAGAGGTTGCTGAATTGTTAGCGTGCAATGATACTATTTATTTTGACAATTTTTGCGTTTTTTCTATAAGAGATTATCTAATAGTTCGTAGTTATAGCAGTTTTGGGAAGCGATCTGTCTTATTGTTTTTAGCTCTTGTTGTTATGAATAATTTAGGCAAGTGACAAAACTAAATTAATATGGCCCGCAGGATATATGGTGCACGCGCAGTGATTTCATCCGGCCCTCATTACCTCATCATTTTCTAAACGGCACGCATATTAGTATATATACCACCATGTGTCATTAGATTTCATTCATGACATTTAAGTTGGATTTTGAACGCGTTAAAGGGCGTTACCCATGGTGAAAAAACGGCCGGAGACACTTTGGCGAATGGCCAGATCGGCGACGGAAAGTTCGGCGCAGGACATCAACCAAACCCATATCAAAACAGCAGCCAAATCACATGTAACATCTTTTCATTTCTTATTTGATTATTTTCGTTCAATTTATAAAACTTTTCTAGGTTTACGATTTCAAAAATAGGTGTACATTTTAAGTTTTCTTTTTCTCGCGGAATATTTTATAATGCTTAGAGGAATATTTTTGTTAAAAATTTTAAATATGAGCAAACTTTCTCTATAATTAATTGTTTAGTGCACCTTTAATTTCCCCGCCATAAATGTATGAAACCAAAGAATTGTTTATTTGAATGGAATTTCTGGTTAATCAAATTCTTGAATTATTATATCTATTACTCCTTCCACACTGAACACACGAAAGAGGAGAGAAACCCGGTGTCTACATTAGCCTACTCTTTACGAAGAGCAACATGGGGGCCCACTACTTAACATCCCTTCCGAAAGACAGAGCGATGACTTGCGCGGTCTTCTCAAATCACACAAGTAGGGGACGGGACGATGCAAATAGATATTACATAAACACATCTTTTATTTCGATGAATATATAATAATTTTACGTTTGTCTGACAGAAGCCTTTTATCAATTTCTTGCCAACGCTGACACCAGAAATAAATCTTACCTTAACAGGGTCCGAACCCGCTCAGGCTAGTACTGCCAGTTTCCGAGACATAGGATTAGACAAACACTTATAATTGTTTTCTCTCTAATTACTGAAGTTCATGTGTATTTTGTGTGAATGAGCATAGTTATCCAGATTGTTAGTAAATAAAGTAACTTGCCATTTTAACGGGATGTCACTTTGCCAAACAGTAACATTGTTATACCTCCTATTGTAACTTCAATATTTAACGGTGAAAACGTGCTATAAGTGCATTTAATGCAAGAGAGAGAGAGAGAGAGAGAAGGCCGGAGAGGGAAATAATTTCCATAGCAACCAATGTAAACAACATTCGTTACGTTATTTACGAAAAGGAAAACATTTAAAAGTTGATCATTAATTAATGGCATATAAAAATTACTTTAAAAAATCAGAGGAAACAAGGAACGCCTAAAAGAGCTAACGTTGGATTTCCTGTCATCCAAAGAAAGTCAAGATATATTTTTGTTCATTTTTTAATTCATAAAACTTTCCAGTTGAATTAGTCCCTAAAGGCAAACTAGGAAAGAAACGCATTGATGGTGATGCGCTCGAAACATCGTCTAGACCAACGCTCCTCAACCTTATTGATAACACGGCCCACCTAAGCTACAGAAATTATCCGTGGCCCGCCTAAAATACAAGGAAGTTTTTGCGGCCCATCTGTTTATCAATATGTGAATGTACACGCAGGAGAAAATTCTTCGCTAAAAGTAGCGGGTTTTATATAAAAAACAATGCAATTTATTTAAATTCGCATTAATTATTTATAAGGTTCGATGTTTACAAAATCTTAAGTTTTTGCTATACTTTTGCGACAGTTTTCTATTATTGTCAACAAATCTTAACTTGTTTCAAATTTTCGCCGCCCACCTCAACTCTTGCGTCTCACCGGGAGGTCGCGACCCACCGGGAGGAAAACACTTGTCTAGATAGTTTTCGCGAATGTTTATTTGTAAAATACCAAGAAATTGAAAGGCTCTTGTTTAAAGGTTAAACGGCTAAAAGATTTTGCTTATATGTTAGAGATCGAGTAGAACAATAAAAAGAAATAGAATTCAACTAGCCCCATCTCTCACTTGGAAATCCAAAATCGAAACAGAAATTAAATTCCACCGCTCTATTCTGGAGGTAAATTGTAAGTCGGACGGCGAGATGTGATTTTCTCACCAGATGTGCAATCTACGTCGGACGGCGTAGAGTTAATATATCAGCAACTAAATATTAGTGGTGAAAAAAATGTTAACACTGAGTTTGAAAAGTCTCAGCCCAAAGAACAAGTCATGCGCTTTAGATGATGAAGACGATCGCTGTAAAACAGAACTGGCGTTTTCGAGGAAAGATACAGTCGGACTTTGCTGGTCCTCCTAGTTGGTTCGTAATTCCCGTGAATCGCCAATAGCTATTTGGCGTTATCGCAGGGAATCTTATTGTATTCGTGAATAATTATCGTAATTAACGTCGTTATTCTAATCTAATCTAAAATATTTACCTAGTTTAGCGTTATTACATTAAGAATAATACATAATCCAATTTGACTAAAAAATATCAGGGAGAGATTGGGATAAATATAGAAAATTTGAATCAGGAGCATTTCAAAGTAAAAAGTGTGACCTTTTGGAAGAATCGCAACGAAATTTCAACGAAACTTGGAAGAAAAATTTGAAGGAGTGCAGCAAAAAATCTGATTCTAGTTGCAGTGTTAGTGAGAAAAATGAAAATCTTGTTGTTGTTAGCTGTGAAAGTGGAAATAAAATCTTGAAGACCCCAACATAACCGTGCATAATGGAGCTGAAACAAGGTTAATGATTCAAAATAGCCCAGAAAGGTGCGATGGCTATGATAATAGTGCTCATTCAACTTCTACGTCAGCAGAATTGGTTGCTGTTGAGGAAAAGCCTGGTGCATTCACCAATTATAGTGATTCTGGTGAGTGGATTTTTTCTTTGACCCATAATCAATTGAGCATTATTATTCGGAAAGGTCCGAATCGCATCTTAAGAGAAAATCATGACTATCCGTTAGATGATAAAAACCGACATTATAGTTTATTTGACTACAGTCATGTATTAATCAACAGTGAAAAAGCATCTCCGACGTTGGTTGGTGTATTCTAAAAGTAAAAACTGTATTTTTTAATTTCCTTGTCGCTAATTTTGAACATAACTATATTCGAGTCGGTCAGTTGGAACCTGAGGAGCTGGTTGGCTATCCACCGATGGGAAGGGATGTTGCCACATGCAGTTACGACCATCGGTTTACCCCAACCAGCTGATTCACCGTTCATTACGCGTGTGGGACTAGCGAAACAGGAAGGGTAAGAGAAAATGACAACAGCGCACCATTGCCATGGTAACGGCTTGCTCTTTACGTTGCATCATTGGCTCAAGCTTTTTTCGAAGTTTGGTTCTGCTCGAATAAAATGCGAAGCTATAGTTTTAAATGTAATCACATCAATGTGTATTGAAGAGTTACATAAATCCAACTTTGTTAGTGTAACAATTGACGCTTCCAACAAAAATGACATGAAAATCGTTACAGTGATAGTGCGATATTTTCGTCCTCAGACGGCTGGTTTAAAAGTAAAAGGTAAAGCTAAAAGTCCCTGAAGAAACAACTGAAATTTTGACTGATTATCTTGTTTCTTCAATAAAAAACATCATCTTATGGATAAAATTGTAGGATTTTGTGGTGATAATTGCAACACAAATTTCGGAGATGTGAAAAGAAAGGGTGAAAACAACGTATTTTATCGATTAAAAAGCGAAATTGGTAGAAATATCATTGGAATTAGCTGTGCAGCACACACAGCTGCATCCAAAATGTGGTTGATGTTCTACCGATTTATATAGAGGCCCTTGCAGTGAAGATTTATAAATATTTCTACATATACACTGTTCGTGTCACTCAACGGAAGGAACTTTTCGACTTCGCGGAAATTGCAAAAAAAAGTCTTAAAACATGGCAACACGAGATTTCATTCCCTTTTACCGGCTTTAGAAAGACTTCTTGATGTGTTTGAAGGTCCAAAAAACTATTTAGATTCACAAGAACAGTGCCCAATAATAATATATTTTTTAAAGACCCATGTAGAGAAGTGTATTTGCGATTTGCTCTCGGACAATTCAATTTATTTAATATAACAACACTGAATATAAAAAAACTAATGCTAGTGTAACAAACGTAGCTTGGTAACTACGAAATTTAAAAATGAAGTTGCAGGAACGCAAGGATAATAGTTTCATTCCACAGGGGACTTTTTACTAAGGAAACTCGCCGAATCTGGGAATGCGATTTCGAAAACGTTAATCAAAGAGTTGTATAGAGGAATCATTCTTAGAACCAATTCATCAGTTCGGGCAATGTACAATAACGGAGCTTAGTTATGGTATTCACGATTGGACTCAAGAGGCTTCGGATAGGATAAATCCATCAGTCATACAGAAAGACATTTATATCACGCATTGAGTGGTCTAATTTGATCTGAGAAATAAAATTGGTCAGCTCGTTATAAATAGAGGAATCCGAAAATCTGTATAACCGCTGTTTAGCACGAACTATAACTTTCTTTAAATTATTTTTTATTTAAATTTAAATTATTTGAAAGTAGTGCTGCCATGTAATTTTTTAAAGTTTGACCGAAAAATAATGGAAACCTTTTGAGTTATATGCTTTTTTGTTATTCTCGGAGTTATTGGACCTGCTATCTTAAAGCGCGGCCGGATTTCTTAGCTCCTTATTTAATTAGATTTTTATTGATTTCTTCGCAAGCATAGCTGCAATGGAAATCCTAGTTTTTAAATAATTTTGCAGGAACTTTTCCTATATAAATAGGGATAGACCGTAAAAAAAAGTTCCATAAAATTTCAATTCGTATTTCCCGAAATACCGCTGGTTGTCTATAATGCGGGTGTTCTTTTGGTATCCCAATAGCAGCGTTATAACGGGGTTCGGCGCAGCTTCCTGAGGAGATATCCAATGGAATTTTGATTTTACACTAGATAAAATGCACGCACAGTTTATTTATCAATCTCTCGTAAATCGAAGTGTTTGAACTTGATGTATGAACAGTTGAAGGGTTGCAATCAGGACAGCCATGAGTCTTGAACAACTTATGGCAAGGCCACGGACGGTAGGATAAAAAGTGCGGCCTTCCAACTACCCGTTCAACCTTTAACTCCGAGCGTAATCGTTACCGTGCTGAACAAGTTCGAGCTTTTAAAATTTCAAAAATTAAATCTTATTCTTTTGTGTTTTACAAGAAGTTTCTCTAAAAGCAGAAAACAAGAAATGTTTCAGATTATTTGTCCGTTATTAAAGATTTTAGAGTCCAAATTCATTTCAGTATTGGTATTTGGAATATTTCTCAAAATTAAAATTTTTAGATTTTTAATGGCTACTAAAACTTGAATACCTATGATCAAATTGAAATTATTATATAATAAACTTGAACATATCATGTATGTTATGCAAATATACGGTAATGAATATAAAACATAGTGCCTAAATCTTAAATAATGGACAATAATCTGACATTTTCTTGCTTTCTCCTTTCAAGGGTGACTTCTTGTAAAACACAAAATAAAAATATTTTATTTTTAAATCTATTTAAATTTCGTTGTTTTTGTCTTTGAAGTGCTGAATTTAATAATTAGTCGACGACGCCTTTTATTTCTTGCCTTTTACCTTAGAAGCTGCAATAATAAGCCTTGTACTTTTAACAATTATCTAGGTTCTGTTCTAATAACCGGGTGAAAGTCAAGACAGCAACAGTGGCGCTGTCAATGGCGAGAAAGCTACGAGAAATGGTATTACTACGGCATACGAACGTATTGCGGAAATTTGAAGTTGAGGAATTATGGCACTTTACTTTACGGGATTCTCTGCCACCTCGGCCCCCCGAAATGGGTTGGGTTTGTTAGTTTTGGGTTGGTCTCCTTTCCACGTCCACTTTCGTCCCCCCCCTCTGGTTAGGTTCGTTGGTTTTGAGTTGGTCTCCTTTCCACGTTCACTTTGCACCCCTCACCCTCGGATTAGGTACTGTTGCGTTCATCTTAGGTGATATTACTCGCCGCCGTTCGTTTCTTCACTATTTTTCATTATTTCAGGTTCAAATACCTCCTCTAAAGATTCATGCATTGCCAGTAGGAGAAAAAGCAAACGTGAATTTTGTGCAGAAACGCACAGTGCCCACAAGCGAACGCAAATCCGCCAGATGCCACCAAATGCATCTCCGCCTCGGTTATAAATTCCGATGCCATAGCGGTGTAGCACGATGCAGCAATAGACTGAGGATGCGCGTGGGAAAATGGTTCGAGGGATCGCCTTTTACGGCGCCAATGCCCCTGCGCCGTAGTAGTACCATTTCTCGCAATCGACAGCGCCACTGTCGATGTCTTGACCTTCATCCGGTTATTAGAACAGTACCATTATTTATATTATCAAAGTAGTTTCCCGTCAAAAATGTTTATAAAATACTGCTCAAGTATTTTTTTAACCTATTTAATGTAGTTATGTACTTAAAATACATATAAATATGAGAAAACACGAAGTAAACATATATAACATTAAAATATTCCTCCATCATGGTTACGAACCTGGACGCATTAGACTTAGCGGGTAAAGCGACAAGACACAGGCACCAGTCCGGCCACCAGGGTTGGAGTTCCATATAAAGGTATTGGAAATGCTTAGTAGTCTTTTCTATGTTTTAAAGTTAGAGACTACACCGGCAGACGCTTCACAAAAAGAAAGCAGAGCGTATTTACCGTAGGCTGTATGGTTGACAATGGGGCGGATGGAGGTGTGTGGATATCTCGGGGCAATCTCATTGCAGGAGTGTGCAAACTTTTTCAGATGGCGAGCTGCGTTCGTATTTTCGAGTATCTCGGGGGAGGAAGGCGCATTAAAAGTCTCAGACGGTTCGATGGGCCGAGTCCAACTTCAACTATTACGAGGTATTTTGCAACGTTCGCTCGAGCTCATTTTTACCGCGTAGGAAAAATTTGATCCGATTTAAAAATAAAATGAATAAAACCAGTTTGCGATTAGGTTTAACCAATTAATTGCTCGTCTGTAAATAAGTACAGAAGTACTTATCATTCTCAACATATTTATGGAAAATAGTGGGCAAAAATCAAACCTCGTAGAGCCGCCTAGCTGGAGCAAGTGTAAGAAGGGGTTGACGCGCGTAGCTCGTGGAGCGAGTGAAAGCACCTCGCGAAGCAATGCATGGGGTTGGTCGCCTTAGACGCCAAGGGCGGAGCTTCTAGTAGACCTTGAAATCAGTTCCTTTCTATTACTATTAACTACTTTTATTTAAATTTACTTCGTATTTGTTTGTTCATACGGCTGATTTCAATTATTTTTCTAATAAGAGTCATTTATGGACGGTAAGTCATGTTTACCGCAAAATTGGTCCTGGTAACAAAAAGCGTTTAATGGTGCAGGTTTTAAATAGTAAAGTACATTTTACACTCCTCGTAATATATATGCTATTGAAATTTTTCCCCTTCTATCTCCTTGTTCGATCACTATTAACAAAGAATAGGCGAAACAAGATTTGCCAGTGGCTGTCTTCAGCTCCTCAAACACTTTTCCATCCCCTCCAAACCTACCCTCAACCCTCTTCGACTATACCTTACACTTCTTCCTTATTCCCCACCAACAATGTCTGGAAATACCTAACTTCTGAAATTCTATTTAAAGCGTACGACAGCTAACCGGGCCTGTTTATTTTTTTACGTTCGCGATTGCTTCACAACTTTTTAATTTTCTATGCTATTTGAGGATTGATAAATCTGTATTACCAAATATTAAAGTTATTCATCTTGTATAACAGGTAGGTTATAGAAATTACGGCTAATGCCTAACACTCCACCCATATAGCTTAAGTATATTTTACAAAATAATTGCATTGAGAAAAAAAACTACCATCGGCTTACAAGAAATGAAACGTTTGAGAAATCTTTCAAAATACACAGATTGCTTCGCTGTATGAATTAATTTCATCACTTAATAAGAATATACGTGTGTCACTTCGACACCCATAGCAGCTCGCCTACTTGAAGTCATCTTATTTGTGAGTCCGATGATGATGTTTTCATAATGTGCATGGTATTGAAAATTATAATAAGATAAATTATATGCTTTTGGGAATGAACTTTATGTTAATTCGACTAAAGAAAATTGAAATAATATATTACCGTAACTCGAATAATTTTTGCTTTCCCTTGAGATTCGAGTTCTAGAAGTTCCACTGTAAATACAGAAATATTTAAAAATATATTTCCATAAGTTGAGTTTTATAATACTCGAATATTTTTTACTTTCCCTTGAGGCTCGAGTTATGGAAGTTCGTTATGACGGCATTAATTTCCATTAAAAGTATCAAATCATTGCAATCCCAACGTATAATAACAGATCCCTTTAAAAGTATTGAGTTCGTTGTCATAGTATTTATAGTTTTCCGATGTGTAAAAGAGGAATAATTCACACTTTTTTCGATTTAAAGCAAATATTGACGCTAATTCGGTAGGTATTTGAATTCTGCCTTAAAAAATTAAGAATTCCGTTCTTTCAGATAGAAAACTATTCTTATCCCGAATTCGTATCCCCATTTTAAGTAATTTAAAAATGCATTTTTGAATGCTTTGCACTGAATCTTATACTTTTCTGGGGCATTGAAATGAAACATTGGGGTTAAAAACACAACTTAAATATAAATCTTTTTGAAATTTTTAAGCTTGCTGGCTGGTTGTAACTAAAAACATATAATCGTGTCAAATTTCAAGTCTATAGCTCGTATGGAAGTGGCTAAAAATTAGTATCCTCCTATAGGTTAATAATGATGACATATCATAAGTAAGAAGCGTCAATATAGTATAGATATATAGATACACAACTTTTCTCACTAATAAAGACTAAAAGAAAAATATAAATGAATTTTTTAAAAAAATTGAGTTAAATGGATTATATTAATATATGCACTCAAAACACAAATAATTTCTTTATACTCCGAAATCTGACTAAAAATTTTGTGTGCTTCTTAAAAGTGGGTGGCGAAAAGTGACACAAAATTCCAACAATGAGATAAGCAGACCGAAATCTAACTAACAATTCTCTGTGCGTTTAAAAGTGAGTGGCTACATTTAAAGAAATTATATTTTAATATTTGGTGCAAAAATTAACAAAAGTGGTTTATGTATTTATCACTTTTTATTTATTTACCACTTTTACCTTTGATACTGTTTTCGATTTTCGAGTTTTTCTTTCAATTTCCGTAATCCAGGTGCCCGTAACTTTTTCCCATTTATGAACATCACGATAATTTAAATTCCTACAGAAACCACTCAATGAAAATTAAATAAGTATCAGCTATTGTTTTTGATGCGGCAGAACACCTATTTAAAATCCCACAAATCATTTCTTATAAATTTGATTTAGAATCAACACTTAGATATATACTTTTGAAAGAGTATATTAATAAAAGTAAAATAATAATGACAAATTGACAGTGTCTTGCTTAGGGTAAACATGGTAGTAGGGATTCCAGTTTCAGACTCAATTATATATCTAAGTAAGAGTTACCATCCATCGTGATCTCTCGTGGGACACCCAAATTCTCCGATTGATAGGTGCCGCTAACAAAAATTTGACCTTTATAGGGAGAATAGTTCGAAGTAGGTCCGAAAAAGTGAAAGAATTATGTGATTTATCCTTAGTTCAACCGCAGCTCGAATATGTGTCAGCTGTGTGGGATCTCTACGGAAAGGGAATCACTAACGACATACAAAAGGTGCAGCGCAGGGCAGATAGATTCGTAATGAGAAATTACGATAGTAAACAAAGCGTAACGTCATTAATAGGAAATCTGAAATGGACATCGTTAGAGTAACGTAGGCTGCAGGCTAGATCTAAACTGCTTGAAAAATATATGTCGGAGGGACTAGCGAATGAGTTTTATCAGATGACCAACGTATCTCAGAAGGCAGAACAGCGAGGATAATATTCGCGAAATCTATTGTAGGACGGAGCGATCTAGAGGATCGTTCTTCCCTAGGACGATAAGAGAACATATTAGAAAAAGATAACGTAGGAACACTAGGAACCAGTGGTGCACTGCACCCCCCGCAATCCACCAAAAAGGTGACTTACAGAGTATCATGTAGATGTAGAAAAGGAGTGTGTAGGGCGGTTATCGGTTGGAATGGCTTCAGCTCTCGGGATATTTGTCGATCAATTTGGCTCAAGTACGAAGGATATGACTCTTCTTCCGTGGGTCCCGAGGCACGATCTGAGCAAAGAAGCTACCTGCCGACCCGGCCACAAAACTCTTACATACAGTAACAATGTCAGATGGGTGGCGGATGACTGGTGAGCAGAAGCCGGTCTATTCGACTGTCATCCTTCCATTTCCAAAGATTTTTTGAGAATTTAAACATTCATAGTATCATTTTGAATTTTAAATATCAATGGTGGTATCTGTTTTTATTTTGCATTTAGATCTTCATTTAGCACATCCAGCGATCTTTTACGCACTCCACCAATTTGTTTATCGTACACTTTAGGCAACGTAACTCTTCACAGTCAAAATATTACAGGCTATTTCTAATCTTACTATTGCAGGCCTAGCACTTCATATTTGTGACGCAGCTTACTGCATGACTGAGCTACATATAATGTGCTCTAAAACCTAACTCTCTATAGACGTCAGTGTTATAGAAAGGTGGTGTTCTATCTCTTTTTCTCCACCTTTAAAACCTAGTATCACATTTCCGATCTTTCACTCGGTAAAACTCCATATGTGTTTAGAGGAAAATAATATTAAGGTATGGGTCACTTCTTTGGTCTATTCCTAGTATTCTCAAGGGTAAATATTCTGGAATAGTTTATAAACACTAAGGGTTGCTTTTCGACGCACTCCACCGCAACTGAAATACTATCCATAATACTACATCAAGATGAATCCGACCGTTGTCTCTCGACACACAACAATCATGGTATCGTAGCGTTTGATTATACATACAAGCATGATAATTGGTGACATTGAAGAAATCCTCAAGACTTAACTATTAAAAGATAGCGATATCCAATATTTGACTTAGTTCCTTATGTATCTACTATTTTCATAATGGATCGTTTTCAACTCCATTAAACATAAACTAATTCTTTGAATATTTATTCATGTAGGTGGATAAAACAAAGATAGTATTCCAACGGAATAAATGCTTTAGTCATGCTATGGTTAATATATGTTATTTTCTATTATTTACGAAGAAAAATTAACAATTTTGGCCATCATATTTGTAGACCCGCTTCTTTCATAAACAAATGCCCGTAAAATATATATAATGGGTCTAACGGCAAAATTTTTCCAGTTCTAGAAGACTTAATGAATTTTAATTTGAAGGGCATGAAGTATTTAAAATATTAGCTATGACTGAGAAATAGAAACAAATATATTGCTGTGACGGTGGTTTCCTAGAGTCCTTGTATTTCTCCTACCAAATATGTGTGAATCGCACAGGAAATTTGAACAAATGTGAAGACAATGACAGTATAAAAACAGAAATTTAAAAATGAACTCACTTAAAATGTAACTGCAGAAGATTGATGCCTGTATTTTGCACAACGGGAATCCCTAATCTATGTCCGGCAGTAGTCATCTAATACATTGGGGTTCCACTTCCCCTGGTATCGCTTCTCTATCGTGAATATTTCTCGATGAAAGCATACCCCATGTTCATCACTAACAGCACTTAATCTCGGCGGGAAGAATCCGAGATGTGAGTCCAGAAAATAATTTTAGTGGCATGTTACATCCGCTATTTTTGTAGACAGCGAGAAGATTTTTAACTAGTGACTAGTAATTTTGTGCTCTGAAGCTTCCAAGGAAATTTGCGGTCACTGCTTTAAAAACTCCATTTTATGTTTTGTCAACAGCATTAAAATACATACATAACACCGAGAAATATCTTTGTTGAAGAATATTATTCTTTTGACGAAGTAAGGACTCTCATTTCAGATTCGGTTAAATGTCTAGGAGACACGATCTCGCGTGGAAACACGCACATTCGCCGAGCGATAGGTGGCGCTAACAAAAATCTAGGCGAAAAAGTGAAGGAATTATGTTGTCTATCCTTGGTTCGACCGCAGGTCGAATGCGCATCGACTATGTGGCATAAAACTCAATAAGATGATAGAATAAATGTAGCGCTGGACGGCTAGATTCCTAAAGAGAAATTACGGTAGTAAACAAAGCGTAATGTCATTAATAGAAAATCTGAAATCGGCTTTGTTAGAGGAACGTATACTACAGACTAGATTTATACTGCTGGAAAAATATATATCGGAGCGCCTAGCGAATGAGATAGTAGACCTTATCAGAAGTCCGATATAACTCGGAAGTCAGGACATCGAGGATAGAATTTGCTATATTGATTGTAGGACGGCGCGATGTAGAGGACCGTTTTTCCTTGAAAGATAACAGAACAAAAGAGCAAAAAGTGACGTAGGAAAAAAAATGTCTTTTGGTGCACTGCACACCCAGCCACCCAACAATAATGTGGCTTGCAGAGTATCATGTAGATGTGGACGTATCGTGAAACGTCGCTATGCTAGGTAAGTAAGTGTCACGAGTAAAATAGACGAGCTTGGATGGGAGTTCCTGAAGAAACGGCATGACAAGTTCAGGCACCGACTATTTCAGATTTAATTCCGAAGAATTTGAAGATCTACATCTACATGATAGCCTTATTTAACTTAATCTCCGCGTACACGGCCAGATAATAGCTTATTCCATCCTCAATGGCGGCTTATTTAATGCTCTTTGGAACGTTGGTTGCTAATAAATCTAATATATTGCCCAATCGTTAAGGCTTTCTGACTAATTGAAGCAAGGAGTGCTCGCAGAATGTTTTGATTAATGCCTCGCAGGATTCGACTATAATGATTCAATCTTTTTTGGTCACCCTAAACTTTGAGAGTATCTTCTCGAGAATTGAAATATGCGTTATGTTGACTATAAAACAGGCATAAGAATACCTATTTGGTGCCCTCTCCACCTAAGCTGCACCAAACTCTCGTTGTCCTTTTCACTTATCGGAATATGACAGCTATCGTACTTATCGCAAACCGCTATGAAAACTCCACCGCCCGTTCTATAGCGTGTTATTTTCCATATACACGATAGTGTCTAATAAATATCCCCTTACCCGGAATCTGATCCGTGAGTCAACTTTCTGCGCTCATCACGACATCTGCCTGCAGACTGCAAATAATGTGCTCGAACTCGGCAATGTTCCTACGGATGCTTCAGCAGTTCAATACGACGATATTTAATTTCTCCCTATCCCTTCAGATGGTAACCTCAGCCTTTTCCTCCGTTATCGTTTTAATATTACGCGCATTCTCATTACAAATATTCCTACGTTCGCTTGGCATTGTATTTAATTTCGAATCCCACCTCGTCGTAACTTTTACGGAGAATGTTATCAAAAAATTTCTCGGAAGTGATACTGCATGTTACTACACGACCCGAAGAGTTAGAATGTCTAAAATTCTTGTCACCAACTGTGGATCTCAACGCTTTCTGAATAATTACTCTTACTTAAATGTAACGTGAAAAAGTTCTAGCATTCTCTGAATCGACAGACATTATTAATAGCACATCCTACATGAGATTCCACAACCACAGTGATAAGATACGAGAAATAGATTAGGACCGGTGAATACAAGGGATTCTTTTTTCCTGAGACAATAGAGAGCATAAAAGTAGAATAGCATGATAGTTCGTTGACATTCTCCCTCTGCCATACACTGATTGCCGTGATTTTCAGGGTGTTTACTCAGATTCAGAATGGAAATCTGTTGGAAGAGAAGTGGGAAATTATCACTTATCTGAATGAGGAAACGACAATGACGAAGCTGGGGATCGAGGAGTTGTTAAAGGATACCGCCACCCTCAAAAAATAAACGAAGAAATTTCTGCTGGGACAAAGACAAGCCTCAGTAGGAGACTAAGACAGTAGAAACGAGTGACAGTTGACTCGATGATTTGTTTCCGGGCGAAGAGTGCAGAGAATACGGTTCTGTAGTAGAATGTTTTGCGGGAATGACGGTCAGGCGACGACAGAGAGGAAGAAGTAGTGTTGGTTCGTATAGGGACCAGCGATGTGAAGCGTCCCAAAACATGACCATAAAGCGGAAATAGTATGAAAAATGTTCATGGTTGCTAGGAGAAAATTCGTGGCTGCTGCAAATATTTTTTATTATTTTTATTTATTTATTATATGGCAAAAAGTGATTCCAAGGAGGAGAGTAGACTACATAAATGAATGTAATGGTTGGGTGTGCTAAAAGCCAAAGTTAATTGTCGTGGATCCAAATTACTAAATGGGGGAGGATGAATTGTGTCGCGGCGGTCTACATTTCAAACGGCGGGGCTGAATGAAGCTCGAGAGATTGTTGAGAGGTGCAGTTCGTTTATCAAATCCGGAAGCTAGTGGGAGATTTCGAAGGTGTATAAGAAGGGAAAGGATCTGTTATAAGTGGGCATAAAAAGGATGCGACGGAATGAAAAATGACAGAAAAAAACCAGATGTTACTGAAGACGCCGCCAAAGAAGCTCAATCGTTGGATATTGGAAGTAGAGCTAGCGGATGAAAACGAGGAAAATGAAATATACATCGGAAGATGAGAAAATATGTTGTATACGAGACGAAACGGATGTAAGACACTTAAACTTCTTCAGGTGGATTGCATGAGTATAATTAATAATACTAATTGATTCTTGAAACTGATAGAAACCTATATGTTATAATAGGAACAAAATTGTGGCTTAGAGAAGATATAAATACGGAGGAAAATTTTCATGAAAAATTCGTTGTATAGAGGCGAGATAGAATCAGAAGATATATTCGTAGGCGTCTCTATAGGAATTACAAGCTATTTAACGTTTTCTTGCAATGCCGACAAAATGATTAGAATAACCTTATTGGAACTCAATGGTAAAAGTTAAATCGGTGCGTATAGACTCCTAGGGGCACACCTTAAAATGCTAGAAAGGATAGGAGATATTACTTGTGAAGCGCGAAAGTTAGGAAAGGAAAACATAGTAGCAGGTGACTTAAACCTGCCACAGGTCAACCGGTAGGGAGAAGAAAGCTCCATGCAAAGTTTAGAAAGTCAAACACGAGTAGGGAATATAATTGATATATATTCAGTCCAATCTTACAATTTGTTTGCATGCAACGAGATTCTTCAGGGCATTAGTAACAACTCAGTGAACCATGAACACAAGTATAAATTTGGGCAATAATAACAGAAGAGACAAGAATTATAACGTTGATTTTCAATATGGAAAGACGGATTTAGGCTGATTCCACGGTTACTGCAGAAAATAATATAAAGATTTAGTAAATAGAATTGCAAACATAAATGAAGTTTGGATTAAAATTAAAACAATTCCTCAAATAGGAGTTGATAAATTTTTACCGATAAAATTTAAAAAATATATCCAGATCTTGAGTAAGGGAGACCAGGGCTGCTTGTGACACTTTTTACTCTCTTAATTTTTTATTTTTAGGAAGGAAATGTTTTGAAAATCTTCCGAGTCATGCACAAAGTATAATTTTTTAATATAAAATTACACCTTTATAGAATTATTTAAAATATATGGGAAGTCCCCAACCAACCCCGTCCACGGAGTTGGTTGGTACATATCCTGAGGTTGTTTGGTACAATGAAAAACACACAAAAAGGAACAATAGTAAGGATAAACTAATCTGGAACTTCTTAAACGCATTGCAGAACAAAAAAATTTGGATTGTTCCACTTCATTTAATTGGGATACTGTCGATTCGAGTTTCGTAAAATTGCTAGTTGATTGCTTAACGAACATTAAAACATGAATATCAATCGAACGTATATTCAATAGATTAATATGACATTCACCTGTCTGTTATTTGTGTAACCAATATTCACAGCAGTTGACAAGCTTTCCCCTCGGATTTCTTCAGGAGGGGTTATTTTGCAATATCTTGCCAAGTTATTCAGTGGTATATCAAACTCTGTCGCCGACTTTCTGATAGAGAAACCCACCGACATTGATCGACCTTACTGCCCTCAACATTACATCAGGAGCCGTTTTCCTCCGTTCCGATTTCCTTTTATAATTTCGCATTATTCACCTGCTAAACCGTTTAAAAATATTGTTCTAGATTATAGCAGGCAGTTAATATCATGATCTCCTATGGCAGTAATTAAAAAAATACTTTCAACAAAAATAGGCATTACAACAGAAAAAAGAATGGCAGAAAAGTATGTTGTTACGTATTTAAAGTGAAGAAGCAAGTTGGTACACTGCACTAACCTGCCCCGTTTTCGGTGTACCAACCAACATCAACGCCATATTGCATTTTTGACTTGAGGTTATGATTGCACGTGCGCATTTAGAAATACATTCGCATTTGAATCCTGAAAACTTGTACTTTTTGGAATAATAATGAAAATTGATAAAATTTATCATTTAAATAGCTGCATTAATGATTTAATGAAGTTAAAAAAATTACTTACCACGTTAATATAAAAATATTCTCAATATCTCTTCAACAAAAGAGCGTCAGATACTTGCAATCACATGGCACTCTAGTCATCCACTGCTGCAACTCCCACATGCATTGTTGCACTATCTACCAGAAACATCGAGAGTTACGACGCTTGTACGAACCTGCCCCTGTACCAACCAGCCCTGGTCTCCGCTACTATAACAGAACCATCATAAACTTAAGGTGTCTCTTATATTACATAAAAAGAGACCTTTTGGGCAACATTACCACGATTAGTACAAAGAAATGACAAAAAAATTTAAGCAATGCGTAAAAGAAGGCGCAGGACGATTGCGTGGATACCTTATTAAGTGATCACAAGGCAAAGAGCTTTTATAAATACGAAAAACGTAAGAAAGGAAGAAAAGAAATACCGGAATACGTAACATCAGACGGTGTTTTGACGGAAAATGAAGAAAAACCTGAAGAGCTGAGTAAATTCCTTGTGAGTGATATACAGTCAAACCACGATTTAGCGCAGCCCTATATAGTGTCATCCCCGCATACCGCCTATGAATCGTTGAGAACACAGTTTCCTTCTTATGGTTAGATATTGCAAGCATATACCTCGAATCAACCGCCACCTCTTCTTTAAAGACAATGTCAATGATGGACAAACGATGGCGTTAAATCGGGATTTACTGTATATAGAAATCCCTAAGCACTGAATAATTAAAGCAATACAGGAAACGCTCTAGGTGATAGTACTTATTCCATATTCAATATGGGATTTCATCAGATACATAAAAGATCTTTAAAATTCAAATAAAGAAATCTTGTGATCCGGACGGTATACGCGGTGAATCTATTAAAATCGGAGGGTTTGATATAGTGACGATATATAACAGTGATATTCGAAAGAATGGAAAGCAGCGACTCTGATTCCAGTACATAAGGTGAGGAATACAAGTTCGCTATAGCGGATTACATAGGATTTTTTGTGCAAAAATGTGAATGATTTAATGATGATGATGATGATTTAATAATAGGACATTCTTGTGACTCGCAGACGCTTGGACTCAGCCGAGACTTAGTAGGAGCAATTGATCGTAGAGAGAAGGTAGATGTCATTTTCATTCACTTTACATAAGCTTTCGATGTTTTATGCCACGAAGTATTCCAAAAAATAAGTGAAGTGGGTTTAGATCCAAGAATCGCGAAATGGATCCAAGCTTTCACTGCGAATGATTACGGAAGAATAAAGTAGGTGACAAACTATCAAAAGGGGTACAGCTTACAACAGGATTTCCTCAGGGTAGTTAGCTAGGACCACTATTGTTTCAGATATATACAATTTACATATCAATTAAGCTAAATTCAAATGTCCCATTGTTGACTGACGACTATAAAATTTAAAATTTTAAGATAATGGCTAATGCACTGAGTTACGATCTCAATGAACTATATGCATGAGTGGTACAGAATAGGTTGCAAATAAACTAAATGAAAAGTAAACTAATGTACTGCAATATAAATAACATAAATTATACATAACACGTCGGGGAAGAGCACTATCCAGTTGATAAATCAGTTAGACGCCTATGAGTAACATTTGATAGAGACCTACGATTTAACGAATGCATTGCAAGTATCGTTCTTGAGCGTATAAAAACTTACATTTCATTTTCAGTCATTTAAAAATTATAGCAAAAAGAAAAGGAAAACGCATGTTTGACGTTAATTAGGCCCACAATGGAATGCGTATTCAGAGAAAAGTTGCTAGATTGGTGTTATTGAGATATGGTAGAAAAGAGAGTGTAATAAAAATGCTAAAAGAGTAAGGGTGGGAGAGTACACGAAAGAAGAACATTTTTAGCGTTTCTATCGGAAAGCTAGCTTCTAAGGAACATCAAGAAATAGTTGTTTGATCAAAAATTATCGCACGTCAATATTTGCTCATTTTTTCCAGCCACTCTAAAATGACACAGAATTGTCAGCAAATCCATTGATAAAAATTGGGAAATACTAAGAACGACGAATTTAGTGCATCAGATTCGTTAATCGTACTTCAAACTGCTATAATAATCCACGAGGTTGATTAGCCAAAAACGAGTGCGCGCACAGTTCTTCAAACTTAAAATATATAAACTCTTCTGAATTTCAATAGCGCAAATTTACTCCGAACAACGGATTCTGACTTCACGGCAGTAGCTTGAAAATAGCGTACTTCACTGAACGAACACCAAACAGAATCTGAATTCATGAACGACAGCTTTTTCGATCTTTAGTAAGTCAAAGCGAAAGAGACCGAAAAAACGCCGTTAGACGAGGCAATCGACACCACCGGTTATGAATCTGGCAACAGAAGTTGTCAGGACAACACTTTCGATTTGAACTCCCCCCCAAAAACCGGGCTTTGTGAGAAATTGGAAAGCTGTCAAGGTTTGAATACGTTATATCGCTGTAAGATCAAGCGATGCTCAAAAGCAAAATATCCCTCCGCCAACTTTTTTCATAATTTTTACCTATCTTGGTGGTCCTTTTTAACATTTATTCTTGCTAGTATCAAACATTTACAGTTTTTACTTTGGGAGTGGGGGTTATTCGCGACCCAGCATAAGGCCTTTGCGACCCATGTTCAGGTCGCGGCCCTGAGATTGGGAACCCCTGCTTTAGAGGAATGGAAGAATTTACCTGAAGAAGATTTTGAACCTTTCTCTCCAAAGAAAAAGTATTTCTGAAATTAATTAAGAATTACTGACAATGAGTAAAAATAGATAAGTAGTTTAAAATGTTATGATTCAACTAATCAATGCAGAGCAACAACGTAAGTATATTTGAAGTGCATATGTATATCTAAATATTGCACATGGCACAATTGTAACTCAATTATGTCTAAATGTCACTATATATATAGCAAGGTGTTGTGAGGAAATAGTAGAATTGCTTGCTAGCTTGATATGAGGCGGAGACTTTAAGGCCAACCTTGAACCTTGAATACTCTCAACACAGGGGGTTAATAGAATAGTTCTCCTTCTGTCGTTATACACGCAATTTTTCGGTCTTATCTAAACTTTTTGCATGTTTTATATTTTGTATTTTTTATATTGTTGAATTGACATTGCCAGCAGGTCTACAGCCCAATTGCATTGTATATTTTTAGTTATATATATACATACACGTACATGCGTATATATAATTAATAAATGCATTAATTATGAGTTCTATAAGCCATCCGAACTTTTCTATGAAAGTGCATGCTTGAATAAATCGTCCAAATGTTTCAAGTAGGCAGCAGCGCGTAAGAAATTAAGAAATTCCTCGTGAAAAATTAAAAGGTGTAAAAATAAAAAGTTATGATATCTCGTAGAGGTAAGTGGAAAAACTCCAGAAGGATGAAAGTGATGAGATGTGGGTAGTAGAGCTCAGAAGAAAGCTTTGAAAGAGAAAGTAAAAATCTTATTGTTATAACACCAGAATATTTAGTTCATTTTTTGTTTTAAGGGCGTTATGCATATTTATTTTATTCTCCCGAAAAATATAGTTAAAGAGTTTATACCTCGGGTTTTCAACCTTTTTTTCTTTTATCCTTAAAGCGTTTTTTACGGGTATTTCGGAAAGTAAACAGAGCAATAAACAATGAGTTTTTATTTTACATTATTAATAATTTGACCTGACGTATTGTATGTTGCCACTCATTTGAGATTTCTGTATGTTTATATTAATTTCCACATTGCAGTTATAGATGCAGTTTTCCAGAGCCATTTCCGACAGAATAATGAACATAGATCATTATGAATCTAGCGTTAATGATCAAATTATTGTTGGTATTCCCAACGAAGGACTTGTTTTTGTTCTTCAAATCCAGAAGCGATTTCTCATTTTAAAAACTCACTAAGAAATATATGTATATTTAAATTATACAATAATAATATATTTATTTAAAAACAATATTTTTTCCAATTATTTTTACTGCGGCAATTATACGTTGATGATTTTAGATTGCTAAGGGACCCCACGAATGTTGATCGGCCCGGGTTCCGCACACCCCAGGAACTGCTCTGAGTGCAGCAGTTGAAATTGATTGCTAAAGGGAGGTTACCAAAAGAAAGATGTTAAGACAAATTCGCAGAAGAAAGAATCTCAATAAAATTTGATAATTTGATATAGAAGCAAAATCGATTATGAGATGTTTATAAAAATTTCTGCAAATGGATGATGTAGGAAAAGTCGATGAAAGGGCTTAACGAATATATGCTCCTAATATACACTCCTATACGAATATGCTATACAGCGTCAGCAGTAGCTAATTCCATTATGCTGGTAATTGTTAACTAGTAAAATCGATGCATTTTTGTTTAATATTGCCCTAAAATACATCGATTTAAAAGGAAATGAAGTAAAAAGAATTTCCATAACTTTTAATATTCCTTGAATATATAATTATAATAGTACATTTTATACAGCTATCTTATATTAAATAAATAAAAACCAAACTTTAACATTCGCTCAAAAGAGAATGATTTCTCTCACCTATTTAATTGAATCAAATTGACTAACTAGCTAGCTTCAACGTCTACAAAAGCACCTCGTTTAAAACGCTGCCTAAAAATTAAGTTATGGGAATAATAACCGACAATCACGATAGTACACAGTCACGAATACACCGAATCTGAAAAAGGACAGAATCTCAATAGTAATACCATTATTCGTATCATTTCTTAAACTCATATATAATTGATACATTTCATAGACCCAATTATTTATTAAAGTTGAGGTCTAGAATAAAGCATTAGTGTAGAAAACAGCTGAAATATTTGGGTGGCTTTATCTCAACATTGAATGAATATTTTATATATTTTAACGCTACATATTATATATCAATTTATATATATTAATAAATAAGATAATGTTAAAAATTACAAATATTACATACCAATACAATTTTCACAATCTCAAAAAATAAAAATAAAATATTTTTAATAACTGTTTATTATCGAATTAATTTCTACAATTTTTATTGATAACTAGGGAGATGCCCGTTGAAATTCAACGGGAAAGTTTTTTTCTGAAATAAAAAATTAACATAAATATACCCTGACTTTCTTTGGATGGCAAGAAAACAAACTTTTGATATTTTAGGCTTTCGTTGTTTCAATTTTCGAACTCCTACGATGATTCTAAGTACCTAACCTAAGCTATTAATCTTAGCCAAAGTTATTGAGCTACTATCAATTACCGAATGAATGATTAATGTTCTACATTCAAATGTACTCCTTCTCGTAAATAACGCAACAAATGTTGTTTACATTGGTTGCTATGAAAGGAATTTTTCTCTCTCTCTCGTACTAATTGCAAGAGCATTCAAAGCAAGCTTTAACCCACAAGGATTGAAATAACAATAGGATTTCGAGGTTCCTATTAAATGCCAAGATTTCCCCAAAATATGTGAATTAAACGTTTAACATTAGAAATTTTGAACTGTAGGTGGAAATAGATGAACGGAATAAGAATTGCCATGGTGTTTACTTTAAAATGGGCTAGATCCGAAGATCATAGATTAATTATTTCTAATTTAGATCTCAAAAAGAATAAAAGCCTGCAAGTAAAAAAGTCGATTTTTGCGTGTTCATATGGGAAATGGAAAGGCCTACCTTGGAGTCGAACCTAGAACTTTTTCCAGATTTCTTTTCGTCATCATCTTGCAATATGTGAATCAATCATTCCTACCGAATATCAAAAATGAATCTTGTTCCATTATTGAGTTAATTGCATTTTTATAGCGTGACAGACGGAGCCACAAAGGGACAAAGTGACATAAGTAGCTCTTTATTATTGTTAGATGAGTCATAAATTTCAAAACATAGATAATATACAATGGTGGTAGAATATTTACAATTTTCAATCAATAAACTATTTTGTAATTCAACTTAGAAATTAGACAAAATTACTCTTGTTCTATTTCAAAACCAAATTTTTATACGTGCTGTCAGAGAAAAATATTTTTTTCTCTTTAGCTTCGTTAAACATAATTCATTTTCGGGGCACTCGATGAACTTCTAAAAATCTGGTGGCATGAGGTGATGAGTGACGAAAAGTCCCTGTGCCAACTTCCAATTATATTATTTGCCTTCGGCTTGAGTTCGTACACTGGAGTCCTACGAATTCGAACTCTCTGCAAGGATTCCCTATATTTACCAAAGGTAATTTTTTAAAATATCTCTTATTGGTTTGTATAATTCGATCTTCTGCCTTCATATTAGATCACGGGAGTAGTTTTTCGGAACTTGCAACTTAGTCACGATGGTCGGAATTTTCTGTAATATTTTCACAAATTTCCTATCATATAATTAATGTTTCTGGGAGCTAAATTTAGTAAGAAGTAACTTTGAATAAGACTTGTTGTGGAAAGTGCTAGTCAGACGAATTTTCATACACGTTAAACGAAAATATACCTAATATAAACCGCAAGACTCGATGAATAAATTATTCCACGAAAAATTTGGAAGCACAATACTTTTGTCGCAATCTAGGGTGCAGTCCTGATAACCCTGTCACATACTTAATCACAATCGTGTGTGGCAGGGGGCGTAAGTCACCGGCCCATCTTGATATTTTCCTAGACTGTGAAACATAATTTTATTATTATCTTTTACTTTTTTACTTTTGTTAAATTTTATTAATCCCTGTTGTCCATTTCATTTTAGCTAGCGCTATATTGTTAGTGGGTCGCCTATAAATAAATAAGTTTTTATTTTAGTGATTCTGTCCATTCGAGATAGTGGGTCTCGAGAATTTGGGTTTTGAGATTGTGTCCACAAGTCGTAAAAAATTTAGTATTACGATTCTAGGTTTATATAAATTTAATTTCTGATTCAAAACACTGCGTAGAATAATTATCATCACAATTAAAGACGGTTTGATAAAAATTTCAAGGTTTTAGGTAGTCTTTCCCTGCAAAGCCATAATTGCGGAACGTATTATGGACATGTCTTGTCCGTCCGTCCGCCTATCTTGACTTTCATCTCCTAAAGAGCTGGGCGGATTTTAATTAAATAAAATATAGATGTTCCTTATTAAAATTTATCACAGATATGTGGGTTTGAACTCTATCCGTCAATTAGAACTTCCACTTTATATATGCAATTAAATAATCTCGTTAAATGGCATCCGCCAAACAACAATTAAATACCATATATTTTTTTTCCAAGCACTTTTGTGAACTGTAACATATCGATTAAAAAATTTATTCGTATAGAGGACAACACATAATTGCGACTTATAGTTTCGGAGATAAAAATACAAGAAAATCCTAAGCATAACAGAATATATTTTGTTTACAGCAGTCGATACGGAGATTCTATCCGCAAACAACAATTAAAAAATCATATTTTCTATCCCAAGCTGTTATATGATCTGTGAGGTATAGTTTTAAAAAACTGTTGGAATAGAAGACAAAATTTTTCAAATAATAACGTCTTATAGTTTCACAGTTAAACATTCAAGAACCGCCTAATTTTTCGATGCCGTTTTATAAGAATTTCTCATAAAGAACGCCTTTGAAATCTTTGTCCATTTATGGAGTACACTTTTTCTTCTTGTTAATGGATCTTTATAATAACAATGCTATTTAACTGTGCCATTTTATGTATGTAGCACATGAATTTATAGACGTCATTGATCATAAGATCCATATGCGAATGACATTAGCTGGAACTTGGAATGATTTGAAATCAGAAAAAAGTCATCATAGAATCGAACTAGATACTGACTCTTGGCTAGCCCAGACTCTTATAAGAGAACATCCGCGTTCAATAACATGTGAATTAAACTGCTACTATAGTTCAGTGGTAGTATACCCACCCGTCAAATGGAAGAACCGGTTTCTATACCCGCCCATTGCAAAAATTTTCTCCAAATATATAATTATATCCTATGTAGGACTAATATATTTATTACTAGTTTTCATGTCTTTAACTAACTTTCAGTCACCGATTAAAGTGTTTCAAGTTACTTTGTCCATTACTCCTAGGTTCGACCTCCGATATGTTTTCCTTAATTTCATATTTGGTTTCTTATATTTTCTTTTTAACTAATAACTACGACTTAAACTTACTTCATAAAATAAGACTATTGGGCTATTTTGGTCATTACTTCCCGGCAGAAGAGTTTAAAATATAATAGCAAATCTCTGGGGTGAAGGATCTTCTAGTTTTCTGATATTCTGACTCAGTAATGAAGCTAAATATTACACACGTTGTGGAATCACAATGAAGACAGCCAACAATTGCTAATTTTTATCATCGCTTTGGATCAGTATGGCCAAATAATATCCGTTGCTAAGTATTATTATTGTTTTGCTTTCCACGGTTCGACACAACTTGCATGTGCGAGTTTTCGACTGACAACATTAAAAATGAGAGAAAGGAACAGTCTAATAACCGCACCCGATATGCGTATAACACTCACATTATGTGAGTCAAACTGAAAGAATACCGACAACAGCGAGCCCCATTTATCCCATCAAGTAGGTAAATACAAACCTGATATATTTATTTTTTAACTTTATACCCAGGACCATATAAAGGTGGAGTGAGATGGGACTGCAGAACCAGGATAATAAGCATATACCCGACCAAACCGGATGTACTCTACTTTACAAATATATCATGCTATATTGATCCATCTTCCTTTGTCTGATTATTTTTGAAAGGATTATAATTAAAGTATGACAAAATTGGATAATAATCCAGCTCCAGGCCCACTATCTGCCACAGTGCAAACTCATTGCAATATTTTTAGGTACCTAGGTATTTTGTTTCTCTTAGAAGAGTGTATTGAGCTCTAATCTGTTGCTATTATTGCGTCTTTATTAAGATTCTGATCAGAGGATTCTTTCGTGTGAAGTAGTTGCAACATTCGCAGTTTCAAAAGAGATATAAATCACTCACTTCCCTTGAAGTCTACACTTCTTGTACTTCAAAATAATATTTAATGTGCAAAACTTTTTGAATACTTATAATACCCTAAGATAAAATAAAGTTGAATGCCGTTTTACAGGGAATACCATAGTGGCTACATCAGGTTTGTTAATCAAAGCTTAATTTTATTAAAAATCATTCATTTATTTCAAACATTCCTTGGGATGATTATCATCAATCCGCCGCTGGGTCGGAGGATTCTATTTTATGTTACTGGGTCGCGACACAAAAATTATCAAAAACACTGTTTTAATTTTAAAATACAATTATCATGTAACTATGATATATAAAGTCTGATATTGCTGAAAATAGCTTGTTATAAGGGAGCGACACATTATTTATTAAAAATTTTATCAACTGGGAAGTATTAACTCGTGTCTGATCTAAACAATTTAACAAAACCATCCGCCTTAAACCGTTTTTATAGCGATTTTTTATATCATATAGCAAACTTGTTATTATTATAGTAACAACAAAATAGGGGGTAAACAACCATTTTGAAAAGGTATTCCCGTACTCTCTTTAATTCTCTCTCTCTGTCATTCTCCCCAAATGTTAACGATTGTCCAATTGTTTACATAATAACATTATAAAAATTATGGTAATCTCAATCACTCAATTAACAATAGCTATGGGGACCAATCACTCCCACCCGGCCAAATATCCGTTACGTTCTTTCACGAAAACACACGTACCAAGTGACATAGAAGCGGGAGGCGAAAGAGGCGCTCGTCCGGGGACGCCGCTCTCTACCTCGCCCGCAGACGAGAAGGCCAACGCCCGGGGAAAGGTGGAGCCGTGGAGGCCGGCGGCTGCGGCGGCTGCGGCAGCTGCTGCGGCGGCGGCGGCAGCACAGTGGGGCAAACCGCCACCTAGGTACGGCGAGAAAGTGGAGCCGCTGCCACCTCCGACTCCGTGACCCCGAAAGCCACCCCAATGAGCATCTCCGCCCACAATGCCCAAATGATGGGCTATCCCTGCAAAAAAACGGAACGAATGAACGATCTACCTCACACACGCCACAAACGCGAGAGAATTTTTTGACATTGAGACTATAACCGGAGGCGCTAATAGAAATTATATTTAAAATTTGTCACAAATTGCCATGCAAATAAAACCGACCAATTCTCAAAAATTGTGTCATCTTCTTAAATAATTTCTTAATTTTATATTTATAGGCGCTACAAATCGTCTGGAATAATATGGCATGTGGTTCTCTATATACACATTTGTGTGTATAAGTCATTTTACTTGCACATGCAGCGAAACCATGCATCCACTGAAACCGATTTATGGCGAATGAATCTCGATCAAGTTCGATGCATATGTAGTTGAGAATGTTGCCAAATAATACAGCGACTCTTATTGTTGTTTAAATTCTTTTATTTGAAAATAAAGATGTAGGGATTAAAATGTTGCAAGGCAATTATTAATTATTGGTTCACTGAAATGATCTTTCTGTTTAAATAACAAACGCATTACGTTATATTCCTCTACCCTATAAAATGCCGTTAAACAAACGTCTATTATTTAATTATCTGATGGGCTTTCGCCAAAAATGTTCCTTTGCTTTTCTTTGTAGCATTAGACATTGAGGCTAAGAACGGGAAATGTTGAAATCGCCTAATTTTTTTCAAAATTGCATCACTTCCCATAATCTCACTTCATTTTTTGCAGATAATATTGAATCATTTCTTTAGAACTTTAGAAGTTAGTTTTATGTATATTAACTAAAAATGAATAATGGGAATATAGCATTTGCCGTTATGTAGAGGCAATTAATCGAGTAAGCTTGCTATCCCATCCTTTTTTATCTGTTTTGGGTTTAGACTCTAGATTCTAGAGACATAAATATTCCCCCTGAAAAGTCATTTAAAAACTGAAGCTCCATCAACGGCTGGAATAAATAGTCGTTTTTCATGATCGATCAACCACGGGATGCATATGGAGTGTGGAATATACATCTCCATAATAATAGTAAAGTAATCCAAGCAAATTCCCCCCATCCCCGTCGAAGCCTCCCTCCCGCCCTTATGGCAACGTAGTCGTCTCAAACACCCCACCCTAGGTCCCCTCTCGCCGCCTCTCAAGACTCAACACAGCCGTTCTGGCCATTTCAAGCCACCTCAGCGACCTAGGCGAGCAACCGCGGTGGGAGTGGGAAGGAGAGCAGGAATAGAGAGGGTATAGGGAATGCGAGTGGGAAGCTCAGTGGGATGGGTGCGTTAGGTCGAAGGAGTGGGAGGCGAACGGAGATCGGAAAAAGGGAGGCGTGGGTCGAAGGAGGAGCGGCCGCACGCGGTAGGCCGGTGGCGGTCCGTCGCGAGGCCTGCCTCCGCCCCCGGCCGCTCCGCCCCCGACCGCTCCGCCTCCGACCGCTCCGCCCCCGACCGCTTCGCCCGCAACCCGGCGCCTCCTCCCGCCGGCAACGGTAATTAAGAGGGCGGGGGATTCGGTCCCTTTCTGTACCTCGAGCTTCCGAGCAACCTCATCTCGCTGCAGGGCACGTTCCTCGCTCCTTATTCTCTCTCTTTAAGCGACACCCGGCTTCAAACAAGGCGAATTAAATTACGTCCTAAGCGCTCCCTGCCCCCTCCTCCTCCCACTCCCCACGTCAACTTAATCCCAAAGGCAAGGGAAAAGGTCAAAAAAAATCGCCGATATTTTAATTACATGCAAACAGAGGAGTGGTTCAGGAGTGTGGAGAGGGCAGAGAAGCTCGGAAGAAGGAATCCGTAGGGAGAGGGCGGAAAGGGGAAGGGAGAATGGGTGTTAGGGAAGAGCGGGGCCATCATAGGCAGATAGGGTGAGCGAGGCAAACTGTAGAGTGAGAGTGGGAGGAAGGAGAGCGTCGAGAGTTGGGAAAAGAGAGAAGGGGAGAGAGTATGCAGGAGATGGAGAACGGGAAGATAAAGAAGGCAAGAAAATGGTCTTATAGGGCTGTTGCTCTAAAGGTCCGTCAAACGGCTTGATTTAATTGTTTACTCGTAATTACCTCTTAAAGGCCGGATTGAGTTATCGACTAAAATTGTCGGTTAGTTTCAAGTGAAGACCGCGATTTTTATGGCGCTTAAAACGATCTGTAACTCGAGCACTAATGCCACTTTTCGCCGAGGACGATCGCCCGATTAAAAAATGAAGGCTTTGTTGTAAATTCGTTCATGGTCATCTCTTGAATTTTGAGCTAACCACTCGCCAATAACTTTTACCTTTGCCGGTTCTAAATTTGAGGCTACTTCAGAACACTGCGACCAAACAAGGTCATCCTGGAGTGAATGGATTGGAAAAATGGAATCAAACACAACATAAATTTAAATTACTTGAATAATGATGAATGTGAAATTAAAGGGGATTCTAAAGGGATTTATAGTTACCTATAGTAACTATTTGTACATTCCATGTGGAATTTCTTAAATTTCGCTTTGGACTCTTCACAAACTACGGATATACGAAGCGACACAACTAATGAAGAGACTTGTTTCTTGACTGATTGGCGACGCATATGCGAAATGGCGTCCAACGTGGCGACATATAACAAGGAAATACTTTCACTGAAAGTTCTTCAGTTAACGTTTTTCTTGAAATAATATCATTATACCACGCAATATATTTTTAAATACTAAAAATCAATAAAAATAATCTGAAGAAAAAATTAAATGTAGGAGTTTCACGCATGAATGTCGAATGCTATTCTTCTACACATATTACAGATGAAGCAAATATAAGAGGCGTTCAATAAAGAAAATTTATATAGCAGAAACAAGCATAAAAATTTAATATTTTGTAATAAGCGATAACATTTAAATTCATTTTCAGAAAAGAACTCAATGATTAAAATAGACCAGACTATACTCGAACAGCACCGTTTAACATCTGGTTATTTAGGAGATTCGAAAAGAAAGATAGTCTCCTGTTTCGACCAAAACGGCAATCCGCGTCACGTGACCTCCCGTGATATATAACGGGACGCGATCCTATTGACCCAGAGTAGTATTTAACTATAACACGTTTATTTATTTTTATTCCAATATAACAAAATGTGATAAAAACATCCAAATTACTACTTGCAGTGGATTATTTTTTCAAGTTCCAAGTAGAATGAGAAAGGATGTAAAATCCGCTCTATCAGAATCCCGCGGTAAAAGGGATGGCGTATATAATTGTGATGAACTATATTAATAATATCTGCATAACCTGTAAAATGTTTTATTCCGGTGGCATAATTTTCTATCATAAAAATTATAATTCACTGGAAAGGCAGATATCTGGCGGAAATCCATTATAAGGGAATGGGTAAAATATGGAATAAAACAATGTTAATTTGACAAGCTTAAGCAAATATATATAAAATTCTAGAAGAAGAAGCAATATAAAAATAGCTAATATTTAGTGAATCTTGGACACGTGATTGAGTCATTTCTGTTAGCAATAACTACTTCAAACAGACTGAAATATGTTATTTTAAATAAACAGAGCACGTACTTAGTGTGCATCACTGATAATTCGCTTTTTAATTTATGGAAACCTCGCGGACATCACCTGAAAAATAATGACATAGCTATAAAGTTAAGAAGAACGTGCAATTTAAATAGGTACATAAAAAATTAAAAACTATGTGAAGATTATTGTGCTCTAAATGTAAAACACCTCTTAAAAGAATCCACTAATAGTTGAAAAGTAGCACGATAATCAGTATTTAGGCAAAGCACGGTTTTTTTATACCTGAAAAGATATGAATCCCACCGACTACCAGAAAACCTTTTCCCAATTCATTGTTAAATCTTCTTTCTTCTTTATGTGACACCGAATTAAGAGATGCTGCTTTTACGACCAATGAAAGTTTGGTGATCAAAAAGCAAATTTCTATATCGATTTGAAATGTAAGAGTTCGAAGAGGGTCAATAAGTAACGGCATCCGAAAAAAAACTGACTGGATAGTCATTATGAATTATTCCAAGGAAAGGGTTAGAAATAAAAGCAAATCATGAATGCAATGGCGCTACGGGTCACTTCCCTTTAGAAAAACTCACAGTAGAAGGGAAAGTAATTACGCGAAGGGGAGAACGAAAAACGCAGCATATTGTTTCGCCCCTTCTGTAAAAGACCGATAGGATTCCGCGTAATGATGTATCTGTCAGGTCAGTTTGGGGCGGCAGAAGGAAAGCGGAGAGGGAACCAGGCAACTGGGCATAAGGAATTTAGAATTAATTCAGTATGCTCTCTTCTTCGCCTTCTTTCTCATAGGTATTAAGCGTGACGTCACAGAATAGTCATTCGTTTACCCTGATTCATTACTACTGCCATCAGACGCAACAATAATAAGGAATTCATACATGAACCTTCTTTGTTCATCCTATCAGAATCAACACTAGGCAAACTGCAATGCGTTCATATTATTTCTAAAATTTTTATTTAAACCAAATAATTAACAGAACTGAGTTTTTATGGAAGAGAAAAATTAAAGCTGCGCAAAAACCTTATTCAAAGACATTTAGATAAGATTGTCATTATTTAAGCTCTTTGGCGCCATATCAGCGAGCATCCACCGGTATAACCGCGGCGTGTTGATAGCACAGTACCACCCCGTGTGCCAGGACACTCGGTTTGCGGCTCCCCATCCCCCAACCATCCCTTACCTCGCCTATTCGAGACCCGGCCCGAGTGGTCGGCCGCACTGCTCTCCTACAAGCGATGATCGATTCCATCTTAACGGGTGCCTCCCTCCCATCTTCGCGCCTCCCCTACCCACTCCTCGTGTTCCCCCACCCCTCCCCTACTCCCTCTCGGCCGAGGCGAGCCTCTCTGCACGTCCCGCCTCGACCGCCGCACTCCATGCCTGACCTCCACCGCTAGTCTTCCCTTCCTCTTTCGTCGGGTATTTTCCCTTCCTTCCCCTCCCTAACACGGTTACCCATCAGTACCCTCCGCTGCTTTCCTTATCCTTCTCTATGAATACGGTATACTCGCGTTTGATTACACGTTCAAGACGACAATTTTAATTTACATATTTGATTCGTCACACATTTATGCCTGTTATTCATAAATTTATAAAATTTGCATTTAATTCTCGTAAACTTTGCAGTAATCAGTCTGTGGTAGCACAGTACTTGTATGGCGTCTGGCCATGCAGGGGAACGGGGAATAGTACGCAGGTGATGGATTGTTTGCATTTTTTAAACCTTTTTTTAGGATATTCCTCGAACGTCTGACACCGCAATAGATCCCTCATGACCGTACAGTACAGAAGGGTTGCGGATTGCGTTCACAGCGGGGATTCTGCGACTTATCCACTTTAATACTATTATAAGATTTGTTTTTGCTGCAGCTAGCAACAATACTTGTTATTCTCCTGGACTGAGATTGTAACTTTCACGTATATTCAGATGCGGATTTGGAAATTTCCCGCCCCTGCCCAAATTATTTTTCCGCCCCCTTTTTGGAAATTTTTTCCTAAAAAAATCGCTCATGTATATGGTTTGTATGCACATTCGTCCCTCTGCGCATCATAATTAGTTAATCAAAAGTATGCGTAATAATATTTTTATATTTCCGCTCCAAAATCTCGCCGCCCCTAGGCCATTGCCTACTTCGGCATTATTACAAATCCGCTACTGCGTATATCAAAGAACTGAAAATAGTTGTGATTTAAATCAAAGTTTTGCATAAAAAATTTACTTAAGCTCTGGTTTTTGTGTTGGTTATTGTTAGCTTCAAATTCACGCAAATTTTGTATTGATTATTGAAATATTGGAAAATATCACGTGCCAATATTATAAATATATTGTTTTAAGACAAATAGGATGATATAACAAAAGTATTTCAAGATAACGTTTATTAGCGTGACTATGTAGTAATATGCAGTTGATGTTCTTCTACCGCATCCCCTAGTACATACACTATATTTGTAGTCTTTCCTCCTGGTTCAACAATGGTTAGATTATGTGGATTGCCAACTCGTTAGCAGGGAACATAGAGTTGTTCATGGGAAAAACACTGAGTGCCCCTTATTTATGCTCACTGCAAACAAAGGTTAACCGGAGATTGAAGGCGTTCCAATTCGATATCAAAACCACTTGGTATTAATGGTATGCGTGATATTAAAACACTGCCACTCAATACCATGGCTTGCATTACACGGGCTACCCTCGGTCTGCGAGTAAGATACGGCTCCCGAGAGCGTTTTCGACCCGCGAAGCCGTGATAAAAAAGAGATCCGTGAAATTTAACATGTAAATTCGTATCTTTTTATTCAAGTTATCTTATGATAACATTTAAATTGAAATTATAACCCTTAAAGCCTCATTTAGACTTGATTTTCGCTTGTATATTACCACATGATTTAAACTATAATTCGGGCCACTGAAGCATTGGCAACTTCCACTGGAGCATACCGAAGGATTTCCTACCACCAATGCGGCCCGCCATTTAGAAATGCTTGCCGACCCCTGCTTTAACCGTTCTTTTGTAGTTGGGTTGGGTTTGGTCGGGTAATTTATTAATTTACTCATAGCCATTATCCAGGCATATCTTTTGGTCTAGACTCGCGAGGATGGGCTAAGTAATAAGGGTCTACTGAGTGAGAGAGCAAGTACCCGAGAAAAATGTGACCCCAGTTATTGCATTACAGCTATTTTATTTTTCATATGATGTATGTGCGGTGTACTGCTGACAATGCCTTATGAGGACACCATGATAGTCCCTCAGACTGCCCTCAAATTCAGCCGTCCTTTGTATCTCATATCAAAATAGACACTTATTAAATGATGAACCTGCACATTGGAGTAATTGTTTAAAAATGATTAATTTCAATTATCATTTAAGAGATCCAGCAATTAATTTGAATGAGCTAAATTTTACAGTTTCCTTAAATATTGCGAATCAATTTTCCTGAATTTTTTCCATAAGTTTCCATACTGTCATGATGATGAGCCACTCAGCCTAACAACAAAATAGTTTCGGTAGAATGCTTCAATCATAAGAATATATATCATGTATATTTTCTGTAGTTTATAAAAAGAGAATTTGAAGCGAATGTATAAGGATGCATGGCACAGCTCACTGTATTATGAGCACAAATTTTGGTCACAAATTGCTTTCAACGACCTACCAAAAGCGGCTTTGAAAAAAACACATAGCATTCCAGAAAAAAGGCGGAAGCATATTAGACGAACTCTATCGAAATTCCTCATTTACTCAACTCGGAGGCAGCATCTCGTTTTCAAGCTAATTATTTATTGGAAGTAGTAGATGTTGGCACGAAGCGAGAGAGAAGCCGAAGCAGATGTTCGCTGCATAATTAGGAAAACTCCCCCGCGCGACACCCGCTGTTCTACGGCGTCCTCGCCCGACCCTGGCCCCGACGACACCATACGGTGACTCGCCCCCGCACCACCCCCCTTCCGCCACCCGATTAGGACCCCAAGCCTAAAACCCCGTCTTCGCCCACTCCCTCCCTCTCGAAGGAGTCGCCGCGAGAAATGCCGTGGTATTTAGCGATCCCTCCACGCCACATTACCCCCTTTCGCACTCGCTAACCCTTTCTCGGAAAAGAAATAGGGGGCGGTGGAGGGCGTGTCAGGGCTCTTGTGACGACGCCACATCTTTTGGTATCCGATCGCACGCGTGTCAAACGCACGGCTTCTGCGCTTGTTTCAATGGAGTTCGTTACGATGAGGCCATGCGTCGAGTGAACACTCCATCGATCGTTAGCCGAAAGCAAAAAAAAAACTCTTTTTGTCTCTTCTTGTGGCCAAGTACTCTTCCTATTTTATTACGTGGGTTTGATTTCTCTGAGCTGAAATAGTTATACAACTATATGAAATGAAAATTGTTTTAGATCTGCGTTTCTAAAACTTTTTGATAATACGGTCTTCCTAAGTAGCATGAAATTTTCCTCAGCCCACCTAAATTACTAGCAAGTTTTCGCTGCTTTCCTATATGTAAATTGGTGTATATAAAGGGAGAAGAAAATTCTATAATAATGAGTAAAAATAGTGGGTAAATTAAAAGAACAAATCACTTTATTAAAATTTTCTATAATTTTTGTTTAAAAGCTTTTTTCATAAAATGTACTAAGAGATATTTCTAATATATTTCAGAATTTATGAACCACGTTGCTAAGTAATACTTTTCTTTCAGTTGCTATGATATGAATTTCTACTTGTTGATAGGATGCCTATGCTGGCAAGTGTAATTGTAATTGCGATCAAAACTATTCCAGGTTCATCTAGCGTCATATTTTGCAAACAAATTTTCTTGCAAATATTGAGAGCAATCCTAGCGCATCCAACGGTAATTTTAGTCATGCGTCGATATTTTGTTATCATGCCGCTGTTCACCTGAATCGCTGCCTCCATTCTCTCTCCCTCTCCCCGGAAGCCTCGTTTATACCTTTATAAGTACTAAACTCCTGCTTTAAATTACCTAATAATCCTATTATTTTTCTCCCTCTTCCGCTTCTTCCGCTAATTTTGCCTTCTACGATCGTCCTTTGTAAACACTGTCTTCTCAATATGTTCCCTATCCAATTTGTTTTTCTTTTTCTAATTGTTTTTATTAGGGTGCTTTTCTCTCCAACCATTTCTAATACTTCTTCATTTCTCTTCCTCTCTGTCCATTCGACATCCTCCTCCATACCCACATCTCAAAACTTTCTAAATATTTTTCCTCCTTTCTCCTTACCGTCCACGTCTCTGCACCATAAAGAGCTATGCTCCATATGCAGCATTTTGCTAATTTCTTCCTTGTTTCTAAATTTATTTTCTTGCTTGTGAGAAGCTCCTTCTCGTTAAATGCTGCTTTTGCCATTGCAATCCTACTCCTGATGTCCTGTGTACTACTTCCATCCTGCGCTAAAATAGTGCCAAGATATTTGAAACTACTTATTTGTTCCAATTTTTTGCCATTTGCCATTATATTTAATTTTTTATGTTCCTTTGAAACCACCATGACTTTCGTTTTTTTCTGCATTGATCTTCATTCCATATTGTTGGCCAACCTCCACTAGTCTGTCTGTCATCCTCTGAAGCTCTTTCTCGCCTTCTGCTATTAAACCCTGATCATATGCGTATTTAATGGTGGTGATACTTTCACCTCCTATCTTAAATCCCTTCTCTTCCATCAACGCTTCTTCTGTTATTGTTTCTGCATAAATATTAAATATCGTTGGTG
This sequence comes from Tanypteryx hageni, assembly GCA_028673005.1. Taxonomy (NCBI): domain Eukaryota; kingdom Metazoa; phylum Arthropoda; class Insecta; order Odonata; family Petaluridae; genus Tanypteryx; species Tanypteryx hageni. Next base: position 45,126,348 of record CM054120.1, read on the forward strand.
AAATAGGACATCCCTGCCTCACTCCCCTCCCTATTGAAGTACATACTTTCTGTTTCTTCTCCTTCAACCCTGACTCTAATCTTTTGATCAAAGTAAAGGTTTTTAAGCAGTCTTTTATCTTTCCAATCTATTCCAATTTTGTTTAAAATACTCAGAATTTTATCCCATTTCACTCGGTTAAAAGCTTTCTCCCAATCTACAAAACAAAAATATTGGAGATCGCAGATTGACATCCGAAAATATTCATGAAAGTGTACCTTAAGACTTTCTTTTCGAAGTAGATTAATAATGAAAATATCATTTGGAACTTCTCAAAATTCACTTATAAGTGCTTATAAATATAATAAAATAAATAATTTGTTGAATAATAGCAATATTTTATTTATAACAAAAATATTTGTCCGTCTCAAGTTCATAGCTACAAAAATATACATACGAGAAATCTACGAAAAATAATTACAGCATATAAATATATAGTTATTAATCAGGCGGCATTAATGTATAGACTATAAGCGTACAATCATGAGAAAGTCTATGCATTTTACTTTGCACAGACATTTTGCAATTGTAAATTCAGATTTGATTTTGCTGTTCACATATTTTTACATAAAGGATTTTCTAAATTTAAAATATAAAACAGGTTTGAAATATTTCATTCGTCCTTCAAATGCAAATAACTATATTCTCCTATATTTAGCACCCAGAAATCAGTTTTAGAAGTAGTAACCCGGATATATTTAAATTATATTTCAACCGCCGTTAAAGGACCCTACAAACACACCGTTTTTCTCGCCATCTTGCCTGTGCACGTAACACTGAAGATAATAATACTGAAAAATGCGCGAACCATTTTATTTTCAGGTCAGTCTTATCCTAAGTTCTTCTCACTACAATTGACTCTTTCAATTGAAATGCTCAGTTGTATCGCGATTGCACGTGATTAGAAAGTTAATAAAAATCAAGAAAGACCAAAATTGCCAAAGCATTGGCAACTGAAAAGACGGAAATTCGCACATTATTAAACGAACTTAGTTTCGAACAAAGAGATTGGTCTAATTATATAAGTCATGTATCCTTGTGGCATCTTGGTCAACTTCTTTCGGGTTAGTATTCATTAGTGTAAATCAGGCATGTTAAACTAGAAGAGGCATCCGGGCCACATTAAAGCGATGAATGTTATATAAGGGCCGTATTAAAGCGAAGGATGTTAGAGAAGGGCCGTAATTGCTAATGAGGGCCAGAGCTATAAGGCTGGATGTCTGTTTTACAATTAAAAGCAATAATTTAGAAAACGCGTTCTATTGTAATTCGGTAATTATAGAAAAATGTCATCTCCTTCTCGCAAAAATAAAACATTTATATGCAATCCCACACGACTCTCTTGAGACAAAATTTAGCTATCGGGCCGCAGTAAGACACAGAATGGGCCGCCAGTTGGACATGCCTGCAGTAAAACCTCACACCCCGCGCATTCTGGTAGCGCGTTTTCATTATTACACGGATACTATTTGTACGCCAATTTCCTTGAAACGTGGTCCATTTTTAACCAATGCGGAGAGGTCTCGGGCGCTTCAAATATGCACTCGGTGACAAAATTATAAAACGGCAGCTTTAGACGCGTTGCGCACAGGGTCAGCTCGAGTTATCGGATAACCGGTCAGTTGCTCGAGAAGACATTAGTCAAAGGGTGCAAGATGACGAAAAAGGTACATGAAATACTTATTTTACTTTACTTAGGCACTGTTGTCGATGATTCCCGACCGACTTCAGTCATCATAAAACAACACAAGCCCACAAAAAGTATATTTGCCAAAGCCAAGACGAGAGCATACGAGAGCTTTGGTATTTTATTTATATTTTAAATATTATTTTATTTGTAATATTTTACATACAAAAAGAATATAACTTCCCAAAATCTAGTAAAGAAATTATGTCATTCCCAAAAGAAAAGTACGTAGAATAATATTCCATATACGTTTACGAATGGTACTCCATAATGACCAATGAATTTTTAGTCAAATCACGTTTTTATAACTGCAGCGCATCAATTACTGAATCATATTTTTACTCTCTCCCAACTTACTTTATTTGGTGAAGGTCCTATGTAAATCGCTTAAAAAATTAGGGGATGTCACTTCACGACTCTTTCGTCTCCTATGACCTCTGCGTGAGTTGAATAAAAGCTCAAGAAGGGAACTTTATTCTCAAATAAGTAGGTACGATATCTAGGAAAATAAGCTTGAGAAAGCAATGTAAATATGGCATTGTCAAACGCGTCGTGTTTCCGAAATGATTTCCTGTTGTTCGATAGGTTTCCTATCGTCCATCTTTCATTAGTGTAAGTCCATCTCTTATTTATTATTTGGTTCTCGGAGTGTCCGTATGCATTGCACAACTTGCACCTTCCGCCAATGCCTTGAGAAAAAAAAATCTTTTTGCCATACAGTCCGTTTGCCTGTGTAAAAGGTTTAATACAATCAAATGATATTTCGTATTTAGGCATAAAATTATTTATGTTAGAAACTACGAAGAGACGAACGATACAGCACAACAATAAAGGGTAGTTTATTCTTGTGCAATTTCACAAAATCTCGATTAATTCGACAATTTCAGATGATTTTCATTAATATTCATTCAGTTATAGAACTTACTATCATTAGATATACTACATAAGTCATATTTCTCAAAACCTGACTACCTATATATTTTCCAGCGAAATTATAATCGATTTATATATCCATTTTTACGCCCAGGTCTCCCCAGTTCTCTCAACAATCTTTTTCCAGCAGTAATACTTCAGTGTTTGGCTTTGCCAATCAACATCATATTTGATATTTATGTATGAATTACATATTTATCAAGTTTATTTCTCACCTACAGAAATTAATCAATATATTAATAACATTTACGGACAAAAGACATTTTCCTTGGTATTGTTGTTTTTGAAGCGGAAAATGTTCCTACTAGCAGGAAAGTGTAGTGAAACCAGATGCATACGTAGTATATGAGAAAGATTGTGGAATGTATAGTACCGTTTTTTCATGATCATTTTCGCAAAAAAGTATTTTTCCCATTGACTGTGACTATTCGGTTGCCGCTAAGACGTGCATGGGTTAATTTCTCCGCAGTTGTAAGTACTATATTTTTCGGTTATTCTTCTGTTTTTGGATGCAAAATATTTTGCTATTCTCTGCACAAGTAATCTAATAATGAAAATCATTTCCCCCCTCTTCCATTTCCCTATTCTATTATCCTTAGGTAATTATTTCTATCTGGTGTTAATCTATATGAACTTTTCATTCGATGGACACCTATTTTGCCCTGTTCATGAGGATAGCCTCCAATCTTCCCCTTCCAATCCTGCTCCCCTGTTATCCATAGGTGGTTATTCCTGCCTATTATTTATCTATAAGTAATTCACTCCAATATAGCTTGTGTGCTGATGATCGTCTCCACTTGCCTCCCTCTCTCTCGTCGCACTTCACCTTCGTTACTTTTTTCAGCATATTATTAATCAATATGGCATCCTCATTCAATAAAAACAAATAATTCTTATATTACAATGTCACCTTCAAATACATAAATTATATACAAGAGTGATATATTTGTTTATTTTTTATTTTTGCAAATATGGTGGTGGTAGAATCGCTCCTGACTGAAGTGAGGTAGCTCCCACTTAGTCAAGAGACAATGTAGAAAGTCTTTCCTAAATAATCAAGAGCCACTTTGGAGTCGGGATTACCTACTAATAGTCGGGAGTCGTTCCTGACTGCCACGCCGGCACCGGGTTTCCCTCCTGTCTTCAATGTTCAATCTGTGTGGAAGGGGTTATAACTATAATAGTCCAAGAGACTGATTAGCCAGAAAAACAAATAAACAAACACTCCGTCTTAACCTCAGACTTAAAACCGCGTATGTAACACCTAATTATTGGAGCTCCGTTAGTCCTTGGGGGTCAAATCGACCTCACATCAGAAAAACATTTTATTATACGTTTAGAGAATTCCTTAAATCTAACGATCTCAGCATGAGATTATAAGAATGATTTGAGATATTGACTACCATTTAAGCAAATTAATTACTAATTTTGGAGATTACGGCGAAGGATAAATGTGGAAACAACCATAATTACAATTTATTTAGTTTCCAAGGAAAGGGAGGGAGAGATGCTGATGATAATGAGAATAAAAAACGTGCACGTAAAAAGGAGAAATAATCTAAAACGCTTTTAAAGGAAATATAAAAGTAAATTATACTCAGATTTACGAAATAAATATCCCTCGCCAGGGACCCGATGTCAAACTCCAACTCCTATCTTGGAATTTGTACGTCTGTCAACGCTGACAGGGACATTCTAAAAACTCGCATACTAATTCGCTCAAACATTATAATAAATTCTAAAAATGAAAATAAAGATAAGGCTATTGAGATAGTTTTCTTATTTTGCGTGCGTAATTTTGTTAGTGCCATCTTTTACTATCTCTCCCAACATCTTGCTCGTGAATTTCTCTATATTGTAATTAATGATATTTTATTTTCACATAACAACCATTTCCTTTGTAAGAAATATAATACACTAATAAAAAGTTATTCATTATCATCAACGAGACTTAAGCTCAGTTATTTCACTTATTTAATGATGAGGAAATTCTCTGCTGTGCCTCATTGAGTGAGTTTAATACTTTAAGGAAGCGGTCCCCAAATTACGGCCGCGTGTTTTCATCTGGCTTGCCTTAATTAAACCAATAAAGGACTCACTATAATGGAAAATTAAAATTGGAAATTATAAAGAACAATAAGATTCGTCATAATACCTCAACTCTCAAAACAAGTAAATTTAATACATTTCTTTCATTCATAGATTATGTTTTCTACGCGGTTCTTTAGAATATATAAGCAACAAGAGACATCTAAATAAATTACAAGCGACATCATTTTCCCTTAACCCTTTATGCTCCAAATTGACATCTTTGTATGGTAATAACTTTTGAAGGTTAGGTGATACGAATTACGAATTAACTATGCAGGTCTGCTACTATGGTAAATTTTCGTTTAGTTTAAGTTGCTAGAACAATATAAGCGAAGCATTAATACGTTCAATTTACTTTCGAAAAAAAATAAATACGATATTACAAACGATTAAGTGTGCCGAAAGCCTTTGATGCTTAACTGGACATGGGTGGTCAACGTGTAAAATAACTGTTGATTGGTTTTGGGTTTTACTTTTTTTAGTGCTAAGTTTATAATGAAAATAGAATGTTATATAAAAACTAGTGTAATTACCCGTCAAATACGACGGGCATATACAAATAAAATATTCAAATTAAATCATTTCCCATTCCTTTTCCCTTTCTCTCTTCCTCGCTCTCATTCTCCATCCCTTTCATTCTCCATCCCTCTTTCCCTCCCATTCTCCTCCTTTTCTCCCTACATTCTCTTTCGCTGCCACCTTCACACTCACCCCTCAATAATGTACTTATCTCTCTCAGCGTGATACATGTAAAAATTACTCATACAAAATAAATATCTATTTGATAAAATGTACGCTAGATAAATTTTATATTCAGAAAGCTCTGTTCTCGTTTTGGAATGTTGTTTCAATACGATAATATTTTACATTTTATTTTCATAAAAGTACGCATTTAATTTACATTTCTTACTTTAAATATTGTAATATTCAATGTGTTCGATTCAGTCAAATCGATCAATTTACTCGAATCAGTTTTGATTTAAAAAAAATTACAAACCAACAAAAAGTTATGGCTAAGCATTTATTAAATTGTTTACGAATCAAGTCAAATAAGTATTTTCAAACCAAAATATTTTCTTTGCTATAAATTTTCATTTTTCAATTTTGTTAACACATTATCATTATGTTCTTATTCTTAAAGTATAGGCAATCTGCATTCCTCATTCTTTATCTTATGCAACCACGATAATAAAATTCTTCTCATCGCTCTTCAAGAGCGTGACATAGTTACAAGAATAAGCTTCTCGTTAGAATACGGTAACGCAGTTTGATCGCTAAATCCGAAATTGGCCGATTCATGCATAAAATCTTTTAAAATTCGATGAGGGTCCTTTTTATTGACAGTATCACAGAGAGGAAGGGGAGAGTAGCAATTTGTGACGTTACATCAAAAAAGTGAATATATCCATAAAAAAACTGTGGGAAAGGAGAGATAGAAGGTCAAAGGTGAACATTTGGAATCTTCTTTTGGCGTTCTTTTATGAGTTGTTCGTACATAGTTGTGTGATTGAGCGTGTGAGTGCGTGCATGTTAGAATCTAGGGATTCCCTTTTGCGGCCAAAAGATGCACAAATTCTTGGCACGTCTGTGAGGAATTACTTCAGTAAATCTGCGTATTTTATCCATTTGTTTTTCTCCTTGCGTACTAGTTTTTAATTTTTTTATCCTTAGCTATCTCTCCCTTCCTCTTCTTCCTTGTGATTCTATGTGTATGGTTTTCCAAGTTTTAGAAAGGATACTTTCCTAATTTACACGAGTTGTGACAAAAATTCCATAGTAATACTCAACGTATGCAGGGATATAATACGGCTTTAAATAAAAATGAAATTTTGCCTGAGATATATATCTCATAAAATTCTGCAAAAAAAGAATTAGTTTTGTTTTCGCTTAAGATATAATGATGTGTGGCTCTTACTATAATGCCTTGGTACATACCTATAGGAACCTTTCCGAGGAAGTCTAATGCAGTTCGCTCGAGGTTGCTTAACTTTAACTGTACAATGAATTAACTTCTTTCAAAACTAAAAGGAGTCTACTAAGTTGTTAATAGAAAATAATCATTGGTGTTTATTCTGCTTCCGCCAAAAACATAACGTTTTAACAATTTGTAAAATTGTTTTCTTAGAACTCTTTGGAGAAAAACTCCCGGAAATTACATTCTCTTCCTATAGATCATCTATAATTAACCAATGAACACAGGTTGCTCTAACGGGAGAGCTCTACTCCCAATGGAGTTTAATGGGCTCCCTTGTCGTTACGGCTTCTTAAAGACAACCTTCCAGTAATTCATGCGAGAGCGAACCCATAGGAAGCCAGCCAACTATTTCCACTCAGTGCATCCACCCAACGGAGGGAGCACTTTGTCAATCCATCTTGCATAGAGATCGCCCCCGTCCATAAGCTCCTATCCACCTGACCCCGGAGCCCTAAGGTCATCTCTCGACTCTTACACGCCTAAGCTCCATTCTATGGGTAATGTCGGACTGCGAGTAGCGCCATCGAGCTCGCCTTATAAGAGCCGACCCTCCCGCTCACCCTACCTCTCTCCAGCTCACCCTCTCCCCACCTCTCTCGCGTCCACCCTTCTCCTCTTTCCTTCTCTCTCTAGGGACTCATCCAACAATCTTACGACCCCTCATTTTTTCCCCGCACGCCGGAGTTCCAAAATAGGATTACATTGTTTAAACGCTTGTGTATTGTCAGAGGGACTAAATCCTCTTATTGTCTTCCTTCCGATTCCCCCACTCTTCCTTCGGCCCCCATCAAACACTGTTCTCGCAAAGAGATCCTCACCCCTTCCGCCTCATCCCCCTCCTTCATTTCCGCCCTCTCATATGTATTTTTTTCTCCCTCCCTTTTACCTTTTCCTTTCTCTTCCTCCTCCCACTGCTGATTCTTACCCTCAGATAAGCTTTATTCCGTACACAAGTAGAGAGCGGATATAAGGATTTTCTCTGAAAAAAATGTCCATAGGATGAAATTTGAGTAAAGGCATTCATAAATTATGACATATAGTTAAGCAATTACCTTTTCATTTCGCTCGCAAAAATAGTCTGCAGGTAATCAATGGATTCGTAGCAGTTATATAAAGAGAGTGGAGAGGAAATCGGTCGATCTCGAGAGAAATGAACGAGCTATAGGAAGACGAATTCTTATTTACAGAAAGTGGCTGGAAGTAGATTCATATAGAGCAGTGCTTCACAGTCATTTTCATTCCACAGCACATTTACACTCATAAAAAATTACTTTCCAGTGTAGTAGTTCTCCCAAAATTCCCCGCCACACCAGTTTGGATCTGACGGCACTCAGGTTGGGGAAAATCCGTATTTAACCTTCCGAGTCCTGGTGTCCTTTTAAAAGAACATCGATTTCAAAAATTCATATCTCCCTCCCAAATATAAGAAGGACGAATTAAAAGGACATGCCATATAGGCGTAAGTACGTGAAACAGAATTTACTATGTATTTTTTCCTCATTTACTTTGATATACTCATCGTAAAAACATCATAGATTAAACAATATTTAAGAAAAACTTTCTTGGGACTCAGGAGGATACAGGACAAGATACGGCCGTTGGTCTCTCCGATTGGCATTCTTTGGGAAGGAGCACCTTTAGCGGCAGAGTCAGGACGTCCCGAGAAGAAATAATGTAACACAGGGGATCGTCTCTTACCCTAGCGCCGACCTCGGAAACCCCCTAAAGAGCCACCCGTGGCCTCTTGCTCTCCCTCGTGCCCCCGTCCCGTCCCTCTCCCCACGGGCAGAGAGCGAGGGAAAGTGAGTGCAGGGAGGAGGTAAGGAAGGGAGCTGTAGGCACGGGGTAGGAGAGGTAGTCTGCAGACCAATTTGTGACAGGAAAGTCCTCATTAGTTTGCCACCCGGGGGCTCGCTCCGCCCCCTCCTCGTTCGCTCCGGTAAAGGACGGGAGGTGGCTCTGATTAGAAAGCGGCGAGGCGGTGTGAAATGAGGGGGCGGGACGGGGGGGATGGAGGCGGGTCGGAAGAGTGCCGAGGTGGGGGCGGGGGATCGGGTTCCTCTCGCTAATTCCGTTAGGCGCGGCCCTTTGACACCGAGGAGAGGGGCGGGGAGAGGGTATGGCCCTGCGGGGCCCTCTCTTTCCTCCCTCGAGGCAAGCCGGAGGAAGGTGGAGGGAAAGGAGAGAGGAAGGTGGGCGGGGGGGCTTCTCTTTTGCCCCGCTAAGGGTATTAATTCGCCCGGCACTCGGTAACTATCGACCTCTTAGAAGAATAGTATTAAGGGTAGGAGGGCGTGCGGAAGGGAGATTATGCGGGCCCTCTCACTCTTCATCACGCTCTCTATATTTCCGCCCTCTTTTCTTCGCCGCCCCTCCTCCCTCTTCTCATCCCGCGCATATTTCATCTATCATCTGCCCCTTCGCTCGAGATTCTTTGCTTCCTCCATCTCACTTTCCCTCGCCTCTTGCCTCTCTATTGGGAATGAGCGGATAAGAAGTCTCTGATCTGAAATTGAATCAAACAGTATCCATACACGCATCGTCATGCATAGTAGATTGGCTAAATTCTGAGGGAGCAAAACCAAGACATAACCGGGACAACACGCGATTTTTGGGATTTTGGTCGTTTATATACTATGTACTGTATACTTTTCCTCCCATTCTCCCTCCCTAAATGTAGCTATCATTTACAGTATGATATATATATATATATATATATATATATATATATATATATATAATCCTCTATACCAAATTACTATAGAAAAACAACATATCAATAGAAAATACACGCTCAACGTAAGAACAGTCTAAAACTAGTGTTTCTGTTTTGCTTTTAGGTAACTTTAAAATGCAAGTTATCCATATGTAACACTCATCCTCGTGTTGATAAAATGAAGAAAATAAACACTTCTTGAATGGAACCAGTAATCTCATGATAGAGGAATGTCTAAAATATGCAAGAGCTATTGCGAAAATTTTAAATATCTAATAAATCTATGATTTCTACCTAGACAAAATAATTCGCATTCAAAAAAATATTTGCTTGCTAATTCAGCATGTATTTGAAAATCGACTACCAATGTGAAAATTAATTTCCATTTCTGATTTGGTTCAAGTCCAAAATTCGTTCGATGGATACCAATAATTTTAAAATGCAAAAATATAAAATATGCGATTCCCATTCCTGTGCGAAACCAATGGAATCGAACCCGCGACGTTAACGTAGATGTTGGACAGTGTACATTCTAGTAAATCCTGAATGGATGAATCAAATTAGATTTTCCAACATACCCCTGGAACCTATGCCGCCGATGGTGAAAGAACCTTTACTTTTGAGCGTTATAGCCAAATAGAGACGGGCAGACAGACAGATTTGTGTTTTTATTACCAAAGACTGATAAAGAAATTAATGGAAATAAATAATTTAAGGATACATTTAATACAAATGAAGGAGGCATTCGTATTATGCTATAGAACCGAGTCAAACGATACGAATGCTCAAAAAATTGTCTCGAAAGATACTTTTGGGACACTGGGATATAGATCTGAAAACCGAGAAAAGTCCGGGAAATTCAGGACATCTTGCCCCTTTAATATATACCTACAGCTGTACACGCAAGAATTTGCGCATAAATTTTAATTTAGTAACGTTATTTGTAAATGCCCAATCATAGTAATTTATGTCATATTACTTAAAAATTTTTAAACATGTTAGATGAATTCCCTTCCGGAAAATTATGTTTTAAAGTGAAGAATGTGATGAAATGTAGTGCATAATTTTTTCTTATAGAAACTTTTACGGCGCAATAACAAATTGTCAACTATAATTCAAAAAGTATCTCTCGATTTCAACTTAAAATCATATCTTATATTAAAATATTCACAATTCTTGTCAAATACAAAAATGAAAAAACGTCAATAGGATCTGTCATAGGCCGGCCGTTTCACAATCTATCCCAAAACATTTAAATACCCGACGTTTTCAGGAATGCTGTTTGGAAATTTGCACTTTCAGGATAAAATTGTTTGTTTATAAATTTCCATTCTCCACTTCTATAGCATTATATTCATGAAATTTTCAGGAATGCATGGAAGCAATAAATCAGCATATGAACGTTCAAATACATTCTAAGCATTGCGTGATTATGCCAAATTCGAATTGAAAGGTACTAATTGCTGGATTTCTTGTTACGTAGAGGATATTTCACGTAGGTATAACAAAAGGAATTTCATGACGAAGCGGCAGAACCCTTCTACATTTTTAGAAGAAATTATCTTCTACATTAAAACAATCATAGTCGTCATTCAGAGTTTTTGTGAACTGCTTCGCAACGGAAGACAAAACCGCGTGTCTATGGGTTCATCCGTCATATAATTCGGTGTTTGGTTCTGGTAGAGCGACAGATCCATGCCTCTATGGGCCGATTTAGTACAAAAGTTTCGAATGCGGCGTGCAATATTTCTTGGCAATAAATAAAATAAAGTAATAAAGAATAAATGTTAAAAGAGCAAGGGAACGAAACAGCAAGTGTAATACAGGAGCTAAAGATGACACTCGAGGAAGGTGCCGAAACGTCGGTTGACACCATATTCACCTGGCTGGAAACTCGGGAACTCTTCACCGCATAGGAGCTAGTATGTCAAAGGAGCAATTATGCCGTATAGTTAAATCAGTTTATATATATTTGCAAAAGCGGAAGTCGCTCTAATTTTAAGAGTCCAAGGAGCAAGGATATCATAAGGTTAAATATTTTCGCGGAAGATATTCTCGGTGATGATGCAAACGTTGTTCAAAAATGTTTTAGAATATGTGCTCTGCCGATGTTATGCTACTCGCAATATCCGAGTTCGGTTCGTTGTTTTCAGGTGGGATTCATTCGAATCTTTCCCCCTAATCCAATCGAGAAACCACGTTCTCGTAATGAGGTCTACCCGAAAACGATGGACCCAACCCATGAATTACAAGTCGCGTATTGGTAATACCGATATGATTTGATACCCTTGTCGTTTTCGATATAAGACAAATTGATTTACAAAATTACTTGCATGCTCTTTTGACGCTTAAGATTTGATGTTCTTTCCCTTTTGAAAAATTATGATGTAAAAATTGATTTACCTAACATTGAGGTACAATTAGTATTTTGACTAACTGGCTCATATATTCAACTTTCCCTTGTTCCTCTTGCTCTTTAGGGATTTGCTTTAACATCAGCCGTTTTTTTACGCACCGGAGTCACCAACAATTGGAAATTTGATGATTTCAATGTCGGGAAACAGTTCTCAAAATTTACGATGAGCGGCGCCATAATGGACGGGAATTTATTGCCTACGTAATACATTGGTACCATATACATGAAAATCTTTGAAGTTTCAATTATTTAAATGTATTTTACAAATTACTTCAAGTGCAGTTACTTTAATTTAAAAATTATGATTTTTAGCAAGCTTCCTATGAGATTTTATAAATTCTTGCATTATAATATTCTGAATTTTTTTATTGTGTTTCCTGAAATTTCGATTATAAAACTTCAATTTATTCAAAAATTTAGGTTTATTGATAGCTTAATAAAAATCATAATAAATTAAAATGCGATGTCCATAGAGAAATATTAATTTTTGACAGAATATTTGTGATGCAGTGGATCGATATGGCATAGTTTGGCGGCAATGTTTTTATTTTATTAAGTATTCAAATGTAACAGTAGACGTGGTCAGATTGATAGGCGTGATTTAATATGTGTTTCAGTGACAATGCAATGCGAAACATTATGCTTTAGGTCAGTGATGGCAAATACGTGGCACGCGTGCGATTTAACTTGGCACGCGTAAGCTTGTATTTTCTGTATTAAATATGAAGCTTCTTATAGAAGAAGTAACCTAGCGGCACGTGAAAAAAGGATTATATTGATTCACAATAACTTTCTTGACTCGCGATACAAAATTCATTTGCCATCGCTGCTTTAGACGGTGACCCGAAAATGATGACAATCACATTATGGGCCATGAATGTGCAGAAAGATAGCTATCGTAGAAATAGATTGTAATAGGTAGGGAATGCTGTAACATCCAGTTGTAATGTTGCTCCAGATGTGACGAGGTTTGATTGGCAAATTATTCATCGATGAACTACTCAATTTTCATAGTAATTTGTTATAAGTGCTGTATGTTGATACAGAAGTGTAGTATCTCAGTGAATGGTGGTGAGTTGCCATAGTGTGTTTTGTAAATTTAAGTGACATTTGAGTTGAATCATCGACAAAGAGACCGTATATGACAACAATGAAGTCAATGGTAGGTGAAGTGGTTTTACATGGTATATCATAGACTAGTTGTTATTATAAATGAATGTTGCGTGGCGGAACATGCTGGTATTGATTGTTGTGATACGAAAGTAATATTATGACGTTTTGAGTTCTTATTAAGGTATATTGCTAAATACGATAAAATGGAGCACTGTGTGATACAGGATTATGACATGTTGTGTGAAACAAATGCTAGCTGAAAGTCAAAAATGAAGGGAGAGAAATAATACAGTTATTTTACACCACAAATTTAAAATATCGGCACCGCAGACGAGCCATTTGAGGCTCTACGGAACCCAAATGGTAGGACTGTATGACCATTGCTGTTCATGCGGGACCATCCAATGCTAGATTTCATACTAGCAAATTTGACTGATGTTATCCTTTCTTTAAACTTATATATGTTGATGTCTTTAGACATTTATTTATATTTATATATTAATACAGTAAATCGTTAAATCATGTTATTATTTTTACGAAACCATCGCATATAATATTAAAAATGTTATTTTGTATATTAATTACAGCAATTTATATTTTTGTAGAATGTATATTTTGACGGAAGAAAATTATCGTCAGCGTATTTCGAAAATTTTAAATTCATTTCAATCTAGAATATGCAATACAGCAGCTCTTAGTAATATTATCGTGGCTAGAGTTGAAGTGAAAATGGGCGCATTTGTCTTAAAATATTTGCTCTGCGGCGCGGAAGAAAGTTTTCTAATAAATCGGTCTCCGCGAATAAAAATGACCATACATCCGGATAGAAACCTCTCTTAATAAATAGTACTAGAAAGAATAAAAACAGAACGTTCCCTTGGGCTACCAATTCGCAATCCTCGCCACTTCCCGCTGCCACACTGCCCACAACTCCAAACCGATCCAATCAACAACCATAATGCTTCCACACACGCGTGTACACACACACACGCGCACACACGCACACGCACCATCCCATCCATTGCAATATACACTTGCCTCAGCCAACAACTCCCACAGAATTGTTTCTCGGTTTTCTACTAGTATCGCATATATTCTCACCCGCACAAATCTTATCTCCGCCCCTTTCTTTCACTCATCTATCTCCGCATCCTTTCTCCATCTCCCTTTGCTTTTCATACCTTTCCATATCGCTCCGCTCCTTTTCTTCAGACTCGCACCAACTTCCTCCTCCCACACTCCTCTCGCAGTTCGATTCATTTCATTCTTTTCTATTTGCAAAGCCTTCTCATCCCCTTTTCCTTCCATCTTATCCCACAATCCCTAAACTCACTCCTTCCTGCACCCCTCTCCCTTCACTCCTCCCACCCCGTTACACTCATCCCTCGCCCTTTGCTCCACACTTTCAATCTATAACTTCTCCCGGTTTCACTTCCTTTCCCGCTTCCTCCGTTCTCTTCCTCTCCGTCTCTTATCATTCGTTCCCCCTTCTCCTCTTTCGAAACTTCTCTCGTCTGGAGGTGAGCAGTCATTGGCTGCCTCGTGACCTCCTCCCTCCACATCTCTCCGCCTTGCGGCTGCCATCGTGGCTCCCCTTCCGCCAGATCTTTCTCCGACGGTGCGGGCAGTGGCGCGGCGCTGCCGCGGCGATTGTGGCCCGCACTTCGCAAGGGCGAGGCGCGCAGGCTCGGGGCGGACCATACGGGGCTCCGGTCGGCCGCACGCCCGCCTCGGGGTGGGGTGAAGGGGGGGGCGTCCCGGAGCGGGACGGATTCCTCGACGGCGGAGGGGCGAGCGGCTGAGGGGCTCGGCGAGTGCACCGCGCTGCCATCTCTCGGTCTCGGTCCCTCACTACTCGTCCCGCTTCTCGGCGCGCCGCGTGCCGCGCGCCGCCGCACCCGCTACTTCTCCCGCGCTTCGCGTCAAACCGTCCCCCTAGCCGCCGCCCCGGAAAACGGGTCTCCCGCGCGGTTATGAGTTCGCCCACGCAAACGAGTGGAATAATGAACCGCTATCCGTTAAACTGGAAGGAAATTCTGCCGAGTCTCGATCGATTATCCTGGGTTATCCTAAATTATTAGTGAAATCGATAAAGCGCCCTTCCGCCATATCACAATATAGTCAGTCACTCTACCCTTCTCTAAAACAGTTACGAATCTTAAATGACACTATTACCTGGTCTGGACAAGCCGATAACTTAAGTCGCAAAATGCATCTCTCGCTCAATTCCTTCAAACTGCAAAAAATGCTCTCCCCGAAATGTTAAAAATACATATGAAAAAGACGTTAGTTCATCCACATTTTGGCTATTGCTTTCTCGATGCCATTCAGGAATTACCAAAAAAATTTCAAAAAGCTCATAACTCCTGCGTTAGTTAAAATATAAAATGAAGACATGGATGACGTCTTCAATCGGTTAGGATGGCAAACCTTGGAAGACCGGAGGAAAATTCACATCTTAATGAATTTTTGGCGCATCCTTACCATTCCATCTCCGTAGTACCTTCTTAGTAAATGTAATTGCCTAAACTATTCACTCAGTAAGCACTCCAAGCTCGTCCAAAACAATCATTCCAATGCATCGGTGCAGCATTTACAATTAAGTCCTTCACTATCTCTGTCTGTAATCTTTGAAATTCCCTTCCTAACAACATCTGCTCCAACAACCATTTAAACAATTTCAAAAATCAAACTTTCTCGTCATTAGCAAAAGTACCTAGTTCATTTCTCTAGATCAATTTCCTCATTCCTATCTCCACTTTGTTACTTTTGCTAACAATAATCAACATTTCTTATAAATTTAAACACTAACTCTTACCTGTCCCAACAGCGGGAAAACGGTCTTGGGAACCAAGACCGGCTCATGTACATTCCTTTTTTAATTTTGTTTGGTATCTTCTATTTATAAACTAACTGAAAAGCCAGTAAAAATGCCGGAAATGTTAAACAAAATTATTTAAATTTCTAGCATTTTTATCAATTCTAAAATTTATAATTTATCACAAAGTTATTTTCTTATCACACCAAGTCATTGATGAAATATTTCTCTTAAAACGTTATTTCTTGTTATTACTCGTTTGTGAATTGTTTACGACTAGGTAGAAAAGTGTCTACGTAACCTCAAACTAATCGTTCAAAGGGTAAAATAAATATCCTTCGAAGCATTCATCAATTCGCTTTCGATCAACTTTGCGAAAATCGTAAAGCGCATTCCGTCGAGGGAAGGATTTCACCCTCGGAGAAGGAGTGGAGGGGTTAATAAACGCTTTCGCGTCGCCGGGGAGCATTTAGCAGGGAAAGTCGCTTATGTCGACTGTTCCTTTTTCCGCTCCGATGGTCCCTTTCTTCGAAGTAATCTCTCACGAGGGGAAACCTCTTTTATAACCTTATCACTCTTTGAAAAGACGTCGCCTGAAATAATTATCGACTGAATGTCGGAAACGAATAATGGAGTAGCACTGATGGCCGAATCTCCCCCACCACGCTGCTTCACCCGAAGCGAGTTGGGTCCGTCGAAACTTTCCGCTCTGAAGCCAGAGACCGCGAAATACGTCTCCGTTTTCGGGGGCCCCCGTCATGGGGTCTTCATCGCAGCGATCGGCGGAAGGAAGGTGTCACGGGGAGAAATAGGGGCGAATCGGCGAAAAAACCCTCCCGCCCTCGGCAAACTGCGACCCCTCAATCCCCGAGCAAATTAATACTTCGCGACTGCCTCGTAATCCGCCTCCCTCCCACGCCCCCAAGCTCTCTTTCTCTCTCTCTTCCTCTATCTCTCTATATCCCTCTCCCTCTATCTCTCTCTCGCTCCCTCTCTCTCCCTTTCTCTCTCTCTCCCTTTCTCTCTCTCCCTCTCTCTCCTCTATCTCTCTCTCCTCTCTCCCTCCCTCTCTCTCTCTCTCCCTCTATCTCTCTCTCCCTCTATCTCTCTCTCCATCTCTCTCCCTTTCTCTCTCTTCCTCTCTCTCCTTCTCTCTCCCTCTCTCTCTCTTCCTCTCACCTTCTCTCTCTCCCTCTCTCTCTTCCTCTCTCCTTCTCTCTCTCCCTCCCTCTCTCTCCCTCCCTCCCTCTCTTTCCCTCTCTCTCTCCTTCCCTCTCCCTCCCTCTCTCTCTTTCCCTCTCTCTCTCCTTCCCTATCTCTCTTTCCCTCTCTCTCTTTCCCTCCCTCTCTTTCCCTCTCTCTCCTTCCCTCTCCCTCCCTCTCTCTCTTTCCCCCTCTCTCTCCTTCCCTATCTCTCTTTCCCTCCCTCTCTTTCCCTCCCTCTCTTTCCCTCTCTCTCCTTCCCTCTCCCTCCCTCTCTCTCTTTCCCCCTCTCTCTCCTTCCCTATCTCTCTTTCCCTCCTCTCTTTCCCTCTCTCTCTCTCTCCTTCCCTCTCCCTCCCTCTCTCTCTTTCCCTCTCTCTCTCCTCTCTACCTCTCTCTCTCCTTCCCTCTCCCTCCCTCTCTCTCTTTCCCTCTCTCTCTCTCTTTCCCTCTCTCTCTCTCCCTCTCTCTCCCTTTCTCTCTCTCCCTCTCTCTCTCCTTCTATCTCTCTCCCTCTCTCTCTCCTCTCTACCTCTCTCTCCTTCTCTCTCCCTCTCTCTCTCTTCCTCTCACCTTCTCTCTCTCCCTCTCTCTCTCTTCCTCTCACCTTCTCTCTCTCCCTCTCTCTCTTCCTCTCTCTTTCCCTCTCTCTCTCCTTCCCTCTCCCTCCCTCCCTCTCTTTCCCTCTCTCTCTCCTTCCCTCTCCCTCCCTCTCTCTCTTTCCCTCTCTCTCTCACTCGGATCCTTTACCCACATTTTTCAAAATCCCATCAGATCACCGCTCTTTTATCTCTTTTCCACATTTCTTCTTCTACCGTCCCGCTCTCGGCCATACTTGCTCCACTCCCGTTATCCCCGCCTCCCCTTTCTTTCTCCACGAAAACCATATTCTACCTCTCCTTAAAATCACATTTCAATTTCATTTCCCACCTCCCGCATAGCCTCTCTCCTTCCGCCGGCTACGTCGCACCCTCTCCTCCCACACCCACCCTTACCCTTACTCCCTTCCAATCTATCCTGAGTAATCTTTCCCTCCCTCTACATCGACCTACACCTCTTACTTAAATCCTTCTCCTACTTTCCCTTCTCCCCGAGCCAAATCATCTAACCTACTTAGTCGTCCACATCCTCCGCACAAATTTTATGCCTCTTCCGAATCTATTCCTCACACTTGACTCTCTTTAACCCCTCTAAAATCCTCCCAAGACTTATTTCCTTCCATTCTTATATTATTAGCCAATGTCTTATTTTTTGCCCCATTCCAGTCTTCGCCTTTTGCTCTTGCGTATCTTTTCATCCACATGCTTCCCTAAATCCTAAATCTCCTTATTGGTCTCTTCCAACAGTATTCTATAATACATTGAGTCATTCCCTCGTCTTACTTCATCCACATATTGTCCATCGCATATTAAAACAAATTCAAATTTCTCGCAATCCATTTTTCTAACCCGACTACCAGTAAATGATTGCTAAAGTTACACAATTCCCCACACCACTAAGGCACTGCTGTTAGTTATTCAATTTCTAGAGAACTTCTATGGCAGCTTAAGTAATACGTTAATTGTTCCTTGTATTCTGATGCCTCTTTAACCCCTCGCATTGGCAATATCTCCTCCAGATCCAAACTCCCCCCACTACCATCAGTGAATTATAAAATGATCTAGTGGAAGGATCACAGGATCCTTATTGTAGAGGTATAAATTGGAATGATGGAATCATTTGAAATGAGAAGAAAATTTCTGACATGACAAAGCAGGAATCGAACCCTAGTTATGGCAGAATTTTAACCTGAATTAAAATTATTCGCAATCTTCTGAGAGGTCAACCTGAAGTAGGTTGAACGGTTTGCAGTGGAAGAGAGGAATTTGGAAGCCCGAAACCAATTCACAGGACCTAGAAACAAGGAAAACTATTCTTAGAAGACTCCTGTTCCCGGCTTGTACGAAGATCGTCTAAGAATCAGCTTTACGGAATCATTAATTTCAGTATGAATCTGAGAAGTAATATCACCCAATAGACTCATGAATCTCTTAATATTTAGTTATGCCAGAGAAATAATATGCACAGTAAACCATCGTTAATACGAATTTCAAGATAGAATATAACAATGTGTTCGTGTTAACCGAGTTCGTGAAAGCCTTAGGTATATAACAATTCTCAAGTGTCCGTCTGTCTGTCACGGTACCTTTGGACATTTGACAATGGAAAAAGTCCCGGATTCGATTTCGGTAGACGATTATATTTTTCTATACGTTTACACGGGACTTTCGATTTTTCAAGTTGCAAGATTTTTTTCTTTCATTCATCAAAATACGTAAATAGCGACCAATATTCTCCGTTTTTCCTTTCTCCGACGGCAAAAACTATAAAATATCTTACTCTTGCAAAGTTTAAACGATACACGGAAGAATTCGGCATAAATACGCATTTCTTTTCGATATTTTATGGCTTTGTCATACTCCTTCCGGGTGTTGCCAGGGCGACCCTCACTGTTGCCTCCAATTCAATCAGCGTCTATTAAGCCTTCAAATGACCAAACATTGTGTTATTCGCTTTGTGATTTTCATAAAGAATCGAAATTATTGTTGTAGCAACGTCAAATGTAATATATTACAACGTAAATAATTGCAGATAATTATTACTCAGTAAACTTCCTGTGGACTCCTGTGTTCTTTATTTCAATACTAGAATACCATCTTTTTCGTAAGTAAAATCATTATATTCTACACATTTAACGTTTATTAACGCAAATAAGCCTACCCATTAGTTTAAAATTTGATGATAAGGAAAATATTAGCTGTTATTAAGAAATGAAAAATAACATATTGTTGAGTAGACAAATTTGTGCTGGTAATAATTCAAGAGTAAAAAATAAAATAAATGGTTGAATTATTTGCATACAAAAAATTGCATATATTTCAATAAAAAGAAAAAATTTTAAAGCAAAAACAACGTAAAAGTTTTAAAATACGCTTTAAGATGACTTTTAAACAGATTTCTGAATGACTTAGCAAAATTTTTTGCAGTCATAATCACCGGAAATAAGGCGAGGTAGACTTTAATTTTTATCCTTTTGAATATACCTTGATAAACATAAGTTTCAAATACTTTTGTATGTATCATTATTTTCCTCTCTAACGCACAGACTTCTGACTGACTTAACAAAATTGTGCGCGGGTACGACTAGCATAATGTGGTAAGATTAACACAAATTTATTGAAAGCGTAGCTGCAACGTGCTACTAGTAATATATGAAAACCAGTAAAAATATTACAATTATCAGCTTAAAATTAAGTACATGTATGCAACAAATGTATTTATGGTAACCTGTTTGAGTTAAATAAATAGTTATTGTTATTAAAAACACCAGAAAGGTATGTTTCAAATTAGCGTAACATTGAATCTATATAATTAATTTCGTAACGAGTGCTGTTGAACTTTGAGCGTTTAGTGTCGATTGCCTCATGAAAAGTGAAATCTGTTCTCTAGCTCAGTCCTTCTCGACCTACGTATCCTCTTTTAGTCAGAGGGCCCCAAGTTGAGAACCGCTGCTCTATCTGAAGGTTTATCTCCGCCCCTCTTTCTGACGGTCTTAATGCAGGTAAATGCATGAATTACTTAGAAACCTTTTTAAATGTTGAACATAGCTAACAGACTCGCAGTACTACCTCGGTTGGGCCCCTCTACTAAGGTGCGCTCCTCAAAATTTTCTCCACCGCGAACCAATTTTAGTCCGAGGGCCCCAAGTTGGGAAACGCTTCTCTATCTCAAGCCGCATCCGAAATGTGTACTTCAAGATAGCCGGAAGCCGGAAGCATGCTAGAATGTGACGTCATGATGATGTATAAAATAGTCTGCATAGAGAACAGGCTAGGGACTTCAGATTCGGACGTTCTTGACGATAGTGGCGACATGAACGGCCGTTAAATGCATCAGGTTTGGAGTAAGTTTGTCAGCGTAATGTAGGAGCTTGAGATTGTGATGCTTGCGATTACTGGTTGGAATATGCACATTGCTAGAATCTTAGCTATAATGGAGGTATGGAGGCGTTAAAATAGGAATCTGGTAATTATAGAATGAAAATTCTGAAAAACGTTTAAGTGCGCGTACTCATAATTATTCTTTTAATATTTTGATGAATGAAAATGTGATCGGTTATGTATTGAATGATTTAAATTGTTTTATATATTATCAATTATAGTTTAAATTTTACTGGGTATTTTTCTGTGGCCAATTCGAGGCATGTATTGCAACAGCCTACTAAGAACGTTTCTGCTCCAATTCGTTAGATGTCCACATCTGAATTTTAGAAAGCATTTTCGGTAAGAGATAGTGGTTTTATTGGATTTTCTTTTCTTCAAGATTTTGTTTAAGACTAATGTTATCGTTACAGAATAGCGAGAAGTAGTTTTCCTCAACTGTGCCAAATATTATATAAATAGCGAAGAACAATTTCCTTTATATATTTTGTGATTGTTATGTTTCAAATTGTTGATTTCACGCTATGGATTAAAATATACATAATTTACAACGTCCAACCGTACTAACTCGTACGCTTCCTTGGCCAAGTTTCGTTTTCCGGTAAATCCTTTGTATGCTTCAATTCTTAATGTAATGAGTTAGATCATCCGTCCCCTAAGAATAAATAAGTAGATATTTATTTATTATATGTAAATATTTCATGGTTAAAGATTTGCGAGATAAACGTGGTAGTATTTTATTACTAAGTTGGAATACGTAAGTTATGCATTATAGTAAAGCTGTCCTCTAGCTCAGTTGGTCTCGACCTACGTATTCTCTTTTAGTCAGAGGGTCCCAAGTTGAGAACCACTGCTCTATCCGAAGGTCTATCTCCGCCCCTCTTTCGGACGGTCTTAATGCAGGTAAATGCATGAATGCATGAACCTTTTAAAATGTTGAACATAGCTCAAGGACTCGCAGTACTACCTCGGTCGGGTCCCATTCCCGGGGTGCGCTCCTCAACATTTTCTCCACCGTGGACCCATTTTAGTTCGAGGCTCCCATGTTGGGAAGCGCTGCTCTATCTCGGTGTATATCTCCGCCCCCCCCTTTTTCTATCTCTCATCCCACCCTTGCCCCCCCTGTTCATAAGCGGCTACACTAATAGTGAAATAAATAAAATTTGAAATAATAATAGAATTGATCATTCTTTTCAAATAAATATAAGTAATAAATAATAACACAATTTAGCATATATATAAAAATTTTATTGATTTCTTTGGAAGCAAAGCTGCAACGGATACCCTAGGTGGAGAATTATCTGCAAGTTTAAAATGTTCGTTATGGAGCTAAATGATGTAAATATGGATATATTACCTTACTTTTTAACTGGACAATATGTGGAAAATATGGGTACAAAATTAAACGAAATAAATTCATATAATAGTCCATCGCATGACAAAGCATAAAATAAGAACAGCCATAATATAGTAAGTGAATAGTTAAGCAAAAGTAATCTTCTTTTGAAAAACACAAAAAACATGGAATGAAACATTCTTGGACGCCTTATACAATTACCAGGATGAATGAAAATAAAACGTTTTTCAATTCCCCAGGGATTGTTCTTTAAAAAACTGACTATTGGTTGCATCATTTTTGGGCGAATGCATTTCATGAGACCATATCTGTTGTATCTGAAAAGTGCTGAATTACAGAAAATGCAAAGCTATCTTCTTCTCTTGAAGGTCGTCGTAATATATCTTCACCGCTGTAAGAAGTTTCATGAAGCATGTCTTCCACATTTATTGGGTACCCTGGAGGAACACACACAGCGATATCATCGTGGATTGAAAAAATCCTTAAATATGATGATCGGAGCTGGCGATAACCTTTATAGAACTGCATGACACTCACCACCACATTTACTCGATTTCACTCATTGTAGTTGTCTAAGTCCGGACTCGTCCAGGGTTTACTGAATTTATTGTTAAAAATTTTGGCTCTAAAACTAACCAACGAGAAAGATATTTCTTACATGGATTACGGAAGATTCCATTTTGGTTTGTCCAGGTTTGTTTCTACCTATTGAAATGTTTTCTTTAAATGACGTAGCCTGTAGGATCATTTCAGTAAAGCTATGATACCTTAGTCGAGAGGTTGAATTCTGCTTATTGTATTAGGTGGAAATAATGTTACTTTCAAGTTCAGCAAATCCAACCCATCAATTTTATGAGCTACACAGTAGTCCACAGTTAATAATTCCCCTAATCCTTTGAAATTCCTTCATCCATTCTCGAAACGAGGTAGCATCGATCGAAGCTTACTTGTAGTGGCTGTGTTAAAAACAATAAAAGAGGATAGCTATATTTACTCAAACATCATGGTCTTTGATTTTATAATGACCCACAATTTTAATTATTCAGTGTCATTGCAGCAAACAACAAGTTGTTCACTCATTGCTTCTTAAACTACCATGACACTATACACATTTAAGATCCATCGAATGATCTGGAAACAGATTGATGAAAATTCCATTACGTCTAGAAAATGGAACCATTGATAACATTTATGCTGAAACAATTTCAACAATATTATTCTTAATTAAAATCACATAGACTCATACTTTACCTTGTTGACCATGCAGCTACAGCTTGGGCGATCGTCTCTTTATTTTAATAATTGTGGGAACTGTTCTCCTACAGGAAAAGGCAGGGGGATTCGAACGTTTCCCTCTTTCATCATCAGGAAGAAATTCTATTGTTCGAGCAATTGTCGTCATGTTAAATATATATTATTCATCAGCATGGCAGGAAACAGAGGATACACGTGGAGTAACCTAGCCTGCGATCTTTCACGGCAGGACGATGATATAAATATAAAATATCAATTTCGATTGATGACACTTAATAGCTCAACCAAATTTTTTGAGTAACGCTCCCAGGAGTGCGAGAAAACACGTTTTCGTAGGCGCGGTAAACGGTGCATAAGCGCAATACGTTCTCAGTACATTGCAACTTTTAGCATATGACTATCGTGCATTCTCATTAGAAATGCTAGCGCATCTCATATCGAACAAATATTTGACAAAAATAAATGCAAAATTGTCTATTACGCATAACTTTTTTTGAATTTTGAAACTCAATGTCAATAACTTGGGAGCCTACACACCTACAAAAACAAAAAAGCAAAAATTAAAAAACATAATTTGCGAGCTTTCAATTTGGAAAAGATATTGAATACGTCTGCATAATATAGAGAATTTTCTTTCTCGCTTTCAATGGACAGTGTTGAAGAGCTAGGAACAAGATTTTTCTAAACAGTTGTCCTTAAATGAATCTTTGTGACAACCTTTGTAAACAACGTCTGTTAGGCACTTTCGTTTCCACTAACAAACGGCCACTCTCAATGAAAGTTGAAAATGAATATTGAGTTTGATATTACTGTTTTTGTTTTATGTTTTCTTACGTGCGTGGTAAGCTTACAGAAACCTAAGTAGATGCAATAAGTGTCAGTTTAAATATTAAATATACAGAGACTTTATTTATATGGGAAAACGTCGTAAACTTTACATTGCTAATACATCAGCTTAATGTAAATATGTTAAATTTTGTTCCATGCACACGCAGAGTTTAGTAAGAGAAAAGAAACTGATAATTTATGCGACGAAAATTAAAAGCTCAACAAGAAGAAAAAATATTTAACAGCTGCATAACGCTTGTGAGGAGTTTAGAATACATTTCGATTGACTTTGGGGTTACCGTTAATTGCAAATTGGGGTATTTAAGAACGATATGATGAAACACGTGGCAAAGATAATAGCAACGAACGATTGTTTTGTGTTAATCATGCTTAAAGCAGTTCCAGTGGACTTATTGATAGTCCTGTGTATATGCAAACTTCCGCTCACGAAGAATCAAGGATACATAAACATGTTAATGACATTTACGGAGAAGAGGGAAGATATACTGCATATTAATGGGAGATTGGAACATTATAACCTTATTAGAATGCCTGTCGCCTCAAGGCAAACCGTTGTTCGTCGTTAATGGTTGTATCAAACAAAATAATTTCCTTACGTACTCCTTAGGTGATCTCCCCGACAGGAGAAAATTTACCTTTAAGACTACAAATATCTATTCGACTACAATGAAATTTCCCGCGTTTGTTTAGTTTTCCCGTTTGAGGCACTCATTGAAGATGAATTACGGCTGAAGTGTCCAGTATTGTAAAGTAAGAAATAAAGACAGTTGCTGAATCGCCCTTCTTAATGCCCCCTGCATCAGTGTTTTTAACGTTTTACACAGTCAACCTCTGTACTCTCGGGAAACAATGTCTTGTGGCTCTAAAATACGTTTGACTAGAACAAATGTTCGTATGAAATGATTTCTTGAGATCTTTGTTCACGATTTTTTTTTAAGTTGGTCATACGCTAATAATAATATTAAACCGAGTGTTCGTGTTATCCAAGTTCGTGATAACGAGAGTTGACTGGATTTTTAAAGGACGTACAGTGTTCGTCCACTCTTATAGCTAGAGACTAACAGGATAGATTTTGTTCGGAATATTTAAGATCTTATCACTTATATGCAACAAAAGTAATCAAAATTTTCAAAGGGTCCACAGGATCTTTTTAATATAATAGAAATTAGTATTGTTTCCCGTAACGCCGAGGAGTAGGGAAATGCGCGCGCTTAACAACAACTGAAACAATACATGAGAGAAGGAACGATATGAAGCCCTGGCATCGCTGTTGTTCACCTCAGCTGAGTCTGAGGCAATTGGTCTCCAATTCTTTGTTTATCTCTGTGGCGGCTAGACTGGTTTCAGTTTCTTTTCTGATACCGTCAATTTTATTTCCCTGTCAGTTTATTTTTAAAACAATTTAACAGTTTCATTGAATTTGCAATGGAAGTGGAAACAGTTAAAACCTTTTCGTCTACCGGTCCGCAGATGTAGTCGTGCTTCATATACAGAAAATAAAGAAAGAATAAATATGCAAATTCATGACGTGGCAAGATATGTTGGACCGAAGGGATACTAAAAAATTGGTCCAAGTGTGCTGTCTCTTCGATTGCCCAGAAACTGATACCACAAAATATCGGAAATTTTTCGGCTTAATGTACCGAGAAATTTGTTATACATTTTTCATGTGAGAAAACACGTGGTCATTTTTATCTTATGTTGTTGGAATAGATAAGCAGCTTTAGTAAGCACCCGATTTCCAGAAACACTACAAAAAGTTTCCGATAACAATAATACATCTCATACTTTCAGGGACAACTTCAGCCAATACTATAACGGCATTTGGATATGATGTTAAACTGCCTCCATACAGTGTTTAAAGTACTGGATGAAGTGCGCCATCAATTTAGCACTTTGTACCAAAGGTGAAAACAAAAATCCATCTTACGGACAATTATACATCTTAGATTTGGCTAAAGCTAATGAGACTACACTTGCTAGGCCAGCAAATGCTTCTGTGAATATGACACACTTGAATATGTGAGCTGTACGTTGCTTAGTAACCCGTATATACGTTATTACAAACATAATTATGAAAAGGTAACTGAAGAAATCGCCTTTGGGAGAATCAAAAATCGCCAATCCTTCAGTTTAATAATGCAAATTATTTTTTTAACCGAATAAGGACACTCAAAGTTTTAACGATTCTACCTTATCAGAGATCGCAACGATATTTGAGTCAGCTGATGGTTGTCCTCTTCTTATAGACATATATCAATTTATCCAAAACAAGTATAAGTTCAGAAAACTGATTAGAACAGCATGCATTGTAACCCTTTGACATATAGGCTAATTTCGCCATACGGAGAATACGGATGGCGCATCGCTACGAAACATGAAGCCTCTCGCAGAACTGAGGTCTGAAACAATACGATGATGGGTGAATATGTGTTATCAGTTAACGGTAAGAGTTGAATTTCCTGCTGGTAACTTCAATCCCGACCTAAGTGCTGGGAAGTAAACTTAACAATATATTGTCGATAATTATGGCTGAATTGAAAGGAGCTCGTGATAAATAGAATAGGAGACTAAAGCGAATAAGAACGCAAACCGTAAAAAATCATCAAAGGAGATCGTTTTATATTTATAAGAAATAAACAATCACGATTGCGAGAAGAAACGTACGTTGGTCTTGCAGACGGTCTGAATTCAAGAGTTGACAATGAATGAGACGCGTTGTAATATTACCATAGGCCTTTACTGGTAGTCCTAGAACTATTATACATAAATACCAGGAAGCAAAGGCATTTTTACGCAAATTCAGCAAGCCTTATCTTTTTATTACATTGACATACAAGTGTTTGTGAGAAGATATTAAAAATAATATGCACCCATTTGAAACTTCTAATAATCTGTTCGACACTATTGTACGAGTTTTTCATGTAAAGATTGCTGAGGTAATGAATTTCATCAGAGGAAACATATATTTGGAATTCTGCAGACTTATACGTACACTATTGAATTACAAAATAATCGTCTTTCTCTTGTTCATTAATTATGAACACTTGAAGACCCCTATGAATTCCGAGAAATCTACGACATAATCAACGTTGTTTGCGATGAAATACCCTATCCTAAAGAAGACGCTCTATTTCGAGGGTCACTTAAAAGTTTTGCACCACATTTTTTTTCAGCATAAATTTATTGGAAAGAGCTGAATATGGGTGTATATATGTTTATATACTTTATTTACATACACTATTTCTTTACGTAATCTGTCTTTTTCTGTTGCTTTACGTCACTTGGAAACGGGTTAATATGCCTTGTCGGTAGAAGTTCACTTCGGTCTGTCAGAATCATGTTTTAACACCAGCAACCCCTTAGTCATCATCCTCAAACTTTTGTCGTTGAATGGAATTTTTCAATGACCCAAAAATATGGTATTCTAAATGGTTGAGTTCCGGGATGTATGTTGGACGGGGCAACAAAGTTCAGCGCAGATTTTGTGATGGCTTCCGTTGTTTGCAAACTGGTGTGCGGTCCTGCGTTGTGATGCAAGAGAAGGACGTCATCCATTTTTTCTGGTCGAACTCGCAACATTCGGCTCTTGAGTTTCTGCAAGACAGCAATATACGCCTCAGATTTCATGGTATTTTCTTTTCTCACAATGTCAACCAGAATCGACGCTTTTATGTCCCACAAGAAAGTGGCCATCACTTTTCTTTCTCTGGTAGCTGTTTTAAACTTCTTATTACGTGGGGAGTTTTTGTGATGCCACTTCATGGTTTGTCGCTTGGTCTCTGTCTCGGAATGTGTATCCATTTTTATTTCCAGTCACAATCCGCCTAAGGAAGTCTAACGCATCAGTCTAGTAACGTACCAGCAACTCAGAACCAATTTCCATCCTACGAACTTTGTGTTCTGTTGTCAGTTGTGGTGAAACAAACCTTTCATTAACCCAGTGGCTAAATTATTGCATTTACACTTCCTTCACTAATTCCGAGATATATTGACAACTCCCTGAATGTAAAACGTCGATTCTACCAAATGATATCATCCGTGTTTGCACGTTATCGGGTGTTACGACTGAGGTTGGGCGGCCACTATGTGCATGATCCCTTGTTCTGATGTTCTCACACTTTTGGCCTAGCATCCAACTGTGCATCTATCAACAGTGACAACCTTATATAGAATGTTTTTGAGACGTTTGAGAATATTCACCACTGTTTTCTGCTCATCCGTTAGAAACACTATCACAGTACTTTGTTAAAGAGAACCTCGCTATCTGATTCAATTTTGAAAGCTGACTACTCCAGTGATTTCCGTTGGGCATTTTTGAAATTTTCTAATCCAGAGACAAAACATTTATTAATAATACACACCAATTTTTAGCACTTTCTGCTTTTTGCTGAGTAAAAAAATGTAGGGCAAAACTTTTTAAGTTTAATTGACACAGGAATTATTAAAGAAACATGATTCACGGTCCGTGTTTCCTTAAATCCTACTATTTGTATGAGCGATGGCAAATACAAATTATATATTCAAAATGAAATCAGACCAAATGTTAATGCCTATCCGATACACCTCCGGATGAATAATAGTTGAGTAGTTACTAAAGTGCTTAACGGTCATCATATTGACGAAGACAACCGATAAGTTGGAATATTTTTAAATAAGAAAAAATTCTGCTGTGACCGTGAATCGAATCCGGGTCTTCCACTTGCCATGCAGATATTCTACTACTGAACAATCGTAGCAGATTCATTCTCCCGTGTCTGCACGCGGGTTTTCCCTTAGTAGTATTTTTCAAATATATTCCCTAATTTACAGCTTATGCATATGTGCTTATGGTTACAAGACCACTTCATTCCATCAATAACCGTTACGTTCTTCCCTTTAATCATTTTTGAGTATATATTAAGTTAGAAATTTGTGCTAGGGTTCACAGTGTAAAGTAGTTGCACATATACATTTACAAAGGTCATGATTGCGCTAACGCCCAAATAACCTCCAGCGACTCCAAATCTACTTTGAATCATGAAGGAGTAATAAGTCAGGGAAACACTAGATACGTAAGACCTGCTGAAGTTGTGTACCTATGTTTTGCTTACAAAATGCATGACTAATCTACTGAAGTATCACGGTTACCCGTTCATCTTCCTCACTAGTATTGAGCATACTTGACCGTGGCGGCGCGGCTTAAGGTTTGCTTTGCGCTGAATATCGGAAAACAAATTTAACTTTACGGTTCGAGTTAAATCGGGATCCAGAAATTGCTAGTGAGTACACCTACCCGGAATTGCTACTTCGTAACGTGTGGGTAAATAACCGATAACCGATTTTAGAGAATACAGAATGGCACCGATACCTGGACGAAGTTGCTTTTTTCAAATGCCTTCTC
Source organism: Tanypteryx hageni (assembly GCA_028673005.1). Lineage (NCBI taxonomy): Eukaryota > Metazoa > Arthropoda > Insecta > Odonata > Petaluridae > Tanypteryx > Tanypteryx hageni. Next base: position 45,156,162 of record CM054120.1, read on the forward strand.
AGCTAGAGGGATATTTGCCTTCATGTATTTTCCAACAGCCAACAGATTATTTACAACCATGGGAAATTTTTTAAATGCAAATATATGAAGATTTATTAATCTTTGAAGACGAAGATGATGCCTATCAATCATTGCTCCAAGAAATGTCTGAGGTATTAAGGACACAACGACAAAACCTAGGTGAATATGGGCGGGCAAAATTGTAGGAAAACGTGCTTCATAGGATGAAAAACAATTAGATTCCGAACAACCTCTGCAAACTGCAACGGATGTGCTAAGTATGGCGAAAGAGGAACATTTTGGAATTAATTAGATAATAGGAGGACTGTGCAAATTCTATATTCACCAGTGTGTAGTGCCTATTTTATAATTGGCTACGGAGGAACAGAAAAAACATCTGTATACCGGTGCTTTATAGACAATTTCTTAGGACTCAACTTTGGCGTTATTCCTGTTGCTGCCAGAAGGTCGTACCGTTCATAGTCCTATTGCAGATAAATGAAACATCAATGAAAATTAACAGTGCAGAAGCCGCAAATACACGAAGTGGAAATATTTATTTGCGATGAGGCACCTATGGCCGCAGCCTACAAACTCAGGCGCGTCAATCACTTTCCCAAGACATCATGGACAATTACGTTGCTTACGGCAGAAAATTGTCTTTGGTGGCGACTTCAGGCAAGTATTGTTTGTGGTTCCTCATGGGTCCCTTAACTCAATCATAGGAAACTATACTCACCATTCTGGCCACTGCATCAATTACGGAAATTAATAAAAAAATATGCGTGATAAATTAAATGGACAACAGTTTTCTAACTTCATTCTTTCAAGTAGTGACGCCCAATATTCCACAGTTGACGGTTTTGATGGCGTTGCTGTAATGCTCGATGATTTAATCGTTCAGGGAGATCTTATCAATAGTGTTTTGTAAAATATCTCATCACTCGATTTTTCATATCCTGTTAATATTAGCTTCCCCAAACAATGGCATTAGCGATAAAATTATTGGCATATTTCCAGGAATATCATGTACATAAATTAGTGTTTACATCGTTATTTTCGAGGGTGGTGATGAACACTTACGATATCCAAACAGAATTTCTGGACAATTTTAATTTATGTGGATTAGTTATAGTAATTCTGCAACGTAACTCAAGCATTCCTGTGGTCTCATGAATGATACAAGGTGTAGAATAGCCAATATGTTTGAGAATTGTTTGGATTTACTGAGAAGCTGCTGGAAGAATGGTTTCATTACCACTCATAGACCTCGGACCATCTTACACAACACTCCCCTTCTGCATCAAACGCAGGCAATTCCCCATAACTCTCGCGTTTGCGATGACTATTAATAAGCCAGAGGGGCAAACGTTAGAAATGGCAGGCCTTTACTCGGCTAAACCCGTTTCCATTTATGAGCAGTTATATTTATATCTATGTCCCGTGACAGAGCATGGAAAACACCGCGTTAGCCGAAATCAGGGATATCAAAACCAAGGGCATATGGGAAATACACATATGTTGTGTCTTGCAAATGCCTTTCTCCATGCAGATTGATGACTATGACTACAATAGCGATGAGAAGTTTCTCTCGACATCAGCGTCCTCAAGAATAATTATCTGCAATTATTACACTCGTGAATAATTTTACATTCGAAAATACTTTGAATGACTTCACTGTGAAAGAACAATAAGTAAGCAATATTATTATCTGTTACAATGGATAATTAAATATCGATGCGCGATTAAAATTACCGTTGGCGACGCTGACATTGATGTCAATATTTACATGAAAATTTGTATACGAAATATGACGCTAGATGGCATTGGGATAATTTTGATTGCCATTAAAATCACTCATGGCAGCGTAGGAATCGCTATCAACAATTACAAAATTCTATCATAAAATTGGAAAATAAAGTACTACTACTAGTACTTGACATAAATTTAGACGAATAATCCTAATATCTCTTAGACAATCCATTTCATAAAAAAATGTTTCAAACAATATCGTAGAAACTTATATTGTCTACATCATGAATAATTACAAAGACTTACATAAATTAAGTCCTTAACGAAATATTTGGAAGAAACGGAAAAATGAACACAGTAAATCTCTTTCGATTGACCAATTTTTTGCCAAAATCTAATATATTTTTTTACTTTTTAACAAAAATCTTAAATATAAAGGTTTTTACTGATGTAATTAGTAGTTCTGGAGGTAGAGCGCACGTAGCATTCCAGCCACACACAGACATCATCGAGAACGTACTGAGGGAAACTTAAAATGTGTATTTCCGTAGAAATCTGGAATGGTGAAAGTAATAACTTCATCCGTTTAATCCGGCTGAACTGAATCGTGTCTAGGTGAACGCCTAGATCAGTTTTAATGCGCAGTCCTTGCCTGTTGACTTTAACCTGACTAAATACCTGAGCGTGTAAGGGGCATTTCGGTCTCAACTCACAGTTCCCATCTTATATCTCGGGGAGAAGAGTAGCAGTAGTAGCTTTGTTAGCGAGGTCTAAACACCGAGGTTGCATCAGCCGCGAGAGTGAGTAGGAACTGAGCCACTACAAAATAAATATTTTTGTATATGCAAATTTGTTTGTCAATACGTATTTAATGAAACAATATTTTATCTAGACTGAAATTTAAAGAAATATATAATTTACATTATATTATGTTCCAGAGAGTTGAGTTCTATTCTTGGCCTCGTATTAATGCTTAATAAACGCACCATGTTATTGCTTTAATACGGATCAGACTTTTATACAATGGTATAACACATACAGAATCTATTAAGTAGTGAGATGGTTGAAGGAAAAAGTAATGGAAATGGCCAGAAATTGAGGAAAAGGAAGAGGAGGACGTAGAATTTGCATAGAATTAAAAGGAGCTGCAGCACAAAAATAAAAATAATAAATTATAATTCATTATAAAACATTTTATACGCTCGAATGACGCACCATTTCCAAACGGTGAGATTTCATTGAACTAAATAATACGTTATTTTCAATGGATTTCTTTAAATGATAACACAGAAAATATTTCGAACCGAATTTATAATACGACTGAAAAATAACATTCTATTACTTTTTAAAAATTTCTTTAAAGAAAGCCAATTTTCTGAAGTAATTTAAATATTACTATAGTTAAAAGATAATTACGATCTTAAAATATTGTTAAAACTAATTGCAGTTCTTGTAAGTATTTAGTTCACAGTAAGTTACTACACATTTTTCCTTTGATGGTAAATTGACTGTTCATTAACATTTATCCGGCTTTTAAGCATGAGACTAAAATAATTCAATTATTAAGTTAAATTGTATTCGTTTTAAATAATTTATAATTTTCTCAAATGTTTAAATTAAATTTCTGCAGATTCTTCATATTTTATATCTTATTATTTCCATTTTACTCTTATTTTCAGCTAATATTTGGATAGGAATTTGACCTCTCTGATAATACTTTTTAAACAATATAACAAAGATAACTATCAAAAACACTGATTTGATTGTGCATGAAAGCCAAACCTGATCAAAGCAAATTTTACTGTTTTTTCATGACGAAATCAAATATCTTTGCAATAATTTTATGATGCTTTAATGAGAGAGAGAGAGAGAGGAAGAATGAAATGAGAGAGAGAGATAGGGAGTGAGAGACAAAATTAAATGTTCCATAAATTACAAATAGTTTTGGGCATGTAAGAATTCTATAACGCAATGTATTTCTTTGTCATAAAATTTCTATTAGCCAAAACTATTTTTACTCTATGGAACACTCAATTATATATCCAATTTTTACTTGTTTGCATTGTTATAAGCCTATAGCTGTCTTCTAAATGTTGTACTTGATACTACAGGTGAATGGCAGGTGTTAATCAACAGAACTCTTATCGTATGGAAAGAACAGAAAAATGGTCAATTTTAGTGTCTTACATTACATTATATTTTACATATTATAATACATGTATTATGCATGCAGAGTGGTAGCCAAATTAATATAATGTTTGCTGCTAACCCCAAAGTCAACGGTTCGAATTCGACAGGGCCTTTCCATGCGCCCCCAGACCAACCAACGAAGTCAAAAATAACCAATGAAACTTTCAATGAAAAACACATCTGGTTTGCTAATGTATTAATATACTGTAATGTTTCTATTTGATGTACCAAATAAACTGCAAAAATAAAATTATTTTCACAGAACAAAAATTTTAACATGACTGTTTAAATAAAAATAATTCTCAGCATTGGTAGTTTAAATGACTTTAAATTACTAACAAATTAAAGTAATCACCACTTGTCATATACGGCAACAAATGTCGTAAATGGGTAGGTCTATATGATAAATGCATTCGAAAGAAAATTATGAATGCACTTTTCTCCAAAACTAGAAGGAATTCTATCAAAGAGTTTTACGAAAAAAATATTTATTTTATTCTGTTGTACAAAGTATGTAAAGAAATAGTTTTATTGGATATCCCATGAGTTAAAGCGTGAAGTTCATTTTTCCAGTCAAGTTCTAATACAGTGATTTGGGGCGAGTTTGTCAATTTCGTCAATTACAGTGAAACCTCAAACTATTTTTTTGTTAAGGGACCTGAAAAAAGTCAATAAATGCTGGAAAATGAAGAAACCAGAAAATTAGGTAATATTTCAAAAACACGAGAACAGCAGAGCATGGCTATGTTGAAAATTATATATTATTCAAGTATCAACACTGCACATAATAATAAAAACTATTTTATCGTGACACCGTTGTTAGGTTCTAAATGAATCTGATTATTCCATGCAATATAATTATATAATATAATATAATTTTTCAAATAACGTACTAGTTTTTCGTTGTTACTCGGAAAACTCTTAGAGCAGCGTTCAGGCCAGTGATATTCTATAATTTGAATACTTGAACAGCAAAAGTCGATGAAAATTTTGATATGTGTAGCAGATTACTGTTCGATGAAACAAATTAATGTAATATATTTCGCATTTTGAGATGAAAAATCAAATTTCTGCCTTCGTTACCTTGAGTCACAAATTGCGATGCGAAAATTTTCAAAATAAACCTTAGTCCTAAATCCATTTGCTGGATCTTAACTCCCCTCTCTTTTCATCAACCCAGATAATTTTTTTCAGCTTAGCATTCGGACAGTTTGATTTTGCGATTATTTTTCTTCGGTCAAAATCAAAATGCTGAAATTTTGGCTCATAAAAGTGATTTGAAATGAGAATGCATATACCTGTTATGTATACTGCGCAATCAGAGAGTATGTAGTAAAATAACTCGGAAACGAGGTAAAATAACGCTATTTATTTATTAATTGACTTTTCGCCGGTAATTTTCAAAGTTGACGTTTGGTTGATTTTCAATCAAACCTTCTTTACGTTTATTGTCTAAATAAATAAAAATAAATTTTATAAGTTAGTAACTTTTATAAAGCGTTAGAAAAATCCGAATCTTCGTGCGTTCTATCATGTTTAGTCATAGCCATTATTATGTGGGAAATCCACATGTTGGATCCGGAAATGCGATCAAGATTCTGGTTTAGAAGGCTTTGCATCCGGGCATAGATGGAAATGATACGGAAAACAGCACTTCAAACACGTGGAGCCTAGATGTATTATATCAAGGGTCCCCAAACGTTTTTGAAAGGAGGGCCACATAGGAATATTGAAAGAGCTAGGCGGGACGGATCGAAAAAAAACGTTTCAAAATTTAAAATATTTTATTCTATAATTACCTAAGCATACATGCATATATAGCTATAAGTAAACGTGAATAAATTTAAGAAAAAATTCTAATGCCAACAATTGGAAACACTGATTTTATGATGTTTAATTCAATTTCCGCGGGCCGGATAAAACCCTTTCTCGGGCCGGATCCGGCCCACGGGCCGTAGTTTGCGGACACCTGTATTAGATAATAAATTCCATGTGTTCTAGGAGAATATTTATAATTTTCCAACCAATTAAGGCAACTATTCATAATTTTCAAATTGGCAAACGGCTCGTGTCCAAGTTTTCGTATTTCAAGTTTCGTTACTCTGATCACCTGGCATGAGCAATAAGAATAATCATCATTAAGACAATACCCCATACACTAAATTTATGGAAAAATTAGAATATTTTGTGTTAAGATTATGGCATCATCATCCGTTCCTTTAGCACTTATTTGGATAAAAAATCGCGAAATAGGTATTATGCCATAATATTTAAAATTGAAAAAACAAAATTTCTCTAAAAACTACGAAACACAACATTAAAATAACTTTCACGTTTTACTAAATTTCGTGTGTTAGTAAAATGACGTCATCATAAGTTTACGTCGTAACTTAAAATCAATGACATAATAATAATATATAAATAAGACAATAATTTTCATTTTCTGCGAAATAAAGGCAACTATCCGTGATGTCTAATTTCTCTGGCAATCGGCTCGTGTCAAAGTTTTCGAATTTCAGGTTTCATGGCACAGATCGTCCTGTTTCAGCAATAACTATAATCATCATTAGGACAATAGCCTATGTTTTAAACTAAAATACATGTAAAAATTAGGATAATTTTGGTGTTAGGGTTATGGCGTCATCATCCGTGCCTTTTAGTTCGTAACCGGATAAAAAATTAATTTAAAATAATCAAGTCGTCATATGTATACGTCTTTGGCTGAAATAAAATCGATTTTAATGCAGTCTAAACACCAAATCAATGCTTTAGAAATATGGAAAATCAATTTCCATTTAAAGGCATTGGAATTGTTGCTATGATAGTTAATATTTTTCATTGTTGAAAACCGAAAAACTTTTCATAATTTTATGATTAAAATCAAATTAATACGCGAATTCATCATTGATTTGAATATTTCTTCAAGAAAAATAAACTTCATTCTTTCATCCACGGTACGATGCATGTCCCGGCTTCTTATCTTAATTGTAAATAATTCACAAAAGCAATTAAAGCAATTTTATATAGCCCCGCACAGTTTTCAATGCTTTTCTTATGGTTGCTAAAAATTAGACATAGGGGTCAAAAACTCCTCTTAAATATAGCATTCTCTAAAATTTAGGATTTTTTCTAGAAGTTGTACCAAATGAACTACATTCATGCCAAATTTCAGCTCTGTAGGACTTCTAGAAGTACCTTAGGTTTTATATGATATATATATATATATATATATATATATAACCTATATCATATATCTTATATATGTACAAAGTATCTATATATAATGATTTCAGCAAGCATTTAGGGCAGGGCTAGACAAATTTTCCAAAAATCTAGGCGCCATCTCCAAAACATAGGAGTCAACGTCGACGATAGTACATCATTTTGGCGGATATTTTTTATCATCCTCAAAAAAATAAATGTTTAATAATTATGACTTGAATCTGCCACAATAATTAAGCTATGCACATTTATTTCTGTCACATTAAGTAGCAGAACATAATAAAACGAGCCCTATACATACGTAAAAGTCTAATGATATCCTGAGAACATCTAGTTTACGAACAAAAATAAAAATTTGCATTTATTTTCAGGAACTTGAATGCTTCCGACAGCTATATATTATGTTTTGCTGCTCCTGCTGCTGAGCTCGACAATAGAATATGACTACAGCGCGAGACTACAGTATAACCAAAACCTAACTACAGCACGCATATACAATATTTAGTGGCCATTATGAAAATCTTAGGCGCCATGGCGATCTGGCGCCCGGGATTTGGCGAGCCCTGATTTAGGGTTCCATTTATTTACATCGCTATTTGCATATAACATTAGGCATCAATCAATACCTTCAATTAATAATGGAAATCAAATTGGATTGACAGTTAGGGGAGCAATTAATATTTGTATATTCTAACAGCTTTTATGTAGGTGAGAGTGGTGGAAATTAAAAGAGCCTTAATAATTTATTTTAACTTTTTTGTGAGATAGAATTCGAATCCGTGTCGAATTATCGTAAAAATGCGCATAGAAACACAAAAAAAAATATTTATCAGGTTATTAACAGTGTTAGCTAACACTACAATTCCTATAGTCGCCGCATTTTAGAGTCCAATAGTTATATGTGGGAATTAGTTTAAACCCGCAAGGACACATCGATGTTATTTGGATTGTCATTCGTACCTTTGGTGAATGTTGTCGAGGAGTTCGACTTCAATACAGTAGACACCGGTGAAAACTTGGATGAGCTAACAGACTATGTCGAATAAACGTTCAATTTTAGTAGGCAAGCTAGAGGCCGAAGAAGGGCAGAAAACTCCAGATTTGCGTCAGATGCATGGAATGTTCACAATGCAGTTTTCAATAGGGAACAAAGAACATAAATGGCTGGCACAGCAAATGTCAGTAAATGATGACAGTGCACCACACGTCCTTTGGGAAAAGTAATGGAAGAGTTTAAGAAGAACTTTAGCAAAATTAATAAGTTATTACTCAACTTTTCAGGGGTAATACGCAGATAATGCCAAGTTTTAATAGACGCTACGTCGCCAATCAACGGCATATTACCCAAATGGTTCTAAATTGTGTTGAATATAGAGGACAAAACCGCCTGGCTTTATATATCTTAGATATTGCCTATAGACAAAACGAATCCTTCTGAAGCTAACAAAGTAGATGAATTTGAAGATTAACATATCCAAAATTTACAAAGAATTTCATCACTTATTTTGATTGTAGAGAAAATTATTTCCAAAGAAATAACAGTAATTTTATTCAATTATTCATTAGTATATCATTTACACTAATTACTTAATAATAGTAAATGACCGGAATAAGAAATTGGTCACGTACATTATATTTGGAAGAACCAACGTATTGTTGTGCTCATTCAATTTAGAACTATTTCGATTGGACATTGTGATATTGAACCAAATATCTGGTTGGAGGATTTTCATGTTTGGATATTTTATTTCTTGGATCTCTTGGATAGGACCAATAATTTTTCCTATAATGGAGGCTATCAGTTGGTTTTATGTGATCGCAGGTTTGGATTTTTCTGTCATTCTGTCGACGTCCAGAAGGTGTTGTTAGAGGTGGGAGAATGGTAGGTGAAGGAAAGCGAGGGGTGAGAGGAGAGGCGTGAAGGAAAATATTGGGAAGACTCAGGTCCATGCGTCCAAATGAGGAAGATATAAGTAGGCTTGGTAGGATTCTATTTAAATAGATAATTTCCGATAAAATTCGAATTCGTAAAAAAATAATATTCGACGGAAATGAAGCGTTGTCGATAAGTTTCGATTTCTTACCCTTTAATTTTCTACGAAATTATGCGTCATGACTTTTGAATTTGAATTACCACACTAAAGCAATATATTTTAGCGCCAAACATCCAAAAAAGAAGAGAAAAATTGGTATTTGTAATATCAGATGGCCGCACTTTATTCGGAATTCCATAAGCTTTGCGTTCTATGTCCCCTTATGTCGTTTTCTTAAGGACCCCTACTGAGCTGCCACGGGGTTTCAAGTAAAATTTTTTAAAGAACTAAACAATATGATCGGTTTATTGCACTATCTTTACCATCGGCTAGATCCGATAATCCCTACGCATTTGGGTCGTAATCTTGATACGATCAGCCGCCGTACTTCATTTGCCGAAAAGTCATTGGACGTCTTTTGAGCGACAAGATCTGCCGGCCTCCTCCAAGTTACGAAAGATGGATTTCCCCAAACTGAAAAATGAAATGCTTATCGCCAGATGCCTATATAGTATTTTCACAAACATACTCATTAAATTTATATTTTAAGGAATCATACCCACAATCTATCCTCCAATGAGAGTTCCTTGTGCTTAGCTTTACTTGCATTGCTGTAGAAGCATCGTTCGGTGTTCGCAACCTGGGCTTTTTCCTGGATTCATAGCCGTTACTCATCAAGGTAAAAATTTTCATATATGCATTTGGGTGTACGTTATACTCACGTAAAATTGAGTTTGTTATTAAATAGTCAAGATTTCGTGAATAAGGGACGCGATTAACGAATAAAATATACATTCTGATTTATTTCGAAAAATTAGCTGTGGCCGAAGTCAACTGCTCATCAACTGCGTCAATATTTAGAGAACAGCATACGATCCGGCTTACAGGAAATGTCATTAAAGTGTATGTATAACACTTTTATTAAAATCTGGTTAAAAGGAATTCAATTTATAAGATTTTCCTAGATAAAAATGGATAAAATATATTCAAATATATGTCGATAATAGTAGTTGATTTTTCGAAAGAATAAACGTTGATATGAGTAGTCGATTCTTAGAAATACAAACTACCTTGCCAAATAAATTGAATTATATACGTCGATTTTCGCTGTCGATTTTTAGGAAAAATGAACGTCGGTTTTAGTCGTCAAATTTTCTGAAAAATGAACGTCAAAAATTATCAAGGCAAGATATAAGACGTATCTCAGCCGCAATAGTGATCTGAGAAGTACGGCTAGGAAATGACTCTCCCAATCCGCTACGTAGAAATTGGCATATGAATGCCGATCGCAGTACCTCTCATTTGAAGGTAGTGGCGCCCTCCAAAAGACGTTCTATTTAAGCACCATTTCTACCAAATCCATTAGGAAATGGGATGAAGTTCTTGCGTCGATAGCCTTGAGTTCAGAAGTTTAAGTTTTCTAAGGGCAGAGGATCCGTGATCGTGGGGGATGTTTGTGTAGAGGCAGCAGACGTCGATAGTGATCAAAATGGTGTTACGTGAGAGAGAGGAGGGGGGAGGTATTCAGGCGTTGTCAAAGGAGTCCAGCCCGAAAAGCTTCCGATTTTGTGTTATTTTTTCGTCTTTCTACGTGTATTATATAAACGCCATTGTCATCATTGCATTCATCGCTCACAAACTTATTAATGTAAACTAGTATTAATAAGCGCCAAAAGATTACAATAGATATTGTGATTATTTCTTCGAGTTTTTACTTTTGATTGGAGGACAAATAATTTTCATTTTTCAAAGCGTTAGGGACCCATTTTTCGAATTTGCACCCGGGCTCAATGAAGGATGATTACGCGCAGGACAAAATAGTGCATTAATGTGGTCTTTACGTTGATATCTCTTTAACTTTGCAATATACATAGGTTTTTGAATTATATTCTTCTCTTCGAATATGGCGATGCTCACTGCGAAATTATTCGGCTGTTTTTTCATACACTGTATCCGGTTTCTGTAATCTGAAAAGAAATGCAGCAGCTAACGCAACATCCAGAGATTTTGGAAAAAGTTCATAGTGATCGATAATATTTTAATTTACATAATGTTTTCATAAATAGAGTGAATTTATTAATTCAACATATTTTTATTCTCCCAATTTGCTCGTAAATTTTGGCGATGGTACCATTTAAATCGCTTAGAAAATTAAGGGATATCACTTGACGAGTCCTCCGATTCCTATGTCATCTGCGTGAGTAGAAGAAAACTGTTTAGGAAGGTAACATTATTCTCTATTATGCGGGTATGAGATTTATAAAATTATACTTGAGTAAGCAATGTCTATATTCAAAATTGTCACATGCGTCGTTTTCCGAAAGGATTTACTATTGCTAGACGACTTTCCTGTCGCATTTCGGTCATTGCTGAAAGTCGGTCGCATTTTCTTCGGCATAATTTGTTGCTCGGTGGGGCGCCCGTAGAAGGTGGGCTCGTGTGCATTGCACACCTTGCACATCGATAGTTACGCCACTGGTTACGCTACGGACAATGACATACTTTTGTGAACTATTTTTAAAAAGGTCTTCCGTACAAAATTGAGCCGTTTCTATGGCCCATATGCCCTAATAAAAGATTTCATTGCATCAAAATATAATGGCTCATTATCAATTGAGACCTTTAGTTCTGGCTGCAAACGTTGGTTGTCTCAATTCGCATGCTTGCAAGCACAAGAGCGCTCGGGTAATTATTAAATTAGTCACAACTTTAAAAATTCAGATTTTTAAGAGCGCAATAATGATTACTTCGAAAATTATGTACCTAATGTTCATAATTAATGTTTAAAAATCTACAATTTTAAATTGAAAAATGGTAAAAATAAACATTATATCTCTACGAAAAGCCTCCACTAAAAGAAATTAAGATTAATGGCTCGCTTAACTACCTAGTGCTTGCCCTGTCCTCCGGAATGACACGTCTACTTTTGTAATTTATTGAAAACCCACTCACACAGACAAGGTTTTCCGAATCACTCTTCCCATCATTTTCCCCATAAGTAAATTGCTTTCCATTCAATGATTCGCCGGTTTATTAAAATTCCCTTCTCTACGCCCAATTTCTCGAATGAGCTTAAAACAATGAAGAATTTTACCATTAAGAACAGTTATAAGAGCAAATCGATAGATGAATCTATTAGAAAAAATTTGAATCAACGCTTTGCAAAAATCGCGTCTATCCTACCAGTTTTCACTTCTAAGCCTCTATGCTGATCCAAACTCCCATTTGTGAGAAACCTTTCTTGCAAGTTATCTTGCATTTTTCCAAAAGCTAACTTAAAATCTGTGTTCTACTTTACCATTACTTTTTTCCAAATGCTCCTTGATATAAAAGACCAAGCGGTATGGAGTTTTGATAAGAAGATTTGTTAACGTAAGCGTTGGTTGGATTTGAACAATTCCTTTCCCCAGTTGGCGAATCACATTTTGGACCACAACTAAAATAGTTATTTTCATCAAAGTTTAATCCATTTTAACTTAAATGACGTATACTAGATGCTCTAGAGCAGTGGTGCCCAAAGTACGGCACGCGAGCAACATCCGGCTCGCCTAGCGTCTTCGTCCGGCCCCCTCATTTAGTTTGACATTTAAAGGAAACAATTTAGCAAAATGATAATAGAAAATTATAAAAATATTATATTTTGTCATTACCCATATTTTCCCATAATAGATAGTTTTAAGACAAATCAGGTAATACTGAAAAACAAATAAACCCTTTAAAATATGCTTCAACTCTTCCGCTGGGTGTGGCCCGCGAAGAGGGCAGAAATGAGTTTCGTGCCCCGTGATGAGTGCAGCAACGGGTTATGTGGCCCTCGAGCAGAAACTGCCCTAGAGCAATTAGAAATTATCATTTGTGAGTTTAAGAATTCGTTACTCGTCAACGAATTAACTTATCAAAAACATTCTCCTCTATTATTGTATCGACAATCTTGTACGTGTTTTGTAGCTTTTGATGTTAATTTGCTCTTTCACTCTCACTCAAACATATCCTAAGCGTCACTCAAACTATCCAATCGCCTTCACTGTTGTCTTGTCAACCTCCTCTTTTACTTTCTTCCCCACTTTCTTCCCCACTTTCTTCCTCATTATGGAACTTTAAGAAATACCATACCTCTTTATGATAATACGCCTTTATGTGCTTTTAATAAAATTTTCTCGTAGAAAAAATTTATTTTTCTTCTTCAGTTATGAGTAAATTCCACAAATTGGTGTTCGACTTCATCAATGAAAATGACCGAGACTATCATGTCACTGAAAACTAACAGTGACGCATGAAACAAAGCCGTAGAGCGATGCATACCAACCGCCAACCATGTCTGTTTTAGTTCAAATTCCTTTACTTTGCCGAAACGTGTTATATCGTATGTCTGTTTAACCAAAACTCTCATTTTCGTAATGAAATTCCTACCCTTTGCAGAACGTTCCTCTTCTGATGGTCCCTTTATCTGGCGTTGGATAGAAAAGGAGCTTTTACCTTCTTCCCCCATCGCCCACGATAAGTCCTGCTATCTAACTTTCTACTTAAATAGGATTTCCTCTCAGTGAACCACCACCGCACTATGCTTTCCATTCCCCTACGTCTACCCCTTTCTAATCTTTCCCTACTTTTTTCAGATACCCCCCTGCCACGATTCACGCTCCTACCAACATACACTTTTTACTCGCCTCCAATCCTCCCTTTCCACTATTCCTCCCTTCTACCTCCGCCCCCCTCCCCTCTTCACCCAGCCAATATTCTTCGCTATCATCCGGCCCCCTTTCCCATCTTTGGCAGTAGGCGCCCCGTCGTGCCGTTAAAGCAAATTGGGTGTGCGGGCGAGGCTTCGACGGGAGCCATAACGGCAGACCTCTGCATGGGGAAGCACAGGGAGGCAGGGGCCGCACCATCGATTGGTTCCACGAACACGCTCTTCTGGGACAGTGACTGCCCGAGTCCCCGGGGACGAGGCCGTCGCCTACGTGACGCGTCTTTGCCCCAACCGCCCATCGTAAATGGCGCCCATCTGGGGATTCCATCGTTTGAGTCTCCGACTTCTAGAGGTTACCACTTCCCCTTGAGTCATGAGCACCTTCGCACGCGCTCCACTTCCACCACTTGCTCGGCAGCCGTTTCTTTTAGCTCGCTCCAATAGGTTCGTCAAGAGATATGATCATTAATTATTAAATAATTACAATTATAATTATTTTTCTTTTGATTTGAAGTACGCTGCTTGATTTTAAATTAACATGGCAGGTATTTGGTTCTGAGATCAATGGATTTAATGATATTTTGCGATGACTACTGCATTACGTAATCAGTAGTTCTTTTCCACATACATACATTTGTCCCAATTGGAACCGAATTTTCAATGCCATCTTTCATTTATTTACAAATACTACTCATAAAACCTACTTCTGTATTCTTGTTCTGGTCTAAAAGTTTGTTGTAGCAATGAAAACAAACAAACCATAAAAACCTAGTTCGTTTGCGTAATATTTAAGGGTATTAAGTGATGTATAATGTCACCCGATAAAATAAAAGAACGATAACATATTTATTGCTATTATATGTTTATTAGCATTTGATTATTTTATTTAATCCAACCGTTAAGTAGAAATTTGGTTTTGGCTATGTTGATTAATATATTTAAGGTATTACTAAAGTTAAAACTATACTGATATATATATATATATATATTTATATATATATATATATATATATATATATATATATATATATTCTTTATTCGTTTTAGCTTTCATTCGTGTAAATATTCCACTTCTTTTCCATTATGAAAAATAATGTGAAATTAAAACATTTAAAATACAATGGAATAATAAGATTGGTTAATAAAATTGGTTAACACAATTTTCATCCCACGGTACTAACAATATAAAATTCCAATTTGCGTCTTTAAGAGTTGGAACTGGAGAGAATCTTAATGTTTTTCCATCATGTGAAAACAAAAACGTCGTACACATATCAATTTTGCAATATCAAATAATTACGAAATGATATGAATGGAGAAGCATTTCAACGAAAATTGTATTACAACCCAAAAAATCCAAACCTAAATAAAGAAGCACAGAAAAGAAAAATTTAACATTACAATAAACAGGGCCATCCCTTAAATACGGCGAATCGTGGCGGTCGCCACGGGCCCCCTGTCAATAGGGCCCCGCACTAAGCAGCAAGATGAAGAGTGTTGCTAAGCGTTGACGACACTCATGGGGTTCGGCTGAAAAGGCATTTGAAATTAACTACTACTTTTTCATCTTAGATCAGGCTCCCATGTCCAACGCGTTTCAAACAAACGGAAGAGTACGCAGATAAATTCGGCTTCCTATAAGGTTTTAAAAACATTGAGAATTAACAGAAGACTAAATGAATAAATAGTGTATAAATTTTGACAACATATTGAGTGATAATGATTCGTACGACATCGACAATAAAGGCCTTTTTTAGAACTGCATGTGCTACGATAGTTGAACTCCCGAGGAACTAAAAGTGCATTTAAAATACCTAAGCTTCTCAAGTCCCAAATACTGAGATAGCGTATAGGGTAATGTTAACAATTCTGGTGTCAGTGGCATCAGCGGAGCGACGTTTTTCGAAACTTAATAAAAAAACTCTCTTAGGACAGCAATGCCCAAAGAGAAGTTGAGTATATTGGCTATATTGTATATCGAGAGAGAAATAGCCTCAGATTAGGATAACAATGAACTGATGGCAGAGTTTGCTGCAAAATAGTAGAGGAAGTTGTATTTCTGAAAGTAGACAGAGCAATAAACAATGAGTTTATATTTTACATAACTAATAAGTTGACCTGACGTATTGTATGTTGTCATTCATTTGAGATTTCTGTATGTTTATATTCATTTCCAAATTGCAGTTATACATGCAGTTTTCCAGAGCCATTTGCGATAGATTAATGAGCATAGATCATTATGAATCAGCCTTAAATGATAAAATTCTTTTGGTTCTCCTAACTCGAGAAGCGATACCTCCTTTAAAAAAAAACAAAATAAGAAATATATGTATATGCAAATTATAAAATGAAATATACATATTAAAAATAGTATTCAATATTTTTTATAATTATATATTTAGTGCGCGAATTATAACTTGATGGTTTTAGGTTGTTAGGAGGCCTCTCAAATGCTAATCGCATCGGGCCCCGTACCCCCATAGGGACGGCTTTGACAATAAATATAAATTCCAAACACTATAAGAAAGTCACCATAAAAAAACGGAAAGGGTCGAGAGCATTTTGCGACAATCAAGATTTATATATATATACTAGAGAAAAAGGAAAGATAGTGATGACGGTGGCAACAAGGTATTGGAGCGAGCCCAGTAGAAACAGCAGTTGACGAGCCGCTTGAGGAGCTGCAGTAACTCACGTGAAACCACGACAAAAACACACAATAAAAGCTTTTCAGTCTTAAGCTCTTCTGTGACAGAAAGATTTCATTGCAGAAGTCGAGGAATTCAATTAAGCAATTGAGAGATATCTATATATATATATATATATATATATATATATATATATATATTAACTAAAGGAAAAGAAAAGGTAGTGATGAGGGTGGCAACAAGGTGTTGAGGGAAGCCCAGCGGACACTTACCAAGTTGAGGACCAAGCTGGTAGGCTGCTGGGGACGTCGAAGAGACACGTAAAACACACGAACACAAAAACACACGCAAGCTTATCGGGCCTATGCCCTTCTTCAGCGAAAGAGTAACGTAAATTGACACACTGGGCGGGGAATGACAGGGTGATGTGGGAAGGTTGATGATTGGAGGAGGTGGGGAGTAGGAGGGGTGGATAGCCAATAAAGAGGAAGTGTGGTAAGGGAAAGTGCGAATAACTACAAAGTAACAAGGAGACATTGTAAGGGGGCTAATAGGGTTAGCGGAGGTTGAGGCCAGGCGGAGAGAAAGAGTCGAGAAGATGGATATGTGCTAGTTCCCAGTGTCGGAGAAGGGGGGCAGGAGTGTGTATATATATATATAGGCACATATTTCTCAATTGCCAAATTGAATTCCTCATCTCCTGCCTTGAACTTGGAATCACTCCCAGATATATATATATATATATATATATATATATATATATATATATATACACATACATATACAGGCACATATATCTCAAATGGCAAATTGATTTCTTTAACTCCTACCCTGAACTTGGACTCACTCCCAAATGCCTCACTCTCAGATTTCCTCTTTCATGTATTCCTCCCCCATTTTGTGCTTCCCTTGCCCTCACCTATCACCTTGGTTTGCCAAATATTGTCCGTTCCATCATACACCATTACACCACATTCTCCAACACCCATTTAGTTAAAAGCATATCTTTCGTCTATCATCTTCTTCAATTGTTGAATTCCACGACGGACCTTGAAACCACTTCCTTCAAGCGGCTAAAGATAACACCGCATATAGCAACAGACCTTTCCGTAAACATTCCCTGATTGGCGCGCGGCACCTTCCACTAGGACTACCACTTCCATTCATATCATCTAGCGAGGCAAACGAATCTCCTCCTTCCCCGCCACTCCTCAGCTAAAAGTCCTCCCTTGCGGACCTCCTAGGTTTCCCAATCTTACCCTCAATGGTTACCATGAAAAGACCCATATATTCCCAACCCGCATTCCATTAACGCGCTCCTATTTCCAGTACACATCTGCCATCGCCTCCACCGCATGCAAACCAGACGAAGTCATGAAGCTTTCTTTTGACGTTCTCACTTTTGCTGAGAAAGCACTTCTTTCTCGAGGCATTTTTTTCTAACACACTACCAAACATGGTCATTTCTGCCTCCTTGCCGACGTGCAGTCCTTTGCCCGTACACTCCGCACTCCGTCCAAAAAGCAGCCTTCCTATAGAAGACGTTCTGCCCTCTGCCAAACCTCACTCCTGGTCTTTCACCGACCTTTTCCATTTCCAAAACCTACTTTTCAATACATTCCACCCACACTTCCCTCCCATTACCTGGTCGGGCAATACCTCAACTATATCCTCCTCAGAATCTCCCAGGCCAACTTTTCCAATCTACTTCACCACACAGAAAATCTTACCAGACTTGAAAGATATGTTATCTATTCCATGAAACATAATGGCAATACCAACATCCTCTCTGCAGACAAAAGGACTACGGTTGTGATGGACCGCGGCCTATACAACGAAGTAGCCGAGAGCCAACACCCCGACCAATCCTTTTTACCACCATCTTACCTCCAAACCCAAAGACCTCTACTCCTCCCATATGTTGTCGTATCTTTACTCTTAAGGAAAACAGGAAGGCTTCCCCGACTCAGTCATATCTCTGATGACCCAAACGAACCCCGTTTATCCACATTCAACCTTCTTCAAAATTCCATAAATCCAACATCCCTGGTAAACCCATTTTTCCGACCTTTAATTCCATTACAGAACGCACCTCTGCATTCGTGAATTCCCACCCAAAACCTATCATCCGTCAATTCCTAGCCTTCATCCCAGACACAAACAACTTCCTCCAACGCCTCAAACGTTTTCCCTCTCCTCTCCACACATAACATCATTTTGGCCACTATCAACGTCTACTCCCTCTACACAAACATATCTCATTCATTCTCATTCTCTGCACTAAGAAATCTCCTGGACTCAAGACCCCCTGACGCAAGACCATTTCCTCATGGATTTGGCAGAATTGTGCTAAAAAAGAACTACTTCTCTTTTGGAGGACGTCACTACCTCCAAATGATAGGTACTGTGATAGGCACTGGAATGGCGCCGTCATAGGCCAATTGCTAACTTAGGGAATGGGAGAGTCACTTTTTCAGGATACCTCTCAAACCACTTTTATGGCTGAGATAAATCGACGATATCTTCCTTATTTGGACGCATGGACCTGACTCCTATATTATCTTTCGCACCTCTCCTTTCAACTGTTGCTCTCCTTCATCCACCATTCCTCTACCTCCAACATGACCTTTCTGGACGTCGACCTCTAAGTCCACGACAGAAAAATCCGCACCTGCGTTCATATCAAACCCACCAACAACCTCCAACTATGAAAGTTTCCGTCCCATGGACTTTCTATCCACTTTGCCCTTGCTCGCCGAGCAGTCTCTTTTCCAATATTACCCTGCCCTCAAGGATTTCCTTAACAAAGGGATCAGGTCCATGAACAGATCCGGAGCGTGATTACGCCTACAACCAATAGATCCCACCCTCACACACCCATTATCCACGCATCCACCCCTTAACTCGCTCTAATCACATTTTTCCATCCTGATATCCATGAGGTCCTCAAGATAATCCTACATGCTGCCCTTTCAATTCACACCTCTTCCTCCCCCCAGCCCCTATTTATCAAGCTCTTACCCCTCTCCTTCTGCCGGCCCCCTAATTTCGGATATATCCTATGAAGGAAAAAAACACCTACATCCACCCCGCCACTCGATATAGGGTCTCACCCATGCGGCAAACCTTGCTGTCTCACTTACCCTATCCACCTACCCTCAACATCTATCTCCAGCCCTACACCAACATCACCTTCCCTATCACCTCCAGAAGCAACCGCTCCATCCGTAACGTCATTTACCTCCTCACCTGCATCCTATGTCCCGCATTTTACCAGCTATCCGTTAAGAATCCGTATAAACGGCCACCAGAATAGCGTCAATCCCAGATGTCCTCTGTCATTTGCATCACAAGCCAATATTTCCTTCAATAGTTGTTACAATGTAAGGTCTATTCACGTCTGACCTGACGACACTACAGTCCCCCTTCTCCGACAGTGGGTACTAGTCCACATACATCCTCACGTCTCTTTCTTCACCCCTGACATTAACCTCCGCTAACCTTATTGGCTATCCACCCATCCCCCTTCCCCGTCTCCTCCAATTACCAAACACTTCTCATTACGGTCACCCTTACCCATCCCTAGTGGATCATTTAGATAAAGTTACTCTCTCTGTCACTAAGGAAGGGCTTAAGCCCAAAAATCTTCCGTTTTTTGTGTTTTTACGTGTGTTACTTCGACACCCCCAGCAGATCGACAACTTGGTAAGTTCCCACTGTGCTCTCTCCAGCACCTTGTTGCCGCCGTCATTACTAACTATCCTTTTTTTCAAGAATATATATATATATATATATATATATATATATATATATATATATATATATATATATATATATATATATAAAATACCAACTCCAAGGTAGAATTAAACCATGTTCTTATTAACTGAGTTTTTGGTAGCCAAATTTTGTATTAAAGCAATAAACGTATTACAGAGTTCTGCTTAAATACATTTAAATGCATATAACTCTTGAATTTTTAGTAACCTATTTACGTTAAATAAATTATTTTTATTATTATCTCGACAGGACGAAGATCAAATACAAAATATAAATTTCGATTGATGACCCCCAATAGCCAACCCAATTTTTTTGAGTACCGCTCCCAGGAATGCCAGAAAAATACTTGTTTTCAAAGGCACGGTAAACGGTGCATAAGCGCAATGAGCTTTCAGTACATTGCAAATTTTAGCATTTAAAAATCGTATATCTTCATTAGAAATGCTAGCGCATCTCACATCGAACAACTATTTGGCAAAAATAAAGGCGAAGTTACCTAGTATGTATAACTTTTTTCGAATTTTGAAAGTCAACGATAAATGTGACTTGGTTAGCCTACACAGCTACAAAAACAAAAAACAAAAAAACAGACTGTGTGCCTTTTATTTGAAAAAGGTGTTGAATACGTCTGAATATTATAGAGAATTTTCTTTCTCAATTTCAATTGACAGTGTTTAAAAGCTAGGAACAGGATTTTTCTAAATAGTTGGCCTCAAATGAATCTTTGTGACACGTTGTCACTGACAACCTTTGTAGACAAGGTCTAACTTGCGTTTCCACTAAGAAGAATCGCTGCTAATAAAAATTGAAATTGAATATTGAGTTTGATATAGTTGTTTTTGGTCTATGTTTTCTTATGGATTAAAAAGAGCTTACGTGCGTGGTAAGCTTACGGTTACTTAAGTAGATGCAATAGGTGTCAGTTTAAATTTTAAATATGCGGAGTCTTTAATTGTATGGGAAATCATCGAATTCTTTACATTGCTAAAACATCAGCTATATGTAAATACGTTAAATTTAGTTTCATATATGCGCAGAGTTTAGTAAGAAAAAAGAAACTGATAATTTATGCGACAATAGTTAAAAATCCAACAAGAAGAAAGAATATGTTAGCGTTTAATTTAAAATGGTGGAAAGGGAAGTAGCTCTGGTATATAAGAAGGATATGATGAAAAGAGTGGGAAATATAATAGCAACGAACGATTGGTTGGTGAAAATAAAGCTTAATGCATTCCCAGTGGACATGCTGATAATTCGGGTGTATATACCAACTCCTGCTTACAAAGAAGAAATTAAGGAGACATGAACAAGTTATAAAAAATGACATTTACGGAGAAGCGGAAAGAAGAATGTTATACTGCATAATAAGGAGAGATTGGAACATCATACCCTCATTAAAATGTCTTTTGCTTCAATGCACACTGTTGTTCATCTTTAATTAATGTATCAAATGGGTGATCTGTTTGATAGAA
This sequence comes from Tanypteryx hageni, assembly GCA_028673005.1. Taxonomy (NCBI): domain Eukaryota; kingdom Metazoa; phylum Arthropoda; class Insecta; order Odonata; family Petaluridae; genus Tanypteryx; species Tanypteryx hageni. The sequence continues at coordinate 45,177,949 of CM054120.1, forward strand.
GATAAATTACAGTAAGGACTGCTCATACGTATATTACTACAATGATAGTGGCCATGTTTGTGTCGTTTTCCCATTTATACACTCATGGAGGATGTAAAGCGACTGAAGCGTCCAGTTATGTAGTGCCAGGAATGAAGACAAGAGCCTTTACGTTGATATAAGTTACATAGAAAATTTGGATATTTTCTGAAATCAGATTAAGTGACCATCCGTGCCTTAAGCATGTATTTGGATAAAAAATCGCGAAGTAGTTATGAATTCATTATATTTAATAATTGAAGTGAGTGACAATTTTTTAAAACTACGTAACACGATATAAACATATATTTGACGTTTTTGTTTGATAGTAAATGACGTTATTATAAGTATACGTCGTAGTTTAAACTAATTTCATTATAATGTATTCCAAAGATTTTCAATAAAACTACTAAGGCATTGCTATTATAATGAGTAGGTTATCACTCCTCATAATTAAAAGGAGTATTTTATTTTATTTTATACGAAATATCGTACTTCAAAATAATGGCGTCATCATATGTATGCGTCGTTGGCTGAAATAAATTCACTATTTAAAAGCAATTAATCGATGCCTTTACATAACAGATTACAATTCCCATTTTAAAAGTTTGTTCTACTTGCCATGGTGTTTGATATTTTTGTTGCTTAAAATGTCACTTTAAATTAAAAATTAATTTCTACGACAATCCGGCACCGATTTGAATTAATTTTTCAAACATAATTATTCCTTTCCGCCAGAGGCTTATTTTGATGCGCGCTTCTATCTCAATTTTAATTAATTTGAACATGGTATTTTATAAAGACCTTCAGAGATGTTTTTTATGGAGCAATGAAATACAAGGAATTGGATATCAAAAATAAATCTCCTCAAATTATTTTTTTTTAATTTCTCATAGGCTGAACCCAATGACCAATCCTACTACCAAATTTTAGGTCTGTAGCTCTTCAAAAAATCTCTAAACATTTATATTATCCTATATCTCATGTATATAGCAACTATTTTTAACAGACATTGTATATCATTCATATTTAAGAAGTTTATTTTCATTTTTTCAATAAAATGCTTTCTTTTCATGATTTCAAAATTTTCTAATGCCTTAAAAATACGTTCTTTTTCAATTAACTCAAAATCTATCATATTATTTGTGTTCACGCGTATGTAATGAAAACTCACTGGTCGAATATGCACTAATAATAAGTTTAAGTCGAAGAACGTTTAGACGGAATGTTGTAACAATCATTTTTGTTCCATTATATAATCCGTTACTGATTATTGGATTTTTGAAAAACAGGACTATACATGCAACTTATAAATTTAACGAATGCGGTGTCAAACCAGTTGGATTTAAATTATTGAGGAATTCTACCGAGAAACTGGCTTACAAGTTATTATCGTCATAGTCATCATTATCCACAACAAAAAGATAACACTTTTTCTTCTACAATGTTTTTACATCATAATTAATTTTTAACAAAAAATTGAAGATGCATTTACTGACGCAATTTAAAAAAGTGCGTTGTAAGTACTGAAATTTCTCAGAATTTTAATTTGATAATCCTGACGGCACCTCCTGTCGCCAAACGATTTTCCAAAAGAATTCTTCCGCAGTTTTAATAGTGAAATTAAAGGTATCACGAAGAGTGAATATTGAACTTTCTATCTATAACAATTTGTTTTGAAATTTAATTTCAACATTTTCCACCCAATGATTTTTTTTTCAAACAATTTCGTTAGCCTGAAAATTAGTCTTCTATCTCTTACTGTTTACTTACTGTTTTAATTAAATTAATTGCACAGACGGATAGACAGAGTGAAAATATAAGCGCGTTTAAAGAATTAAATCCGCAAATAAAATGAATAATATCGTCATCGAACTCAGTTTTCTCATAATGTTAACGCGAGCTCGAATGAGTGAATCATAGCAACTGAGCATTCCCAACCTTAAAAATTTGCGTTTTTTTGTATTAAAAACAGATTTTATAGATATTTGGGACCTTGATAGAGTTTTCACAGCTACCAATATTAAGGATAAATACCGAGTTCATATATCTATTCTAATTAACTTTTAAATGCAGTTTTATAATGTGAGAAAGCGATTCCAATGCATTTCTTACGGAAGACATGGTGTTGGAAAATCCCTTAAAAGAAAAGAATTTAATATTTATGATTTAAATTAGTATATGTGAAGAATAGGAGCGTTCTGCGTTTTAAAGTTTATGGATGACAAAAACAGTCTAAACACCAACAGTGCTATAAACTTCCAAAAAGGCTACATTATCCTACAAATAAGGTTCAAAACGAAAAACTACAGTAAAGTAATATAGATTATGTCACATTAAAAACTTACTAAGATGAAATGGACAATCCAATTCAAAATACGAAGCGCGTACACTTTCGATTCAAATCAAATGACAATTAAATGATAAACATGTGACCTTTACAAGTGACGCTTGTATAATTTATCTAAATCGCTTCTTTTAAATATATTTTACTAAAAACAGTATATAATTATAGATTTCAGGAATCTGTAATTTTGTAGAAAACATTGATATCCATTCCAACGGATACGCCGAAGAGTCTTCGCTTCTCTATCTTCCTTTCAATGAAATGCGATAATGTTCTTTCGAAGACGATCAACGATGTAATGCGAAAATCGCCGTCGAGGGTCAATGAAACAGAGGCGGAGAATAATGGAACCAAGCCGTTCAGAACCCCATTTTGATTTTTTTCGAGGGGAAGGATACAGAGTATAGCAAATGATGTTTTACGGAAGACACCATGAGGTACATATTCTCAGGACTACTAATTACAAATGTGAACGAACGGTTAATGCGTTGAGAATAACCTCTTTGAATTCCAACAAAGGAGACAGCGGTCACTTCCTTGCGCGTCGTAAAACCATCCTTTAACCTGAGTTCATAAAATCTCCGAATATATTATTGCGGTCGGCTTCAACCCACCGGAGATGCTCCCCATGATGTCATAGTAGGTACTCTCATTTAAAATTAACTCTTCCCATGAATAGCAACAGTAGCAAAGATGGGAGGAAATAATACGCCTAGGTGTCAATATTATTTTCTATGAATAAGCGATCGACGTACTTCCGTGCATCGGTGATTTTTCCAACACTTTCGGAAATGCGAGTTCCCTGTACTTCTTCGTGTTTGGTGAATCGAGCTGGAACCGAGACAATTTTGCAAAAATATTCTGGTTCGGTTTGCGGTTCTGAATAAAACTAATCTTCAGTTTCGGATCGGTTCGCGGTTTAGCGATATGAATGCGGTTCGTTTCAGCGGATCGGTTTCGTTTGCAGCTTTGATTTCTACATGGTCAGTTTTCCTTTTGAATGTCACAAATAGGGGACAAATATGAGAAACAAAAAGTAATGACCGATGGCCACGCTAATGTTATTCTTATTTCGTGAATTGATGTGATTTCTATCACTTCAGGGGTCAACGCGTTTTTCATTACATCGAAACTAGCCCTCAAATATGTCAATTAATTATTCGCCACTCATAACCTCAAAATGTGATCATGAAATTCATTTGTATGTCTACTAACTATGGTCATAATGTTCTACGATATCTGAGATTTACAAATCATTAGGCAATATGCTTCATCGAAATTCTGGGAGAGGCATCACATAGGCAAGGTAAGGTAAGAAAAAATGAACATTCTGATATTCCCCATTAGATAAATCTGCAGGGTAAAGGGGAGAAGAGATCTTCTGAGTGTGAGTACTGACACTCACTACTGAGGGCTGCGCTCTTATATCTTACCTAAAATATTTACGAATGAATGTAAGTGACTGGTAAAGTATAAGAATCGATTCATTCTCTCCCCATGCTTTCTTAAAGAACATTAGTCGTAGGTAATCCATTTTCTTTATTTTACCCTGTGCAGCACGAATGAAAAAGATATTAAAAATATTTCTAGATCATCTTGTTTACTTCAGGTTGCCATGAAGACTGTTTTCATAGTAAACAATTAATAAGACTAATACATTTTCTAAGTTGAAATGAATTACGACTCTCTTGTTGAATTTTTTCAAACTTTTCATGAATAACCGACATTAATGCAAAAATACACGCTCAGATAAAAAAACTGAAATTTAAAAGGGCCCCAATCCGAACTTGTATATTTCTCAAAACTCAAATAAAATGAAAAGGAAGTAGTACAGAAATCTAGCCTCCAAGTTTCAGTTCTTTAACGTCATAATTTTTATTTAAGTGCACAGACAGACAGACAGACGACAAATAATATCATAAGCGCATTCAAAAAACACACTAACTAGATACACATTTCGGCTGAAATGCAATCGTCTTCAGTGGTAATTCACCGAAAGTTGATACTAAAAATAACGTGTCGGTATGTTTGTTGTTTCTACACGTATGCGAAAAGGGGAGGGTTGTGAATGGGCCCCGACCGAGGGTATTCGGAGAGAGGGGTCTGGGGTTTGCGAATTTCAAAGGGAAGTTATTTAAATCTTAGGGAGCGAAGGTTTATGGCCAAACGAAAAGATAGAGGGGGTGGCTGTTGGTAGCCTTTGATAAACTCCGAGGATAATTTCTAAGAAATCGGTGCCATGTGCTTTATTAAGAACTAGCGTAATTACCCGTCAAATATAAAAGAATTATGATATAAATATTCCAAGTATATTTGCTTTCGCTATGAAAAATCAGTAAGATATGTTGAATGATAATAATAAATAAATAGTAATATTCCATGTCTCCCTCTCGCTGTCCGTCTCTCCCTCCCTTCCTCTCTTTCCTTCTCTCTCTCTCTCCCTCCCTCACTGCCTCTCTTTTGTCTCACCTCCCCCTCTCTCATTTTCTCCTGTCCCACGCCATAGCTCGCCCTCTTTTTCTCCGTCTCCATCTTAATCTCTTTCCTCCCGTCCTATTCTAATTCTATACCTCCCTTACTCTCTATGTACATTCCATTCTATATCCCTTCCTTCAGATCTCCCTTCACACATACCCTTCTCTTTTATTTTACATCTATATAGTTGTTTATATAAGCAAAAGTATCCAAACTAAATCCCAGTCCCATTAGGATTACGTATTTTCACGAAAAATCCTACGATAGTTTAAGGCAATCTATATCTACACGTATGAGGATTGTGACAACAATTGACTCTCGAAGTTTAACAATGGTGTGGTCAGAAAGGCAACATCCCGTTTAAAAGCAGATATTTTCCAAATAACGGAAATTTTGAAAATCGGTCGGAAGATTTTTTGGAAAATTTTACTACAAATTGTTTTTTTCTCAATTCAATTGTTTTTCCTCGATTCTACTGCTAAATAAAACCTGTTGCCAAAGGAACCAGGTCAAAAGTCTTCGAGTTATTCAAGTTCAAAAAGCGTTACAGACAGATGGACATAAGAAATTTTTATATACCGAATATAGCGGAGAGAGTGGAATTAAATCGAGATCGCTGTTGCCTTGTTTTCAGTTTAGAATGCGTTATGCTTTCAATTTTTTTGTTTTTAATTCAAAATCGTGGCTTTCATTGTTGTCAGATTTTGTCACCCCAGTCGAAAGGCGCCTGAGGTGGTTTCCTTGCCGCCTCACTTAACGTTACAGCCCTGCGTGTACCTCTATACATGCAATTTGCTATTCACGACGCGAAAAAGGAGAGACGGGAGCTGATCATCGCTTTTATGAGGGGCGGTAGCTTGGTCGCGCGCGCAGCAAATGGCAGGCGGGAAAATGAAGGGGTGGGGAATAGTTGTAGCAAAGAGTAAATAACAGGAGAGAGGAAGGAGGAAAGCGGCGGGTTTAGTATTTTGTTTGTGATACTCTGTAGTTAAACTGTCTGTCGCGCTCTGTCGATGTTTCACAGTTATTTTTTGTTCGTTCTTATTTTGTCATTATTATTATGGAAATTGATGGAATAATAGAAAATATGCATGCATACTATTCCCATTATTATTATGGATATTTTTTCGTCTTTGTGGTTCTTTCTCTTTCTTAGTTGTCTTTTCTTCATTGTTTTTTGTTCCTGTTGGTTCTTTTCCTTTGTTTTTCTTATTCATTCTTTACTTATTATTTTTGTATGTCATCGTTGTCGTCCTTCCGTTGTACGTTTTTTGTTTTTATTCGTTTGATGAGCGTTGTTCTTATTTGCTTGTTGTTTTTATTTCAATATAGCGATAGGATTAGATTTGGTGATCCTACAAATTATATGTAACGGCGTACATATTTCACCATTATTCTAATGGAGACATAACTCATTCGTGAAATTGTCAACAGATATTGCCTTTCGGGGGATCATATTAATCATTTTAATATTTTATTGTTTAATACTATCAAGTACAGGCCGCAAAATGCTTTTCTCATTGGGTTGTTAGTTTTTTGAATTCGGACGGAAAGGAAACAGAATACATTGCTTTTCAAGACACTAAGCAAAGCAGTCAGCCATGAAATTCTTGAGAGGCGAGGGCAAGAGATCAACTATAAGAAGTAAAAGGGAGCCATCTAGTGATGATCGAGGCGTGAAGGACCCAGGCACCAAAGAGAATAATAAATAAATATAAAGAGAAACACAAATATATATATATATATATATATATTAAAATACGTTCTTCAATGAAAACATTTCAACTATTTTTAGGCTATGATGTATTTTAACAGTAACTCAGGCCGAGAATGAGATCATTATAGGAGAAAATCTATTGACGACCTGTAAAATATGAACAGGAACAACAAACTTACTGTCCATTAATTATTAATTAATTATATTCTTTCCTCATTCATTTATAGAAAAATTTGGTTTCACCAAAATGTCTGAGAACGCTTACGTAAGTATATTTTATATGCAAAGGCTTAGAAGAAAGCCCTAAATTGACAGAGAAATGAATGCGATATGAAAGGTTATCTACTAAGGAAAAGCCCGAAAATGAGGCTTGGTATAATTTCTTACCTTCAAAATTTGCCGACAGGAGGAGGTTCAGGGAGTGAACACGGGCAGATCTACGAACGGGTTGCATTCCAAAAGTTCGTTCGAAAGTCTTTCTTTCGAGACACGTTGCCAAATTTTCCATCAACAAAATATAATATGTGGCGGTTTGGTTCCCGAGTCAGTCTACCAATAATAATTCTAGAAGACGATACTGTTATAAAATTTTGTTTTGTCTTTAATTATCCTCTCGATACTCAAACGATTAAGTAAATGAGAATGAGTAACGGACCATTTTGTCGCAGAACATCCAGCGGAACATCCCAGAAAAATAGTCATATACGAAAAATTATAACATACTAGGAAGTTGAGTATGCCCGTAACATTACATAAAATTTGAAAAAAGGACACTATAAATTTTTCAATCATTTTCTGAAAATTATTAAAGATTTCATCTATTAAAATTTGCTAGTGGTAATAAGAAACGCCTCGGATTAACTCACTTTCAACATTGATTATATACGTTTCGATTAGTGCATCAATGTTGAAAGGACAGAGAGAGCTCTCATAAAGTGTCAAAAATGGTTTTTGAGATCTTAGATTCATGCATTACGGCCAATTATATTTCCCATAATAGGCTCATTAACCCCGTTTTGGGATAAACTACTCGATATATAAATATAGGTTACACAATATATCCTGCTTTACTGCGAATACATTCCGAAGGCATAGCGTAGACCAAAGGCCATAGAATCGGTCGCGTCACTTGCTGTCGCTTAGCCACTTTCGTACCCTATAGTTTCTCGAGCTTTTCAACATCGCCGAGTCTCTAATTCGAAGGGATACTATCCGTCCAACGGGCAACTCCTCAATGTATAGACGCGTCACTGCCCATGACGCTTCACCAATCTGCCTAATGACATCCCACTGAATATCCGGACGGTCCTGCCCTGGATACACGTCCATCCACCCTCCGCTTCTCCCACTCACTCATTTGTATGAGCGGCATGACACGACTGCACCTATGTGTGGCTACGCGGAGAAAGTGGTGTCCCGAGGGAGCGGTCCAAAAAGGAAGTAACCTCTCAAGCCAGGGGAGATGGAGTAGGTGCCAAGGCGAGAGGGGAGAAAGGAGGGGGTAACAGTGGACTACGCAGTGTAAGAGGGTTCTCCGTGATCGCTCTCCAGCGGCACGCCCTTTGGAGGACAAAGCGCCCTGATTAACGCCGTATTCCTACTCCTACATCGCCCCTCTACCCTAAAACATCCACTCCACTATCTATCCTCTTTTCCCACCTTTCCACATAACCCCACGGTCTCCTACTCCGCTGGAAATCGCCTTCGATTCCCGCACTGCAAATCTCTCAACGCCTACGTAAAAATTTTTCCTTTGATACCACAGCTCCGCGACGTATTCCACTCCTCCATTGTCATCTACTTTAACTTAACCGAACTTACATCTTTCAAAACTAAAGCCACCCCACGTACATACTCTCCTCATCGCACATTCCCCACTTCCACGCACTTCCCGCACTTCCCTCACTTAACTGCCAAATCTTTCTCGCTGCGATCCTCTTCCCTCCATTCCTGCAACTGCCGAACAATCCTCCTACTCCCTAACATTCTGCTCCTCTCCGTATACCAAACCCAACACTCCACACCTGCACCTCAAACCCCATTCTACTATTACCACTCTCTTTAATACATTATCCTTCTTCTCCCTAAGCCCATATTACCACTCTCACACGTTCGGCTCAACTGAGACAACCATACCCATCTCTTGGCTATTGCCCATAGCCGCCATTAATCCTCCTCCACACCACCTTTCCTTCCAGCACATATGTCACTCTTCCTACACAGAGAACTCACCAATCTATTACCCTCCGTCTGCACCTGTTTCTCTTCAGTGACCATACGCTCCCACTCAGACTGCCAGATCATCCCCAACCAGACATTCCTTCTAAAGCTCTTTCTCCTACTCTCAGTGCCATCCGTCTCCGACATTCAGATTTTCTAAATTCATGGTCTTCTCCCATTATTACGACTCCTCCTCGCCTCTGCATTCCCATTCCAAATTTTAAGCCTGACGTCCATATACTTTAGACAAAAACGCCTCATCCTTGCCAATACATTCTCACTTCAATATACTGATCCTCCCCGTCCATATAATCCTCCATCCCTTCTCTTCCTCACAACCCATACTCAACCTCTCAAACTTTCTGTCCCTCTACGTATGTATAGGTCATTTTATCTACACTCCTACTCCTCCCAACCCATACCCTACTCCTCAAACTTTCTAATCAAACCCCGTCCATGTCATTTTCTCTCCTATTCTCCACTCCCCACCGATACCAACCATGTCCAACTTTCTGACCCTCTACGTCTATCATTTTCTCTCCACTCTTGCTCCTTCTAACCATCCATACTCTCCCTCTCCACACTTCTGATCATATTTGATCTTGTCATCCTCCCACATGTTTCTCTTCACCCATACCCTGCCTGTCCAACTTTCTTGTCCTTCTTGTCCATGTCATCGTCCCTTCCATCCTCCTCTTTCTATTCACGCATACCCATCCACTCCAAAATTTCTGATCCTCCCATTCAATGTCATCCTCCCCCCTCTTACTCAACCTCCCCATCCATATCCTCCCTAATCCAAATTTCTGATGATCTCCATCCATGTCATTCTCCCTCCATTCCTCCTCCTCTCCACCCATACCAAACCCTCTACAACTTTCTGATCATCCCTTTCAAGTCTTCCTCTCTACCTCCCTCCTCCGCATCCAAACCCTCCAAGTCCCACTATCTGATCCTCCCAGTCCATGCCCTTCTCACACCCTTCCTTTTCCTCCTCTTCATCCATAGCCTTCCTATCCAACTTCCTGATCCAACCATTCCATGACATCCTCTCTCCCTTCCTCCTCCCCACCCACAATCTCCTTGTTCAACTATCTGATCCTCCCTGTCCATGTGATCCTATCTCCTTTCCTCCTCCTCCACACACAAACCTTTCCTCTCCAACTTTCGGATACTTCCCGTCCAAGATATCCTCTCTCTCTTCCTCCACTCTAACTAAACCCTCCAAGTTCTAATTTTTGATCCTCCCACTTCCATGTCATCATCCCTACCTTAATCCTCTTCCTCCCCACCCACACCCTCCATGTCCATCTTTCTGATCCTCCCCGTCCTCCGTGCCTCCTCCCTCCCTCCCTCCCTTCATCCTTCCCATCCCTACCCTCCCTATCCAACTTTCTGATTATCCCATTCAATGTCATCATCCATCCCTTCCTCTTCCTTATCATCACCTACACCCTCTCTGTCCTATTTTAAATTCTCCCTGTCCATGTTATCTTCCCTCCCTTCCTCCTCCTCCACACCCACACCATCCCTGTCCTCCTCTTTTCCCTACCCAGACCCTTTCTCTCCAACTTTCTTACCCTCCCTGTCCATGTCATCCTCCCTCCTTTTCTCCTCCTCCTTCTCCCTCCTTTTCTCCTCCTCCTCCTCCCCGCTCATTCTCTCTCACCAATTTTTTATACTCCCTATAAAAAACACCCTCCTTACTTTTCTCCTCCTCCTCCCCACCCAAACCTTTCCTCTCCAACTTTCTGATTCTCCCCGTGCTAGACATCCTCTCTCCCATCCTCCTCTTCATTCACACCCTCCCAGTTCCACTTTCTGATCCTCCCCACCCTCACCCTTCCTGTCCTCCTCTTCCTCCCCATCCAAACCTTTACTGTCCAACATTCTTTTCCTTCCTGCCCATCTAACCCTCCCTTTTTTTCTCCTCCTCCACCTCCCCACTCATTCTCCCCCTCCACATTTTAATGTTCCCCGTCCAAATCACACTCCCTCCTTTCCTTCTCCTCACCCAAAACATTCCTCTCCAATTTTCTGATCCTCCCCGTTCAAGACATCCTTTCTCCCATCCTCCTCTCCACTCTCACCCTCCCAGTTCCACTTCCTTATCCTCCCCGCCCATGTCATCCTCCCTCCCTTCATCCTACCCAACCAAATTTCTAAACCTTCAATTCAATGTTATCCTCTCTCCTTTCTTCCTCATTCTCCCCATCCTCCCCACTCACACGCTCCCTGTCCATCTTTCTTATCCTCCCTGCCCATCTTTCTTATCCTCCCTGTCCATCTTTCTTATCCTCCCTGCCCATCTTTCTTATCCTCCCTGTCCATCTTTCTTATCCTCCCTGTCCATGTCATCCTCCCTCCCTTCCTCCTCATCCTCCCTACTCATATTCTCCCTCTCCAAATTTTTGATACTCCAGTCCCTCCTTTCCTCTTCCTCCACACACAAACCTTTCCTCTCTAACTTTCGGATCCTCCCCGTCCAAGATATCCTCTCTCCTTTTCTCCTCTCCACTCATACTCACCCTCCCAAACTTTCTGACTCTCTACGTATATGTCATCCTCCTTCCCATGCTGCTCCTTCGCACCCTCTCCAGCTTTCTGCTCCTCCCCGTCGTTTTCATCTTCTCTCCCATCCTCCTCTTCCACCACATCTCAACATATACGTTCCCTCTCCAACGTTCTGACCCTCTAAGATAGGAGTTTCCAACCAGGTGCTCGCGAGCACCGCTGTGCTCTTTAGCAGCTTGATTGTGCTCTTCTGCAGCCTGCTTCCGCGATGCTATAGTCTCGTATTCAGTCATCATTATTTAACATGATCAGTTGATTTCTTTGTGAAATTACTAATAACGTTTACTTTGGTTTGATTTTATTATTTAAGATAACTTTTTCGCAAAAATTATACTGGTGCTCGCTTGATATTCTGGGGTGTACCTGGGTGCTCACTTTGTATACCAAAATACAACTTAGTGCTCGCCACAAATAAAGGTTGTGAACCCCTGCCCCACGGCTATTTCATTCTCTCTCTTCTTCTCCTTCTCCCCACTTATATCCACCTTTGCTAACTTTCAGATACATTCGTTCTCCCTGCAAGCGGAATTTCATGTTTCGAATCCCAATCGGTTTTGGACTTTTTGTCATTCTTTCTTCCTCTGCAAGTCAGAATATTTTGCTATACATAAGAATTTTTATTAAATCCTTCAAATTATTATAAAACCTTTTATATGCGTTCATCCAATATATATTTTTTCGGAGTAGAACTTCTTTTCAGTGTTTCGGTTATTATTTTTAATTAAATATTACTCATTTAAGCTCTTAAAAGATGAAAACAAGTACAAATTTTAAAAAAATTAAATCTTTGATTTTTTTTCACATGAAGTCGCTCTTAAAAGGAAAAAGGATGAAAAATATTTCTGACTATTTGTTCTTTATAAATTATTCTGTTGTCCTGATAAATTTACGTTTCATTTTTAATATTCGAAGGATTTCCACAATACAAATTTTTTTAAGCGCTGCTCTGCATTGCGGACCTTCCATTAAAGAGAAATTATAATATTCCAGGCTTTGATATGCAAACTTAAGTTATGTAAATAAATTATAATCAAATGAAAACATGACACCTAAATCTTTTTTAAAGGGCAAATATTCTGATATTTTTTATTTACTACTTTTAAGGGCGACCTCTGGTGAAACAAAATAAAAGAATTTATTTATTATTCGTACTTGTTTATATGCTGATCCCGGAAATTGGGTCGTTTGACAATCACACTTCTCACATAAAATTATAAATTATATAAAACTACTTTAATTTTAATATTACGCTCATGAACATAGTTACATACAACCTTTTAGTCAACATCATACATTCTGGGTATTCTGTTCTAAATTCAGATATGACGTCATTCTTTTTTAAGGATTAAGAAGTTATTTGTGCAATTGTCAAAATCGCTGAATCGGAGTCCGTCTTGGTCTATGCACGATCGTAAGTATTTACATATTCAACAATCTGTGTTCATTGAAACTACGCTCTCAGAATGCCACGGTCACAAATATACGAGTAGTTTAAAGAATCCCATTAAACCAAACACAGGGCAACTATAAATTTAATTTATGCAGAACTTTAGTCAATATCACAAAACGTAGATTCTTCATTGTATATTAACAACAATGCAAATACAGGAATAGTAGACCTATATAATGAATAATGGATTTTTACGGATTGTACACAATTCACACGCGTATGACATGCAAGACTAAATAAATACCTCTAATCACATAAAATCAACGGTCTATATAAAATGAGACTTACTTCTATTGCGCAGGAAGCTTTCTAGATGAATCACTTGCAGCCAATCTCCGTAAAATAATTTTTTCCGAAAATAGAAAAATTATATTTTACTCGTCAATCCACTTCTCCTACTCATTAACTGGTAGCAGTTATATTACATAACGAATCCACTGTGGTTATGAAATAGAGGCCAATGCATTCATGACTATTTGAAAAAATATACTAACCTGTTGAGTAAAAAAGACGATTGACGGCTGAAAAATATCTTTTATTAGAAACACGAAACGATCCACCTTAAACAATGTCATTAAAATCTGCGGGAGATTTAATCACAGTAACACGTATGACTATTGGAGAGTAACTTAAATCGGAAGTGATAAAAATCGAGCAAAATATTATACACCATGACATCCCATTTCCCACTCCTATCCACAAGTGAAAAGGGAGGCAGGTTCCCTCAGGGAACAAATAAACATACCTGAGATGTTGAAAATTGAACTTAAGCCTCCCTTGCTCAAGATATTTTGCACCTTCATAAGTCCAAAGGGGTAAAATAGTTACCCCTCCGGTCGTAGGCATGATTCTAATTGTACTTTTTCAAAGTAACTACGCTTGTTATTTATTAAATATAATAATCAGTTTATAATGTTATTTATTAGTAAAAATAGCTTAACACTAACAATATTCCACATATTTAAAATGGAAATTGTTTTACAAATTCTTCGCTTATTGATAAAAAATATGTTACAAGTTAAAATTACTTATGAACGATAATACACAAGCAAAGAAGTTTCTCGGGCTTCCAGCCGGGTCATCGTACTGTCGTATTCCGACGTTTTGATAACGCACTCGGTTATCATCTTCAGGGAGAACCTGAGGTTCTCAGGTTCTCCCTGAAGATAATAACCGAGTGCATTATAGTAACGTCGGAATAGGACAGTACGATGACCCGGCTGCAAGCCCGAGAAAACTTCTTCACATCAAATCGCCGGGAAAGTCTGAGATCTTTCTACTGATAATACAAAAGTTGGAATTAAAATTTAAAACTCCTAAACCGTAAATTTACCCAGAGAGCACTCACATTAAAATTTAAAACTCCTAAACCGTAAATTTACCCAGAGAGCACTTTTTAACGTTAAATACAAAAGTTGGTAAAAAGCATTTTTAAAAGACAACTAGCACATTTAATTAAAGCCGTTTCGTTCCTATGGGCATTGCAGACAGCTTCCTGCATAATGCACAAGCAAACCTAATTTTTCAGTCCTTCTTCCTGGTGCAAAAAGCACACTTAAGTGGAGAGAGCAATTTGCTTGGCTCAGTTGTGTTTTCCAACCTAGAATCAGTAAGGTCAGCACCACATGCCTTCATGACTTCAATGATACTTGAGTGAAGCCAGGTTTTCCAAGCATCTCTCTCCTTCATATGGTGTTTAGCAAGGGTAATGCTCAGTTTTTGGCAGAACAGTTTTCTTCTACTCTTACATCTTTTATTCCAATCTGGATGATTCTACATCCAAATAATATAGGCGTTAAATGCCGCTATGTCAACCATTTTCATAATTACTCTAAATAGCCACCTCCTAGCTGGACGAAAGCAACTGTACTCCCTTTCCATTTTGTCCGCAGTGTCAACAGCAACCTTGTTGTACTCAGTATCATGTCAGGTTTGAAATTATCCCCTCCTTCACTTACTAGAACTTCATGATGCTGGGTACTGAGTAAAATGACGTTTTTTCTCTTTGTCACATTGAGTGCTTACCTGGCTTTCACAGAGGACGGACGTACCTTTTATTTCCTCCTGCGAGCGCTGACCAGCCTGCGAGCCACACCTGTAGTAGTACCAATAGAAGTAGTTTAGCAATAGCCGTATTGCTGTGCTAAGTAGAACTAGTACTTCTTTCTTCATTTATTTTAAATATTTTTATCATCTTCTTACGTTATTTGTATTGCAGTTTAGTTAATTCATCTTTGATCGTAACGCTATGCTCATCCTTCTCTTGCCGTGTCGTAGTAGCTAATAGCTTTTCTCAACCACTCCATCCGTAATCCTTTTGTAATTTTATTTAGAGTAACGTATTACCTTGTCCGTTCTTAATTATTTATCATTGCGTTCCTATTTCTTTAGTTTCTAAATCTACTTTGCTCTTGTGCTAATCTTTCTTGCCGGTTTACTAGCGTTGTTTGAGTAGTGAATCACTCTTTCCTTTTCACTTTTTACCTGCGTTTGACCGTAGATTTTAACCATGAAGACAACCAACGAAATAGCTAACCGCGTATTTACGTTAGTTTTAATATATTTTACAGATAGTACAGATTAGTTAAGAGGATAGGATGGCTGCTCCGAGGACTTCTGTTTCCTCCTTCTTGCGCGACGCTGGTTGCGAAGCCATGAAGTCTCGGATCAGAGAGGGTGGTTGCGGACCTCCTTCAGAGGATGGAAAGGTCTAAGGCAGCCTTGGCGCGTGTGAGGCGTGAGGGTGTTTCCCTGAGAGCAAACCGCGCCAAAATTGTGGCCCGGGTTCGCCTGGGTGCGGACGCCAGCAGAGCGATCAGGGAGGCTCGTGGCTCCTCTTCGCGGGTAGAGGTTCTTCCGGTCCGGAAGCCCGATGAGTGGTGTGTTGTATCCACTCGGGGAGATTGTGCGGTGATGCTGCGGGGGCAGCGAGTTGAGAACGCTTCGGTGGACCGTCTTCCTGTTAGTAATCTGTTTGCGGTATTTTCGGAAAATGACTCCACTGCCATTACGCCCGCACCCGCTCCCGTCTCCTCGGTGGGGACGGGCTCAAGGGGAGCTCGGGGAGAAAGAGGGGGCTGTTAGAGATAGGGAGCTCAAAAGTCCGGCGTGTGGTATCGCCTTTACTCTCACGGGCTTGCCGGGAGGGAGTTTATGAGCGGGTGTTCTCTAGGTGTATACCAGAAGGTTTGGTGACCCATGTATTGGACACGGGTTGCTCTTGGCTGCGG
Source organism: Tanypteryx hageni (assembly GCA_028673005.1). Classification (NCBI taxonomy): domain Eukaryota; kingdom Metazoa; phylum Arthropoda; class Insecta; order Odonata; family Petaluridae; genus Tanypteryx; species Tanypteryx hageni. The sequence continues at coordinate 45,193,980 of CM054120.1, forward strand.
GTGGTGGTCCATGTTGGGACTAACGACTTTTCGAAGCATCGGTCCGAGAAGGTTTTAAGTTCTTTTAATGACTTGGTCACTGAGGTTGCTCGTGTTCGAGAGGAGTCGGGTGCTGATGTGCGGCTTACTATCTGTAGCGTTGTTCCTCGGACGGACTGCGGTGCTATTGTTTGGAGCCGAGTGGTCGGGCTAAACCGTATGCTGTGGGATTTCTGTAGGGGCAATGGAGTGGACTTTGTTGACCTGAGGTCGTTCCTGGACTCATTTACGGCATCCCTAAACGATTTTGGTATGCACTACACTGCCGAGGGTGCGGAGGCAGTGGAGCGTAGGGTGTTCGAGCATGCTAGGGCTTTTTAGGTTAGACTTAACAAATATTATTTATTCAGCAAGCGTTGAGATGCACGACAATATAAGATAAGATAGTATGGTATAGTGTAGGCTTGTTATGTGTAGGGGATGAATTGAGAGCGCAATAGTGAAAAATGAAAGAAATCCGTGTGGTTACAAAATTATCGAATGTATGGGTCTTGCCGATTTATGATACAACATTTCCATACATAATACGTACGACCGTCATACCACTATAAATGAGATGTTAAGTAACAGTAGAGTACATTCTAAGCGTAGAAATAGGCGACGTAATAAGTAGGACAAGCAGGAAGTAAATAATAACAATAATTCAGTAGCGCGCGAGGCATCTTTACGTAGTAAAGCGATAAACTAAAAACCATCACAGTAACTGTTGCAGCATTCGCAGGAAGGAGGCACAATTTTAACATCACATTCGTAGTCAGCATGCTGATGTAGTGATAGGTATATAAAGTTGGCTAACAGCGGACATAGCCAGTCAAGTGATCTTTCATCGTGACTATAGCGTTTTTAGAAAAGATCGATGTATCTGGTCGGGAGGTGGAGTCTTTTTAGCTGTTAGCAATAAATACGAACGTTACCCTATACAGATTAACGACGACGAAATCGAAAGTGTTTGGTGCAGTGTGAAAGGAAGCGACTATAAAACTGTAAATATATGCGCCATTTATAGACCACTAAATGCGAGTGTGGAATCTCTTTAATATCTGGAGAAAATAGTGGTGACGATAAGCTCGATTAATAAAGATAAAGCCATTATAATCGGGGGCGATTTCAATCTTCCGTCAATTGATTGGAGGCATAATTGCTTTTATCCGGGTGATATAGAGCGGGAATCGTGTGAGACTTTCGGTAAGCACTCATTGTATCAATTAGTGAGATTTCCTAAGAGATTTAATAATATATTAGATTTATTGGCTACTAATCTTCCTGAGCGTATGAACAAGGTATCTGTTGCTGAGAGAATACGCGATCATAAGGCAGTGTGCGTGGAGTTTCAGTTAAACATTGAGAAACAGGTTAAGGATAAAAGAGAGCTTTGTATATTCGCCAAAACCGATTTTACAAGATTTGGGTCTTTTCTATGAAATGAACATACAGTGGAACCTCGGTTTACGAAATTAATTCGTTCCGTAAAACTGTTCGTAAACCGAGTTGTTCGTAAACCGAAAAAATTATTCCCATAAGAATCAATGTAAAATGAATTAATCCGTTCAAGACCCCAAGAAAATGGCCCTTTATTATCTTTATTTTCTACTTCATGCTTGAAATCCTATACAAAACAATGAAAATTCATAGTTTTAACTGAAAAGGAATTGGAAGTAATAAAACAAAAAGAATAAACGTAAAAACAAACTTTATTTCAACTTATCTTACAAAATAGTAAAGTGTTATTGTTTGGAAGGGGAGTCCCCTACCATGAAAACATCGGGTGCTTGAAGTTCATCAGGTTTCTTTCACACTAAAAACCTATCCAATGAGATTTGTTTCTTCTTGCTTTTTATAATGTTGCGGAAATGAGACATGACATTATCATTGAACAGATTTATAACGCGATTTGTTAAAGTTTTGTCGGGGTGATATCTTTCCACAAAACTTTGCACCTCACTCCATTTCGCACACATTTCGTGGATCGAGGACCTAGGAGCATCTTCTATTCGTTCATCAGTCTCAGAAAATAATATTTCCTCTGCCACCGTCTTTTGCTGCTCATTAAGAAGCTGTTCCAGTTCTTCCGTAGTGAGTTCATTGCTGTGGTCCTCCACTAGCTCCTCCACATCAACATTATCAACTTCTAATCCAATCCTATTGCCTATAGACACAATATCATCGACAATATCAACAGACTCAGTCTCATAGCCCTCAATGCCAGATATACAATCTGGCCACAATTTCCTCCAGGCTGATTTCATAGTTCTGTGAGTCACTAGCCTCCAGGCTTTGTCAATGAAACTTAAACAATGGAGGATATTCAAATATTTTTTCCAGAATTCTCTGAGTGTTAATTCTGTGTCAGAGGTTACTTCGAAACACCTTTGAAATAATTCCTTGATGTACAGTTTCTTAAAGTTTGAAATTATCTGCTGGTCCATAGGCTAGATTAGAGGAGTCGTGTTAGGGGGCAGGAACTTCACTGTGATAAAACCAAACTCCTCAACCAACTCGTCTTGCAAGCCTGGAGGATGACATTGTCCATAACATAACACTGTCCATCACAAGAAGGCATTTTTGTGGCAATTCGTTTTCTTGGAGGTATTTTCTCACGCTTGGGGCAAAGGCTTCATGGATCCACTCAATGAACAGTTGCCTGGCTACCCAAGCCTTACTATTAGCCCTCCACATAACAGACAGTTTACTTTTCATTACATTATTTTTCTTAAACACCCTCGGATTCTCAGAGTGGTAGACAAGCAATGGCTTGGCTTTGAAGTCCCCACTTGCATTTCCACATAGTAAAAGAGTCAGTCGGTCCTTCATTAGCTTATGTCCAGGCAAAGTCTTTTCTTCCTGAGTGATGTAGGTCCTATTTGGTATTTTTTTCCAAAATAGGCCAGTTTCATCACAGTTGAATACTTGCTGGGGAAGAAAACTCTCAGCTTTTACATAGTCATTAAATTCTTGTACATATTTCTTAGCAGCTTCTTGGTCTGAGCTTGCAGCCTCTCCATGCCTAATTACATTATGTATTCTAGTTCTCTTCTTAAACTTCTCAAATCATCCTCGGCTAGCTTTGAACAGTTCAGTATAAGTACTTGTACGAGGGTTTGCACAAATTAGAGCTTCAGAAACACTATCACCAGCTAACTGTTTCTTATTTATCCAAATCAACAGCAATTTCTCCACTTCGTCGATCAATTGTGGTCTTTGTTTACTAATAACTTTTACTCCTTTCGCGACATCAGCTTTCTTGATCGTCTCTCTTTTTTTAGTATAGTACAGATCGATGATTTCGCCGTACCGAATTGCGTAGCAAGATCCGAGACACAAATATCATTTTCATATTTAGATATAATTTCTTTTTTCACCTCTATCGTTTTTTTATTCCTTTTCAATTTACTTTTATCATTCTTTGGCTTTATGGTGGTCTAAAAAGATAATTTAATTAAGTGTAAATTAAACTTTGAAACAATAGCAACACGTATACAAAAACAATATAAGACTCACTCGAGCAGCAGTCCAATAAATACCACGCACTCGAACAGCAGTCTATCCAGAGTGAACGCTACCGCGAAACTAATACCCTCTCCTTTCTCAGACTCAACGGCGCCAGCGCCAGTGCGTCTGTCCGGGGTTTTGCGCAGCGGCGCACCGAGATCTCAGTCCGTGGAGCACGTGATTGCCTGTTCGTAAGCCAAAATTCTGTTCGCAAACCGAAGCATTTTTTCGTCGGGATTTTTGTTCGTAAACCGAATTGTTCGTAAACAGAGTCGTTCGTAAACCGAGGTTCCACTGTACTAATTTCTGCAAGATAATAGATATTGCAGACGTGGAAGAATCCTGGTGCATGTTGATAGGTATAATGCGAGAGTGTATAGATAAATTTATTTCAAGCATACTGAAGCATGATAATGCAGAACGTAGATGGTGCAACCAAGATGTTAGGAGCGCTCTCTGACGGCAAAGAAAATTCCACACTCGCGTAATTAACACATCCTCAGCAGCTACGATGGAACAGATTGCAACAATAAGGCAGCAATACAAGGAGGTGCGCTTCATAGCCAGAGTATGAATGCACAATGCTTTTAACAATTACAAAATATTTTACAGGATAACTTGAAAGATAGCGCGAAAGCATTTTGGACTTACGGCAGGGACGTCCAAGGTATAGGCCCCACTATTGCGTCACTGAGATCGGAAACGGGAAATGTAGGTCATGATACTGCTGAGAAAGCAAACCTATTAAATAAACAATTTCAGAAACTTTTAATCCCAATAACGATGAATGTGAAACCCCTATTCTTATGCATCAGGGCGGCTCAATGGAAGATTTGATATTTGTGGAAAATGGTATCGCGCTCCAACTTCATTCAGTTAAGCCAAATAAATCTCATGAGCCGGAGGAAATACCCGCACGAGTATTGAAATAGAAGCTTATGAAATCCCGCCGTATTTGAAAATTATATTCAAGAAATCCATTACGGAAGGTGTCGTTCCTAAAGATTGGAAGGTGGCTCAAGTTACGTTCTTCCATAAGGGCGGCAACAAAGAGTACCCCGAAAATTATAGGTCAACTTTATTATCGTGAAGGATACTTGAGAACATAGTCTTTAGCTCTGTAGTGCGCAATTTGGATAGTCGTTCATTGCTTGAGGACGTCAACACGGATTCCGAAGAGATATATCGTGCGAAACGCAGCTCGGCCTGTTCGCGGACGATTTGTTGCGATGCGGAGAGAAAAATACTCAAGTCGATGCCCTATTCATTGACTTCAGGAAGGCGTTTGGTGAAGTATCTCATAAGAAATTAATGGCAAAGTTAGGACAATATGGTATCAATCTGAAAGTTGTCAGTTGGGTGAGAGGCTTCCTCTCGAATAGAGAACAGATAGCTGTCATTGATGGGAAATACTCGTCCCCAGTTAAAGTTAGGTCTGGTATTCCTCAGGGAAGTGTATTTGGTTCACTGCTGTTCTTAATCTATGTAAATGATAACTGCTCGTTAGTACGTAGTAAAATTAGACTTTTTGCCCATGATATCATTCTATATAAAGAGATAAAATACCAGGACCATCAGCCGCCGCGTGAAGACTTAAGACCTATTTGTGTGGTGCAAAGAATGGAAAATTGAAATTTATTACAGTAAATGTGCTGCGGTTACATTCTAGAAAAGTAAGAACAAATAAATAGGTTTCGAGTATAAAATTGATTGAATGGATATTCAGGCAGCTGTGTATGTAAAATATTTAGGAGCAGCCATTTATCGAGATCTTTCGTGGGACATGAACATTCGTCGAGTTATAGGCGCGGCTAACAAGAAGCTGGTTTTCTTAGGTAGAATAGTACGGAACAATACCGAAAAAGTATGTGAAACATGTTACTTATCACTGGTTAGACCACAAATGGAATACGCCTCAAGTGTATGGGATCCGTATGAGAAGAGACATATAATTCAATTAGAAAGAGTACATCGCAGAGCAGCCAGATTCGTAAAACAAAAGTATGAACATAAGGAAAGCGTCACTCCATTATTGAGTGATTTGTACTGGGTACCACTGAAGGACCGTATATTGAACTCAAGTTTTAGCTTCCGGAGAAATATAGGTCGGAATGTCTAAAAGAGGAATGTTGTAGGAATAATTGAATTACCAACGTATATGAGTAGAAAAGACCGTGACGATAAGATACGTGAGATCGATTGTAGGACGGGTCGTTATCTAGGCTCGTTCTTTCAGAAGACAATACGATATCACAATAGAAAATTTCAACCTGCGAGAGACAATCTTTCGGTAGGTCTTGGTGCATTACACTCCCTGCCACCCACCAATTAGGTGAATTGCAGGGTAGCATGTAGATGTAGAAGACCAAAGTCATTTTTTCAGTTAAATGAAAGAGGAACGAGTATTTTTCTCTAAACTTGTTCGATAAAAACTCTCATTATTTATCAGCTTTATTAAATCTGAGAGCACCTAGAAAAGTTTGATTGTGGGAAAGAAGGGATTTGGCCAGAGCAACTGATGCGAATTAGTTGTATACGGTGAAACCTCTACCACTTCCATCGTCTTCACACGCTGGGAAGCGGTAATTACTGTTAGACATGAGCTGACACAGACAGCAGTGTATTACCTTGGTCAATACTACTCCAACCATCTCTAAATCGGCGAAATATTTGGGCAGTAGGCCCTGTTGATGTCCCCATGCATGCCTCGTACACAGCACCCAGTATTATCTCGTGAATGTGATGGCGGCACGCAAAGTTTAGAAGACCTCTATTCAACTTTTGATCTATTAGAACGCAAGCTCCATTTTTCCGGCCGGTATTAGTTGCGCATGTGTCGAAACACATACCAATGACGTGTTTAACCAAATTCCATTCCTGTAGTGTTTCCACAACTGCCGTAATCTACGTTTTACTCGTTCCGGCGGACAGCTTTGGAACTGCGAGCAACTGCTGAATTTCCCCTCCCGATACGATCACTAGCAATCGATCTACATGTTTACCTGCCACAATAAGTAAATAGCATGTCGGTAATCTGAATAATTATAGTTTGCATTAGGAAGTTATGACATACAAACCTGTAATATCGGGTAGGATCTTGCCATCCCAATGCACTATTAGAGGGCCAGTTGGCTTGAATTCGGTCTTAAGGAGAGCAGCGAGCTCTTCACGTTCACGCATCTTTCACCTACGTACAGTGTTGCGACTCAAATTTACGTCGTCAATATTGTTGCCCATGCTTTGTACTGTTGCACCTATCACGAACATAGCATCACGATCACTCGGTTTCGTTCTGTCCAAGACTGCAGATAGATGACTATTTATCAGCGAAATTTTCCGTTTCTTGGGGCTTGACGACGTGGAGGGATCTGGACAGTAATCCTCAAACTGGAATTGTTTGTCACTCTCTCCTTGCATTAACACTCTTTTATTTAACACCAAACGCTCTTCTGCATCCTTCTCCTTCCTCTTCCGCTAAATTTCCTCTTTTCCCTCTCTTTTTCTGCGACCCTTGCCTCAAGATTTGCCAGTTTCTGATCAACACAACCCATATATCGGCGACGTCCTTCCTCTGTTTGTGCTATGGGAAGTTCCCTGTCTTCACCGATTTCAATCATATCCAGAGAATTTTGATGAGCTACGTCGAACAGCAAATTCATTTCCTTTTTGAAATTATTTCTTCTCTCCACATGAACTTTACTCGTGAGCTTGCAATTCTTCTTCAGACGCAGCCACTCCCTTTAAATATTTATTAATTTGTCTGTTGTATGTTTTACATGCTTGGTGGGATTCCTATCTTTGTTTCACAACACCACAGTTTCTTCGACAACAATCCTAGCAATGTTTCGTATAGTTTTCATCTTACTATTATTGTGGTAGAGGAAAGCTTGCAGCTCTTGTCCAATGGTGGGCAACTTATTTCCAATAAGGCATGGCTCCTCATATCCTACCAACCAGGTCTCATTTCTCCGCCTAGTCACCACTTTTGAGGAAGACTTATCAACGCCTGTTGCCCGGACAGCAGGCTCCTGTGCACAGCTCCAGTAGCTACCACGGACGGACGATGACTCCAGCTGCGAACTGCGCAATATTCAATACCGACTGAGCGAGCGGTGACGCGGGCGGCACCTTGCAGATTCAGACTCGTGCCGCGCAGGGCTGCAAGAGAGCGGGCTAGCCGCCGTTCGCGGCAGTCGCCTGGCAATCAGCGCACGGCAGTTCACTGTCGGTTACTGCGAACTATTTACAGAAAGCGCACACACGGGTGGCGTGACGTCGCAACGGAAGAGGGTGATAGTAGTGTACTATCTAAATGTACACGTTATGAGAACTCAAATGAATCTATATAGACGTGAAGATTCACTGCCTAACCGCTTCTCCAAAGGCATATTCGCCGCTGCCCCTGAAGGTAGGTCACAAATCTTCGAAATAGCCTTACAGAGTTCAAAACCGACTTGGTGTACTCGTCTGCATATGTCAAACAAAAAGTATTTTCTGGGATTTTTTGTGCGCGAAATATCTACGAAGCTGTGCATCCCAAACAGAATGATGCCTGAAACCTGATGAGGTAGAAACTTTGATGCCAAATCGCGACCTCTAAATATATTTTGATTGCATTCTGCTTTCGCACACATTTTTTTGGGCCACCCTACCGCACGGCCTCGAATTTTTCGCTCGACTATTCGAACCTACGCGCTCTAGTAGATTTATCATCAAACCTTATAAATGGAACTGTATTTTTGTACCTCTCCGTAGACATGATCGCACTAAAACCACAATTTGGGATGCTTGGTACTGACTTCATAGATCATGAAGAGTATTTTTTGACCGTGAAGGTTTTTGTCAGTAATTATAATGCCGAGAAATGCGCATATTTCCTTCTGTGTAAGATTTTTACATTCTCTTTCGCTGGTAGAATGGTTAGCATTATAGCTGGAATAAACTCTAGATTCCTCTCTGTTAGTCTCAATATTAGAGATATTAGAGAAAAATGCCTGAATTTCAATCTATAACACATACTTAAAGCCAAGTATTTCTTGCAGGAATAAAAGAATATATTCAATAGAGTAGCAAAATTTTCGTTGGAACGAGCCTATTACGCCATGTGTTTCACTGCCTTGGTATATTGGTCAGCTGCTCCCTCCCTAGGTAAATATTGCGCAGAAAAACGAGTACACGTTTAAGACATAAAAGCCCAATTGGGGTATTCTCACTACCCCAAAGTATACCTATAAGAAAATAATGAAAAAACAGTCTCAGAAGTTCGAAAAGTCATTTTCCTGGCTCTTTGTTTTCTAAAGGACAAATCCATATTACGATTACATTTTGTTTTATCATATAATAAAATGACAGCAAAATAACTATGTGTGGAGTATATGAACTACCCTTTGGGCAAGTAATGGTTAAAATGTGTTAACGATGCACTGATAGCAAAATTTGCTTGGTAGGATTTGAAATGGACATCAGATATTTTGGTGGGACGTGAGAGATCAACTACTTATAAGCCTAAGCTGACTTTTGTCGCCCTTGTCATCACTTGCTGAAGACGATACCGTAGTTTATTACGAGAATCGTATCCTGGATAAAATTGGTTATGAAGAGGTTATGAGAAAATGATACTTTTGGCAACTGTAGGCGCTGTGCCAAATGCTTTCGCACTGATGGCGTTAGATTGCATTAACGAATAGATAGTTAAATACATAACAATTTCTTTCTTTTAAAATATCAATTAAAGTAAAATCTACGATAAGTAATAAAATACAAGTTCTGTGAAGCATTATTAAATAACTCGACATAATGCCGCATTGAAATGGTTTTATTTATTCCCCTTGGTCTTCGGAGCACGTGGTAATCGCCCCGCTCGCCAATCTCTTGCTACGCATCGGCTACTGCTTGTATCTCATTCCCTATATTCTATTTGGATTACTAAATATATATCTAATTATATTATCGTCTTTACTCGGTTCTACATCTTTCATCGGTTATTTTCTATTCTAAATATTTTGACTCACGTTAAACACCTTGAAAAAATTTCATGTGCTACTGAAGTCTTACATAGGGAAATTTTGATAGGTTTTAATGTTTGAGAGAACTAATTCGTAAATATCACATTAATCTATAATTTTCAACGACGGAGTTCATTTCAACTAGCAGTATTATAATAGCCTTCATTCTGATGAATTTATTTATTTGGTATATCTGCTAAGTTAACATTGTATATTAATCTAGAGATAACGATAGCGACGGATTTCAGTGATTGTGGTTATATCAACGAAGATAGGTTTAACACCAGCAAGATAACGGTGAAGGTGAAGAGGTGGAGGCGGAAGAAACAGTGAGAACTTTGGGGGAAGAAGCACGATTCATTACCCGTTATATCGTTGCTACAATTCCCTTCTCGACCTCCTTCAACCCAGAATGATTTCTTCTGTATACATACATTCATTATCCTACTCCAACATTGAAACCTGCTTATCAGGTCTTGAGAGATGAAAGCCTATTGCTCTAGCACCAAAATTACCTCTTTTCGATAATAATCTTGCAGAACTCCAGCATAAAATTAGGAAGTCAATTTAATGAAATCATGAAATAAATGCAAATTGGTTAATAAATACATGTACAACAAACATGTTAACTATATACACTTTACATTCATCCCGACAGAATTATGTTGTTTAGACACAGCAACAATAATTGATCTTTGAAGCTTCCAATAAACTGCGTTGAGTAATTATCTAAAAGATTATTAGATTTAAAATCCTATGCATATATAAATAATATTCTCTTCTTGAACATAATTCATTCATTTTTAGATACTCGGTATTATGTTAATAAATTAAATAACAGTATCTTCTATTCCATATAGAATACTCAACATTCGAAATTCAAGTTGCTATACCCATAAAAAAATTTATTTAGAGTGGTGGGGTGCCCATCAACGTAAAAAACCTTTATATGTATCTTAACACGAAATATTTTTCTCAAAAATAATTAATATTTGCAAATAATTTTATTCCATTTATAGAAAATTTTGCATAATAAAAACTTTTAATTGCAATTCATATATTTTGAGATCTCATGAAATCCAATTTAAGAGATATGTACTTGAGTTTGTTTTCTCCCGAGTGAGAAAATTGGCTCAACTGTTTTGTGGAAACCTCTGTGAGATGGCAATGCAGAACTCTGTAACAAATGAAAGAAATTACAAACATAACTTCCCCAATATCAGTCTTCTTCCACTTCTCTTTTAACAAAATATAGCCATTTTATAAACTCCAAATGACTTCTTACCAACAAGCAACTTACTACCTCTTCACTTCAACAGCAGCTCCTCTGCCTTTCAGCTCCAAGAACCAAGTCACTCTTCTTCTCTAGCCCCTTTCCCTCGAGTTATTCTCCCATTTTTCGTCTGATATCACACATTAATCCAACACTTTCCTCCCATCAACCCTTTCCTTAACACCCACCCCTCACTCACTGGCTTACTTACCTGACAGTTTGAAGGGCAGGGAGGCCACTAGAGGGTCTGCTATACGCTGTGGATCCAGCGGACTCCCGAATTGGAAAGGACGGTGTCCGAAGTGGAACGGGTGAAATGCTTGATGTCCTATGGTAAAGCGGAATCGTTGAATCAAAGGCTTTGCAATCACATACAAAAGAGTTTTACATACCAGTATGGGAGGATTCACCTATATTCTGTTATAACTCATGCTCTAACTTCGTAAGTATCAAAATAAGGAATGAAATATTCGAATATACAAGAAAAAAGGATGAGATATAATGAGTAATACACCGACAGAATCACTTTGTTTGCGTGAATTGTGCGATGATACCAGTATTTGTGCGTGTTTCGCATTACATATAACAGGGATCGCTAACCATTTTATGGTAACAGGCTACTTTTGATAATAATTAGAGGACCGTGGGTGGCAAAGATAAATGAATTTGTGTTGTGAATGAAGTGTTTTACATTTAAAGATATGAATTTTAAAGTAACATTTATGCTGCGTCATACATATCATTATATAATTTAGCTTATTTAATTGATAAAAGATAATTTCATTAGAATTACTGTGATACCTGGCACTGCATTTCTTCAGATATCAAATTAAAATCTGGATTATCAGATGAACACCCAGCTTGCAGACAATCAATTAAATGTGTATCTATATGTCTACATCTATTTTTTTACTTTATGTACTTCATGCTAAAATATAATGATTCACAGAAGTAAGTTGACCCAAAGAAAGAGTTTACCGTTAGTGCTTCTCAACTGGTACAATATCATTAGAAACCAGGAACCGCCATTTGAATTCTTGTTTTAGCTCTTCAAGATGTAACACAAAAGGCTGAGGCTCAAAAGCTTTTTCAGTGACAGTTTTGATAATTACTTTTTTAAATAAGGAAAGTGTAACAGAGGCTTTGTTGTTGTCAGATCCTTACCTGATTGGCTTACTTTTGAATGCACTGAATGAGTTAATCATTTCAGTAATATTCAAAGATGGCTCAAAAAACTTTTTGGCGTAAACTGAATGAAAGTTAATAACTCCAGCCAAAAAACAGTGGTAATAGCCCGATGCATTTCGCCCACTAAGTGGGCATTTTTAAGGGCGACGTTCCTTCGACAGCGACCAAAGTCGACTTTGGTCGCTGTCGAAGGAACGTCGCCCTTAAAAATGCCCACTTAGTGGGCGAAATGCATCGGGCTATTACCACTGTTTTTTGGCTGGAGTTTTTAACTTTCATTCATTTCAGTAATATCTCTATTCTTTCCCTGAGATTCAGAATTTAATGTTTCAGATTAAATCCGTGAGAAATGCCAAATATAGCAACCAAATGTGGTCATTCAGTTGTTTGCATTCCTCTTTTCTGGACTCGAGGGATACCCGAATCTCGGAAATTAGCTCTAGAAATCTACCCAGAAACTTTCCTTCATATAACCATAGAACTTCGGTGTGCGGTATCAAGTCCGAATACTCAGATTAAACTTCTGAGAGGAATGCTTTTAAAACCTATGTTGCAAGTTCACAGAACGGATGGAATTTATAATTTTGTTACCACATTCATCACATGCTGAAAACAAATCACTCTGACACAAAACATTTCCAGGTAGATATTACAGTAGTATGTGATGAGTGCTGGGAATGAAGTACCTATCTTGCATAGACCAATAAAACCGTCCCTGCGACCTTCCATCGAAGGCGCACCAGCAGTGGTCATTGACACTAGTTTTTAGAGAGGAATTTGGTTTTTCGAAGCTTAATCGTTAAATATTTGGTAAATGTCTTTGCCTCTAGTTTTTTCTTTCAACGAAGGAATTAAAATAAAGTTTTAAATCTCCAACCGTAAAGTGGATCATAAAAGCAGTAAAAGCATAAAGGAAAAAATTAATAGAAAACTAAAATAATAAAACTTTCAAGTTTGCAGGACGATGATCTTACAGGGGCTCGTTGTCAGGTGTACAAAAATTATAAAATAAATATACAAAAGTGAGAAAAGTAACAAAAACTGTCAAGGGAACTAACTCCTCTGGATTAACTGCTAAAAACAAACTCTCCACCTTACTGCACAATCCAAAAGACGCGATTCAAAGGTTACAAAAATCCGGCATGTACAAAATCACCTGCACAACACATGAGAAAATATACATAGATTAAACGAAACAAAAGTTAGAAATTAGATTCAAATAACACCTAGCACATTACAGACACAACAGGTTTAACAGGTCTAGCGTCATAATGCACATACAAGAAAACAACTACCCCATTAAACTCGAAATCATGACACACTTAAAATCAACTCAAACTGAGTGTAGACTAGACGCTTACGAGAGCATATTCATAAACAAATATCGAGACACGGTCATGAATAACGACGGATAACCTATCCCTTACTCACCGCTCTATGGTTAACGGTAAAACCTGTCCCAAACCTCCCCGCATCCTTTCACCATTACCCATAACACATAAATACCCAAGACAACACACAGAATACTCATAAGGGACGTTAAGCCGTTGGCCTCCTTGGTGTTCTTCGTTAAGAGTAGTCTAATGCCGGCATACGAATTTATCTTCTCCCTTTATCCAGCTATCCAGTGCACTACCTCTTAGAAACCCATTGCGCGTAGGCATGAGGTGAATCAGCTGGGAACATAAATTAGTATGTGACCTTTGTTATATACAGTATAGCTCCCAAAATACGTATTTCAAAGTTCCAGAGAACATTTTCCCTTGACTGTTTTTGTTTATTTTAAATTTCTATCAATGCTTTTCCTTTATGCTTTGATTGCTTCTATGGTCCGCTTTACGGTTGGAGACTTAAACATTTAATTTATTTCATCCACCGTAGTCTCCCCCATTTCTTTAACGAATGAATTGTTAGAGGCTCCTCTTTCGTTCAATTATCATGAAACACCATTCGAACTATATCCGCAACTTGTGCTGTATCTGACATGTTTGTCGACTCATCAAATTACAATGAATAGTATGCACAGGTGTAAAGGTCACCCATCACGCGTGGCTTTAATTTTTTAAAAATTGTTTCTATTCTCCTTTTGATGGTGTTGGCAGATAGCTGCAAATCTTTAATCGACGACATAATGTACAACTTGTGGCTAAAACCTTCAAATAGAGAATCTAAAGCAGAAAACATCACCTCCTTAACTAGTTCTCCATCCTCAAATGATTATTTTCTTTTCGAAACTACATAAAAATTCTGCAAGATGATATAGACGCATCTGTAGCCTTTTGAATGAGGTTAGTGAAGAAAAAAGCACGACCTTTGCTTTTCTTTATTAGAGTATTATGCGGAAAGTGTGTGTGAAAAGTTTGGTAATTTCTTTTAAAATGCCACACAATGTTATGTTTTTTAGCTGCCGCTACAGTACTACGGCAAAATAAACACACGCTTCCCATTTAACATTATGAAACAGAAATGTTCTTCCTATTCACTGTTGAAATGATATAATTGTCCCTTTTTAGCGCTTTAAAAAAAATCGCTTATGAATTCAGTTCGTCTCTCCGTCCATCCGCCCGACTTTTCGAGCAAAAACTCTGGAATCTTGCAACTTCGAGTATCCAAACTTTTAGGATAGGGCGGTCTATAATATGGCTAAACGTGGCATAGAATTTTTTGATCTAGATTTAGCAGTTGGGGAGTAATCATTGTCTTTTTTTAGCCCCTTAGTTTTACTTCTACCCCATAAGAAAAGCGTGAAATCGGTGTATGTCATTATAAATGCGCATTTTTAAATGAATTATAATTAGGATAGAGGCTCAAGACATAAACAGTTCTATAGCTAAAAGTCTGAAGTTTCTATTTTTTAAAACTGAATTTAAATCAGTGCCGAATGAGAGTGATAAATTATGTTTAATCCAAAAAAGTTTCTAACTTTTAACAACGGGAAATAATACTGCGGTGGTAACGAATCCACTGTTTTTAGGAGAGAACATATTATTTCATAGCGTTGATGAAATGTTCTTAAGGGGAGTTTATAGACAACATGTATAATGAGACCGTTCATCTCAATCAAACATGTAATCTTATGATGATGTAATAATCATAAAAAAGAAGAAAAAGCGCCTAATGTAATTTTTTCTGCAATTCTTCCCTCACTTGTTCCTTTGCACATCCATATTAACTCAATACTTGCTGCCGTCTTACTTAAAAATATAGATATAATAGAAAATTTTACAAATGAAGAATATTGATTTTATTTTCATCATTAAAAAAGTTAAATACTGTGCGGGGTATAGCACTTTATGGCGTAGAAGCATTTACACTAATAAAAATTATAAAAATACTTGTAAAGCTTCAAAATGTAGACCAGGAGAATGCTAAGAATGAAATGTACAGATTGAGTGAGAGATGAAGACGTATTAAAAAGAATATGAGAGAAAGGATAACTGGATAGGTCATTTCTTGAGGTATAAAGATGCGATTGAAGTAAAATTTATGGGGAAAAAATAAAGGGGATGGTTCGGCTGATAAATGATTTAAAACGGCAAGTCGGTTATCAGGGAATAGAAAGAATGGCAGAAGATAGGGCAATGTGCAGAACACCTTTCAGTGGTCGCTCACGGTGTCACAGACCGAGCAAATGTATACTTTGTTTTCATTGTAATACTATGAACTCGAGCGCTCTAGAAAATTCTCTACCATAATATTACATCCTCAGCAAGCTACCAACATGCAACTGGCGCCCATTGTGATATCACGTGCTGTTATTTTACTCTCGGGCGGACTCTGAGACCGACGCGACCGCCTACGTTTCACTGGGCCGGACTTTAAGACCGACGCGTTCCTCTTTTTTTAAGGAAAGTAATATACTCATTTGTTTTAAATATAAAGGTAATTTTTTTATATTCTTATTATATTATTTTGTTTTTTACGAAATGTATGTAAGGTAACATTTTTGAAAAACACATTTTGATCCTTACCTTCAAATATTTGGCAGATACAATGAACTACGAATTAGATCAGAAGAGACTGAGGCAAATGATTGTCGAAGTAGATATTAAATACGATGACGAGGAAGAACCGAGCGAAAAAGGTCACGTGGAAGAACGAGTAGGAGATAGCGATACAGAACAAAAGCTTGAATCCGGTGAGGAAGATGAGCCTGAACGTGGATATGTATTTCGGGGAAGATATCAAGCAACAAAATGGAAAAAAGACTTCCTCCACAAAATGTGAGAATTCCATCACATAATATCGTGAAACATCTTCCTGGTGTCGAGGGAACGGCCCGCAACCTATAGAAACCTCTTGAGATATGGGAAGCATTCTTTGGCGAGGATATTATCAATTCCTAATAGATTGTACAAATTTGAATCTATTTAAAACAATTTTTCACGTAAAAGAGACGCAAGCCGTACAGACGAAATAGAAATGTAAGCTTTATTGGGTTTACTTAAATTTTCTGGCGTTCGCAAAAGTAACCACTTGAATGCAGAAGACTTATTCAGAACAAATGGTCCATCTCCTGAAATATGTCGGCCTACTATGCCACTGAAATCTTTTAGATTTCTTTTGAAATGCATACGCTTTAATGAAAAGTCTACGTGAAATGATAAGCAGGAATACAACTAATTAGCGCCAATCAGATATTTATTTGATAAAATTAAATCATCTTAATCATCTTTCGAAAAATACTATAGTTTATCCGAGTACGTAACGATAGATGAAAAATTAGAGGGATTCAGAGGAAATTGTGGAATTCGCGTATGCATCCCCACTAAACACAATAAACATGGTATAAAAATATACGCACTATGTGACGCTAAAATGTTTTATACGAGTAATTTAGAGGTTTATTTTGGAATCCAGCCCGAAGGTCCATATGCTGTCAATAACGGTCCTCTGTCGGTTGTTGAGCGTTTGTGTAAGCCGATTTATAATTCCGGTAGAAACGTTGAAAACGATAATTGGTTTGCTAGTATTGAGTTAGACGATTTATTGATACTAAAATGCAATTTAACTACAGTTGAAACCATACGCAAAAACAAGCGGGAACTAAACCCAGAATTCGTTCAAGGAAAAGGGCGTACAGTAAATTCAAGCCTGTTTGGATTTCAAGAAAATAGCACGCTTGTGAAGGGAAGAAAAAGTGTTCTTCTTATCTAAACGAAGCACAGTTACTACAAAATATATCCAAATACTGGAAAACCTGATATTATTATGTCACACAATGAAACAAAGGACGGTGTCGATACCGTTGATAAACTTTGTGCATCTTATAATTGTGCTAGAGCCACTCGGCGTTGGCCCATGGATGTCTTCTATAGCCTAATGAATATTACTGGTATTAATTCATTTATAGTATATAATGGCAATAATCCCGAAATAAATATTTTGAGAACGGACTTTCTTGAAAACCTTGCTCTTGACTTATAATCAAAGCACTTAAAAAGACGTGCGATATCTATTTACCAAAACTTATATGGAGTAGATTGAGAGAAATCTGTAAAATTGATGGTAAAGACATGAATCGTGAAGAAGAACAACGTTTATCTGGTCGTTGCCAATACTGGCGTTCAATGAAGAATCGAAAAACTAGATATTCTTTTAAAACTTGCAAAAAATACTTCTGCCTGCAACACGCAGTAATGGTCTGTCGCGAATGTTACGAAGAAGATAAAAATTTATTATTCTAATTGTTTTTCTGTAGTTTTTTTCATGTTTTGTACTATTTTTCATTATTTCGAATTCTGCCTTAAACTTTATATCAAAAGAGAAAGTTTTTGAAAGAAAGATATTTTGTTTGGATATTTTTAACTTTTTGTTTGTTTAACACTTTCATGAATACAGTTGTAATATTTTCAATGTGTTTTTTTAATTGATAAATAAAATAATAATGAAACGTACTTTCAAAAATATTTATCTCTTATCCCCTTTTATGAAATCCGATTTCCGAGACCGACCATTCGTGTCTTCCTATAAGATGCGACCACTAAAGGTTAACAAATGACCACGTACATGTCTGCGGACAGACTACCGATGATAATGATGAAAATATATCTACCGAATTCCTTCTAATTAAATCAATACGGATCCGAATTTCTTGTATATAATTAATAGTTGAGGAAACTGATTAAATTTAACTAAGAACATCTACGTATATAAAAATAACTTACTATTTTGCACAGAAAGGTTTTAGAGGTAAGATGTATGATAATTGAACTAAGTTGAAGTGAGCGAACCTGAAATAATAATGTGATATATAAACTATTACATCGAAAATATACTTGAGATTTGGATAATCGTTCATGAATTAGTTAGTATCACTAATGTATTAAATAAGAATATCAAAGTAAAACTAATTCATGAAGGTTTTCGAGGAGGAAAAGAAATAATGTGACGTGGAAAGAAAGCGTCATATTGAAAAACTGCCGTTCCGTTAATATGATATATAGAAATATGAAAATATTGCAAGTATTTAAGAACACACGCAGTTGCGTTCAGAAATTTGTATTCAGATAACTAGCTTATAAATAGAGTTACAGCTATTTCAAGTTTCCCGTATTAAGACGTCAAATATGACAGGAAATAAATATGCATAAATGACAACAATTATTATTAATTACATACTTCTTGCTTTATTTACACTGTGTAATGGAATCATGAATATGAAAATAAATTTCTATTATCTAGTAATCCTCTTTGCGATTGAGTAATCCCGCAATGTTGTCAAATGGCTGTCGAATGAAACTAGAGCCAATTGTTTTAGGCTGTTAAAACTCTACAATACCGAAAGTTAACAATCATAGGTTTACCATGAAAATGTTTCAATAACGTCAACTGCCAACTGAATCAATGTTTAGAATGCTAGCAACAGTGGACAACTATGCCCAGAAAGTGGCAATCATACACTTAAAACCCAAAAAGGTTTATCACGATAAAAACTTAACTTCATTTTTATTTTAAAATCTATAATAGTTTATTATTGTTCGATGCTATTCGATGTAAATGAAATTTAATATAACTGAATAACTCGTGACGGAAGGTCTCTAATTGATTCTCAAGCTCATACACCTTTCGCATTGTTTGCAATGATATCGTATGGATAAAGATTTTCTATAATTCCACTTTACATTTTTTATTTAGATGGATGGTTTTCATATATCACTACCCAACAGGTAGACAGAACATTTTGGAAAGTTTTTCAAGAAAAAACTAAACCTTGAATATGACGCTACCCCAAACAACCTTCAGGCAATCTAACACAATTTCCTCGTTCATCCATCCCTTCTGCGCGCAAAATATTACACCTGACGGTAACTTTACATTTGGCATACTTTGCAATTTAAGATTACGTAAGGAGTCAGTTTCGCCCGTCGGCCGTGACTGCAAGCAAAACAGTCATCCTTGGTTTCTCATTTTGGGTGGATTTTAACAACACCGGTTCAGCTCCGTCTATTTTAAAATTCATGTGATAACTTCGTCGGATTCCTTTGTTAACCTGGGATTTGGAATAACCTTTTTCCTCAACATGAGCAAAACCCTTTTTTTCACCCATTGTTAAAATAAGTGATGGGTAAAAACACTCTATGGTAGTCACAAAGAATACGCCGACGCACTTAGAGCTTCAATGAAATGACTATCGAGGGGTTCAGCCGCCGATTAAACTCGATCTATTCTCGCCTCCGATGCTTTTCAAGTACAATGTAACCTACGCCTAATGTATCTAGAATGTAACAAGTAACTTGTATCTCGTGACGTGTGGAATGCACAGTGATTTTTCGAAACACGATTTTACGATCTTTCAAAATCGCTAGTATTCGAATATAACGCGGGGGCTACTTTTAACTCTTAACTGGGCGCGTCTAAAAATTTCACGTAACTGCGTACGACGTTAAATTGCGTGACAAGCGAGGCTTTAAATAGTAATAATAGCTATAAATTCATTCTAATTTTTTGTTTATTCAGTAGTTTAATGTATATAGTGATTTACAATTGTCATTGTTAAAATCGTCGATTGTATTTTCTGCATTATTTACGAGATAAATATTCGTGATATATTTAGGAAAATATGACATTATATTATTAAAAATTTATTGCTACGAAATATTTAAATAAGCGCCATTTTAGGTTAAACATTGTAAAAATAGAAGAAATAATGCTAAAAAAATTAACGTTATTGAAATATTTAAACTATTACAGGCAATCGAAATGCGTATATAGCACGGTAGAAGCGACGCACACAGTTTTACGTTTGTTTTACTCCTCTAGAAAACTAGCTAAAAGATTGCAAACAAAAACAGCTTATTCGACTACTCAGGCAATACTCATAGGTTACATATAAGAAGAATGTACATGAAGCAAAATTTACAAATTGCTAGCATATCAAAATGCGTTGGCGTACGCTGTACTCCAGCGCGCCTAAGGGTTAAATTTTAATTTTTTTGGAAAAAACATCGCGTTATATTCGGGACAATACACTGTATATATATATATATATATATATATATATATATATATATATATATATATATATATATATATATATATATCAAAGATCTTGCCTAGTTATTAAAAGAATTTATCACAAACTTTATCAATATAGTAATTTGCATTAAACTGCCCAATAAAATTTGCAAACAAAATGATATTTTCAATGTAAGAGTGAAATATCTTCCTATTAAAACTGTTAAGCTGTCCGTTATTAAGATACATTGGAGTCGTTTCTGACTTCAAGTCTCTTCGTTACGTGTTTCATTAGTTTTATATTTACACAAAATTTTTCATGTAAATTTTCAATCGGTTATTGTCCTTAAGGTGTTGTCTTTCTAGGCTTAGTGCAAATGCCCTTGAAAGCCCGAGTTTAACAACGCAAAAATCATAGTTCAACATTGAAATGTTGAAATATCGGAGCAATTCAAATATAAACTTCAAATATGAGCAAACACAAACTAAACAACAGAATCAAAAGTAAGAATAAGAATCTTCATTTTTTTCTACGTGAAATGGTGTATATCTCTATCCAAAGTCTTGATCGTAAATTATTTTAAAATGATAAAGACTAAAGGTCTACACATCGTATTCCAGCTGATTATGTGTTAATCAAATGCAAAAACGAAAACTTTCCTGATATCATATCCATACCTTCTCGGGAGAAGACTACCCGCTTATATCCTGAAAGAGTTCGTGCCGAGTATTCATGCGAAAGATTTGTCGAAATCGAGCCGACCGTTCTTGATTTATTTGCGTTTATACTGGAAAGTGAAGTCACTCGAGGATTGATCTACTTTTCTCCTTCATGCGTTTTATTGAACATTTAGTGCAAATGCACTTGAAACCCGAGTCTAACAATGCAAAAATCCGAGATGAACAATGCCAGCCTCCTATTTAAAATGTCGAAAAACCGGAGAAAATCAAATATATAAACTTTAAATACGAGCCAACACTAATTAAACAACAAAATCGGTGGTAAGAATAAGAATCTTCATTTCTTTCTGCGTGAAATGTTATAAATTTCGAGTCAAAGCCTGAATCTTAAGATATTTTAAAATGTTAAAGAATATACATTTACACATTGTATACTAGCCAATTACGTGTTAATCAAATTCAAAAACAAAAACAATTATGGTATCGAACCCATGCTTTTTCGGGGGGCGACTAACCACTTAAAACCTGTAAGTGTTTGCACCGAGTATTCAGGCGAAAGATTTGTGGAAATCGAGCCCACCGTTGCCTATTTATTTGCGTTCATGCCGGAAGGTGACATCACCCGAGGCTTCAGATGCAAGCAAGCAGGAAAGCACGCAGGAAGGCACGCAAGTACGCACTCAAGTACGCACTCAAGTACGCACTCAAGTATGCACTCAAGTACGCACTCAAGTACGCACGCACGGACACAGCGGTCATAATATATTAGATATATTGTTATTTTTGTACTGCAGCTCCTATAGAAATATTACGTCCTCTTTCTCCATTTCTGATTATTTCCATTCTCTTTTGATTCTCCATCTAACTATTTAATAGATTCAGTAGGCATATGTGTTATACCAGTTTATAAACGTCTGATCCGTATTAAAGCACTATAATGGTGAATTTATTAAGCATACACATGAGGCCCAGAATTGAATTCAACAATCGGGGCAAATGTGGCCCATATAAAAAAAATGCGTGAAAAAGCGAAAAAGTGAAAATATCGTATTAAAACGTAATTCTTGGAGATTTACGAATGAGTTGAATTTTTTTCTTCGCATAACTAAAGTAGAGACATCATCCTTGAGATATTTTAAAATTAAACGAAAAAGGTCTGCATGTCAAGTAGGTTCTAGATTAAGTTTTCAAAAGCAAGCTTTTCGATTAATTTTTCGAAAATCACTTTATCAGTGTTTTAACTGAAAATATTTCTGGAAAGCAGGAAGTTTTTCGAAAGTCAGACTATCAAAATACTCTCATTGGAATCTTGGATAATTTACTATATTTGATAAAAATAAAAATTTATTATTTAAACATATTTAAATCTTCAGTTTTAGTTATATCATAATAATAATAATAATTTATTTAACACAAACAGATTTCTCCAATTACATGTGTTATAATAGGCATAGAACAAGCACGTAAGACCATGCCCTCAGCAGGATTCGAACCCGCGACCTTTGCATTGGGAGCTGGACACGCTAACCACCCCCCTATCTCTACTATATGTTTATATAGTATATATAGTATTTGGAAGTTTATATCCGGAATAAGAGGGAGCAGAGTGAACGAGGTTCGCTTGGAACAGTATTGAAGTGGCCAGAAACCACCTCGAAGGCAGAAAAAATATTGGGACTGCTGAAAAGTTGAGGCGAGTTCTTGAAGTTTGGACTCGAAATATAAACATTTGTGATTATTTGTTTGCTATTGCACATAACATTGGTTATTTACCCTAGGTGTTCAACTCTTATAGTCAAGTGAAATATTTATTAATCATTTTATTTTGTTGTGATCCTAATGTTTAATTATAATAATCAACTTGTGGAATCATAGTAAAACGCTTTCCAAAAGTTTGAAATTAAAAATTATTTAAGCAAGCAATTATGTAATTATTTTGTCACCTATAAACCTTCCTGTTTTTCATAAATATTTTACTTAAAACACTGATAAATTGATTTTGGAAAAATAGACAATTGTGATTACTAGCGTGTTATTGCACATAACGTTGGTTATTAACCAACTAACCAACGTTAAAACTTTTGTATAGTATGGTGAAATATTTGTTTATCATTTTATTTTGTTGTCTCTAATGTTTAATTATAATAATCAATTTGTGGAATCTTAGTTGATAGTAAAATCTTTCTAAACGTTTGGAATTAAATAGAAATTAAGGAAACAAATATGTAATTATTTTTGGTATAAAACTTCCTGTTTTTCTTAAATATTTTATTGTTCTTCTTAAATATTTTATTTAAAACACTGATAAATTGGTTTTGAAAGAACTCGAAAAATATTTAAGTAAGACTCGTTAAATTTAGAGAAATTTGTCTTTCGAAAAATTTATCGTTCGAAAAACTCATTTTCGAAAAACTTGCTTTCGGAAAACTTGTCGGCTACCGCCAAGGAATGGCTTTTTGCGTGTTTCATATATGCGATGCGAATTTATAGCTCCGATAAATAACTAACTAACTAACTAACTAAAAATAACTATAAAATAACAATAAATAACCAAAAGATTTAATACGAAGTTAACTGAAAAGTCATTAATAAAAATTTTTAAAAATTCGGGCGCCTTCTCTCTCTCTGTCTCTTACTGTCTCTCTCTCTCTCTGTGTCTCTCTCTCTGTCTCTCTCTCCGTCTCTCTCCCTGTCTTTCTCTCTCTCTTTCTGTCTCTCTGTATCTGTCTTTCTCTCTTTCTCTCTCTTTCTCTCCTTTCTCTCTCTCTTTCTCTCTGTCTCTGTCTCTTTCTCTCTCTCTTTCTCTCTGTCTCTCTCTGCCTCTCTGTCTCTCTCTCTGTCTCTGTTTCTCTCTCTGCCTGTCTCTCTGTCTCTCTCTCTCTTTTTCTCGTACAAATGTAGTAATAGCTCGCTTTCCTTACGCGTATATTATGAGGACGAGAATACAATCTCGAGGTTTAGCAAAGTTACAATAGACAAGGCAACATATAGTTAAAAAATTAAAATTTCCAATAAATGTGATTTATACGTATAACATGATCGATTTCTAATCGTATGCGAAATGTGACGACGCGAATAAAAAGCTATACTCATTTTTCTTTAAACAGTCCTTGTTTGAAAATCCTAGGATATTTTTTTCTAATTTTAATTTATAGACTGCTGGGAGCAGGCTGATAGGACGATAATTATTCAAATGTTTTACTGCAACCTTTCTTGCGCAAATGTATTATTCTTGCTTGGTTCCACGACTCTGGTATATTCCTCTTCCTAAAGCATGACGTAAAAATCTTGGAGAGGATATTGTCCATACAGTTGCCTGTTGCCTCGAATATATCTGCTGATGCCATCATTTCCAGATGCTATTCCAATCTTCATGCATTTGATTGCATGTCTCACTTCTTCTGGAAGAATATTTGGAACCTCTTCGGTGGCCGCGTTTCCTTCTTCATTTATTTCCTTATTGATAAAAGGATTTTCGTAAATTTTTGTGGAATTCTTCTACATATTTTAGAGTTAACTTCCTGTTATGTGTAATCGAGCCATCTTTTAACATCAATATCAACAGCTGCCTCTTACTAATCGAGAGACGCTGTTTCATTTTCTCATACCTTCTCTTGTTTTCTATAGTTTTTTCGCTTAGTTTCTAATTATATTTCCTCACATCTTCTTTGCTATACTTTCTTATGGTATTGTTTATTTCTGAGAAGTGGATCATTTCCAGGGGGTCATTAGCTTTTCCAGTTACCTTCTTTTCTTCATCAGCAGTGTGGTGTTTTCAGATAATTTTTATCTGATTTAACTTGAACAGTTCCGCCTACTTCTAGTGCGGTTTCTCTGAGTACCTCCGTTAACTTTAATTCCGCTTCTTGGTCTTATAGCAGTACATTAAATCGATTGCGGAGTTCAGACTTAAATTCTTCACTTCTCTCTTTTAGCACTTGTGCGTTGATGATAATTTACAATTGAATTTTATCCCGCATCGCACTAATCTATGGCGGTTTCCGCTTTTAAACTGCTTGAGGACAGCGCAGTCTTTTACCACATGCCTTTCATTGACTTTTATGTAGTCAATTTCGTCTTTTATGCCTTTGGATCTCTTCCACGTCCATTTTCTGTTTGGGCTCTTCTTAAAGAAGGAGTTCATTATCCAGAGATTGGTACATTCGGGAAAGTCTACAAGTTGATCTCCTCGTTCGTATCTGTTTCCATAGCCCCATTTTCCAATCGCACTGCCATCTTCCTTTAATTCACCTACTTTCGCGATGAAATCACGCAAGTTCACTTTTAGATGGCAGCTTCCTTTTTCACGCAACTCTCCTTTTTATTCGTTAAATAGCGCACAACCATTGAATATGGCTGAAGGATGTGCCAAATGTACTTCAGGGAAGGGTTTCGTAAAACCATCAATTTGTAAATTAAATTCGAGGTGCTACGCCGTTTTGAAGCAGGAGAGCGGGCCTTTGATATTAGACGCGCGTTACGTCATTAATCTCATTGGAAAGAGCATGCTAAATAGTTTCTTCGACTTTTGACCGAAAATATTTCCCTAGATCCTATCATATTTTTATATATGTGAATTACAATGGTCGCTGAAAATCCGGTTTCGGTATACGTTGTTTCACTTTTCGTCAATTTTCCGTAATCGCAAGTTCAACGTAAATCAAAGACTTCCGTTATACGCTTACTGAAGAGGAAAGGTTAATAGGAAAAACGGATGGCAACACGATGTTGGGGTAAGTAAGCCCAGTGAGCACACATGGACATTGGAACTTTCGGGAATGATCCACTATTAAGCACAATAGAGTGATAATGTACGTGTGTAAATGTGTTTCTCTGACACTCCAGCGGATATATATATAATGAATTACGAAATCTCGGATACGGTGTATTTGATGAGCTCTTGTATCCTCCAAGGATGAATTGAAGCACTTAATAAAAGATTGTTTTGTGAGAACACATACCAGCCATATTTAGGGCACCACACCGAAAAAAAGTTCCAAAAATAACAAACGTCGCGTGATTGAATGATATTTATACGAATAGTCATATAGTAAAATGTGCTCGCATTCTGCAATCATTTCAGAACACGCGGAGAGCGATGCCTCCTTCTTGTCTTCAGTTGCTGCGCATTTAGCTTACGTTGTGACCTTGTCGGCTTGATAACACACGCTAAATCATTTATTGTCTTCCCTTACTCTTATATGATCTGTAAGGTATCGATTAAAAAATTTATACAAGCAGAGGACAAAATTAACTAAAAAGTTTCTAAAAGCTCTTATCTACTACATATAGTTTCCGAGAAAAATTTTTAAAATGTAATAATCTTAACAAAGTTGTATAATAATCGCTAATTGTCTTATATGATCTGTAAGGTATCAATTAAAAACTTTGTTCAGGTAGACAACAACATTTGCTACGTCAAGGTTCTAAAAAGTTGCTGTATACGACTTATAGTTTCCGAGATAGAAATTATTAAACTCGACTGTACATGTAGGCTAAAAACAACCCCAAAAAATTAACAATTTAAAAAATTTCGGTTTTTTCGTTGTTTCATTGTAACCAAAACCCCATAATCGCGCGAAATTTCAAGTCTCCAGCTCATAGTAGTATTAATTGATTTTTTATCCGCGTCAACAAATATGGTCATTTTCCACTGTCATCAACTGGACATACACAGCAGGGAGGAGGGAAACCCGGTGCCGGCGTTAGCCTACTCTTAAAAAACAGCACCAAGGGGGCCAACTGCTTACCGTCCCTTTTGAAGGACCGAACGCTAAATTTGCGCGGTCTCTCTCCAGTTCAACTGAAAGTGCCTAAACGTTAGTACCCCCTTATTATGCTATAAGTAGGATTGGTAGTTTTCGGCGTTTATTTTTTTTAATTCGACGATTCAATCGTCGTTTATTTTTCCTAAAAATCGGCGACGAATATCGATGTTTATTTTAGTGCATTTTATTCAGCTTGGTAGTTTCCGACGTATATATTTATTTAAAAACGACCACTAACATAATTTATTGTTAATAAAAATCGACGTTTATATTAATACATTTTAAAGATTTTTATCATTAAAAATTACATAAACTGAAATCTTCCAATTAAATTTTACTGAAACTTCACATATAAGAATTAGACCTTTCATATGCTGTACTTTTTGTTGCTCTCTTAACATAGGTGATAGTTCAGATGTTTTCTCCATCCAACAACCAGGAACAGCTAATTTTTTATGAATAAATCACAATTAAATTTTACTGGTTAAATCGCGCCTCTTATTATAGAAATCATGACCAGTCAATGACAAAATTAATGTGACGTTGATATAATGCATAACCAAATATGTACATATATGAATATGTGAAGAAAAACTCTTATCTTTATGAGTGATAAACGATGATCAGTGTACAAAAAAGCTCCGAGTACGAACATTGAACGATGCAACAGCGTTGCATGAAAAGAAATAAGCATGGAACTCTCTCACTCGGAAAATAAATTGTGGGTATGGCTATCAATAATAAAAATTTCATAACTGTTTTTTTAAATACTATAGGGCAGGACTCGAGAAATGTACTCGTAGAAGTACATTTTTAACCTAACCTACCACGAAATGGGTTATGGGGAAGCGAATTTTGGCAAGCAGGGTCATGTACATTATAATTTTGAGACCTGCTATAAGAATATTTGACTGCACTTTTTAATTTGACGTAAGGGGTCTCAGAGGGACCGGCTTCCGCTAATTTGGCAACAACAGCAGTTGGACTGGCTTGTTGTGTTTGTCCCTTTGACTTCTTTTTGACCAATTTCTTTCCCTACTCTATGGTGGATGGGAAGACAGGCGCCGGTATTGCCAGAGCTGCACTTCTTTCGAGATCCGGGTCATTCGGCGTAACCGGGAAAGCGATCGTTGCCGCGGTTTTAGCCGCAACAGCAGCGAAGTTTTCCCCGGCACTATTTTTAAAGTTTGAGCCCGTGTAGCATTCGGGGCTGCGACCCGGCCGTAGGTCGCTTTCCTTGTTATGGTAGCAATAGCTCAATTAAAGGGTTTTCAACCTCTCTGTAGCCCCGAGATATACAGGACACTCTCGAGACGTGGACGGATGATTGCCCTCGCAGTTTGCACATTTGGTTGGATTGGGCTTCAGGCACCCCTTTGAAAAGTGCGGCTCTTCCCTCCATCCGTTTCCAAATATATACGACCCTCGCCAAAGCTTTCGTTATCTGATGATGCTGTAACCGGCGAAAACTGTCGAGTAAAACATATTTAGTAGAAATAACGCCTTATATATCTAAGAAATCATTCCAAAACCTGGAACCTTCTTAACCCTTTCATACGTGATGTACATTATAATGTACATTCATTTCAAACGTACTTTTTAAATATTCTTTCACATTATATTTTATTGAAAACTTGCTGAGCACTTAATGTGACGTCTGTTTTATCCATTTATGGCACTTTTACTGCCATCTATTGCAGACTAGTTGAAGTTAAATGGCATTAAATACAAGATGCAAGAACTGAGAAGAACTGCTTCAAATAGGTGAAATTTCTCTTTTTCTTATTGTCTTCAAAACATCACACTATGATATTATTTTCTTTGAACTTAGATAAGGAAACCTTATTTCATTAATGAAATAATTTTGTAACGTTTTGTTTTATTTTTTATGTTTTAACACGCAAAAAAATTTAAAACTTCCTTAAAATAAAGATTTTTCCAAATTTCTTTTTTCTCTTTCATTTGAATCCAATTTGCATAATTTCGCTGGAAAGAAAAATATTTCCCCCAAAGAAAAAAGTCAGGTCTGAAGGGGTTAAGTAGGTTTTGCTTGTTGGAAAGTATAAGTGTATTGTCAACACACTCAACTGTTAAAAGAACGAAAAGAAAATTTTTAACATTATTTGAATCAAAATTAATAGAGATACCCTAAGAAACCGCTCAAAAAATAGGCAGGAAGGTTTGCGTGAAGCCATATAAAATGTTAACTGAATGAATAAGAAAGAAAGATAAAAATTTACTAACGATCCCAAAATAAACAAAACTATGAAGAAGTCCATCAAAGAAGATGTGAATAAATATGATTTTGAGCTAATCGAGATAACGATAGAAAACAATAGAAGTTATAAGAAAATGAAGAAATATCTCTCGATTGGTGGCTTTGTTGTTAGAAGACGGCTCATTAACACATAGCGGGATATTAATTCTAAAACGGATAAAAGAATATTAAACCAAGCTATATAAAGATCCAGTAGCCAATGGGAAAGTTAAAGGAGAAGGAAATAAGGTAGGCCCTCGCTATCCGTGGTAAATTTTTTATACAATGTAGGCAACTGACTCAGCAAATAATTTTCACAGTTGTAATGAACATTTATTTATATAAGATTTTTTATTTTTTGAAAAACATGATCTAGAAATTTCATAATAAATAATGCGTTATCTATACTTTATAGATGCCTTTATAATTTAGGAATATTTTGTAATTGTAAAAACTCGCAAAGGATGAGAGCACGGCTTCAGTTAGCAGATATTACGGATTCGGGAATATTTTTAATACGAGAAGAAAGCCTGTTATGATCGGAAGTCAAACCCTGGTCTTTCACTTAGTGAGCGGATATTTTGTCTCTGAATTACCGCGGCAGATCAATTCTCATGTTTCTGAAAGTGTTTTCTTATTTGTGTCCGAAATAGCCAAGCTACAGGTAGAATCAACCAGCCCCAACGGTCTTCCTCCAAGAGATACATCCAAGAAAACTCCTCTTTCTCAATTAGTGAGATTGCCATTATAGAAATTGATGGTATAAAGCGATCTTACGGTCCTACGCAGGCAGCATAATCTGTAAAGTTGGAAATATTTTTTATACGAGAAAAAAGTTAGCTATGAGTGAATGAAACTACGGTGAAAAACAACATTGAGGAGATCATAAAGATAAGTGCAGCTGGAAAGGCTCGTATGAGTGACAAATTTTGATTTACGACTCGTGACCCAATATAAAAAACGCAGAAAGCCCTCTGTATGTGTATAGATAATGAGGCACTAAAAGACGTCCTCTGACTGGTCCTGTTAAGCAAGAAAAGGAAAGGCGTTTGCATGAACATTTGGCCCCTCTCTCGAGTGAAGACAGCAGTACAAGCAGTATATTTTGCAAGGGCTGGCTTGAAAATTATAAGATAGATGTAGAGTGTTTAACGTATACTAGTAACATGTACTAAAATAAATAGTAATAGAATGTTGACTCGCAAGCACCTCATTTACAATCGCGACCATTATTGTAAAGGAGAATACATAAATACATTCATCCTTGAAGAGGAATCATAGATAGGGTATGGATTTTTATGGTTTTACCCGATTATTACCAGATTTTTAACCTCCATTGCCTTTTTAAAATTTCGGGTAAAACCCGAAAAATGCCGAAATTATTAGTTTTCTTTAAACACAAGTTTTTTAGATTTGGTTACAGAATTTCTATTCTGGC
This sequence comes from Tanypteryx hageni, assembly GCA_028673005.1. NCBI lineage: Eukaryota > Metazoa > Arthropoda > Insecta > Odonata > Petaluridae > Tanypteryx > Tanypteryx hageni. Next base: position 45,224,575 of record CM054120.1, read on the forward strand.
ACTTGTAGGCATCTCCACACTTGATTGCAGTCTGAGATGTTCGTGATGAGTCTGTTTATTCGTAGGCTTACTTTGTAACATAATCCGAATCATCGTGGTTTACTCGCGCCTCAAATAGTCAAGGATGCGCCTTAGATAGTCGCTGTTAGGATAAGGAAAAAAGAACCCGAGTGTCTGTTAGTTGGAAAAACTACGAAAGAAAAATTATTTCACTAATATCTGATGTGTTTACAAAAGAAGTTGAACGGGAAGCAAGATGTTTGTTCAGCCTGCGAGACGTTCTTCTCCGCCTGGAGGCGTTAAACACAAGATATTACGCTCTCAACCATATTTAAGATATTGGAAAAAGTTTTGAATGTTGATAAAACTTTAAATTTTTAAAAAAGATTTTTATTTAAAAATCATTTTGTCCAAATTACAAAATAATAAAACCCAAAAATTACCCAAAAATTGAACTTTATTTAAAACCTCGAAAAATCTGTAACTTAGTTATACCCGATTTTAACCCGACACGTTTTCGATCGGCCATTGACAATGTTCTGCAGAAACATAGCATCCAACATCTTACACCTAGTCTCGAGCGGAGTAATTTTAAGTTTAACAAAGTTTCACAAAGTCATCTTATTTGTAGGCTACATTTTCCTTGGCACAAAACCGCGCAACAAATCGCCTTGACTCTTTCTAATGAGTCAACCAAGGGTTTCTGATTGAGATTCCAAATTACACTCCCGTATTCAAGAGTGGGTCGAGCAAGAGTGTAGTAGGACTGGATAATGTTATTGCAGAGAAACTTACTTATAAAATCTGAGGTTTCATTGAAACATTTTGCCTAAATCCGTTATTGTGATCTCCCGTTCTAATGAAATGCCGTTCAAATTATACTTACCAGTAAAAGTAGGGATTTTTCTTGTGTAAAAAATAAATCACCTTTCACTTAGGTATATATTGAATAAGATTCGATAATTTACACTACCAAAACAGTCTCACAGAGTCACTTTAAATAAATTCACAGCCATCGGGGGTATTAACATTATTTTTGATTTAGCCGTCATCGTTTTTAAGCGAAATCTTATCACTGATGGTTTCAGGGAGGTCATTAATAAAGACATTGAAGGACGGGGGCTCTAGCATGTGTCCTTGCGAAACCCCTTAGTTTACATTGGTTACCGTAGATGCGATACCGTCAATAGGCACATTTTGGGTTCTATTGGTTACGTATGATTGCATTAAGCTATGAACAGAACCACTGATGCCATACGTCTGAAGTGTATATAGGACTGTTGTCTACTCGGTCAAATGCCTCCTAAAATCTATGTATAGGGCGTCTACTTGACCACCTTTATGAATGATAGAGGCAAATTAATCGATATGAAGGGGTAAATTAGAAATAATTGGAAGTTTAGAAACTGCGATGCTCAACTAAAAATAACGCTTTACAATGGGAAAATATAATATCATAACCAAGTTTTTCAAAAACATACGATATAGCACGAGATAAAGGGCCCGATATTGTTTACATCCGATTTATTACCACATTTTAAATAAGCGTAACCAGAGCCTGTTTCCATTTTGTAGGTAATTTTCGGTAAAATGCAATCTGGTTGAATAACAGTTGAAGAGGGTAAACTAACTAGTTGGTTTTCACCTTGAGTAGTACGAAAGATACTGTATCCGACCCACAGGAAGAATCAAATTAAAAATTACTTAATGAAGCGACTATCTCCTATTTAGTAAAACTAAAAGAAGGTAGGAAGTCGTTTGATATAGGGACAAAGTTAAAATTGGGTAATAAAGACATTTATTGTAAACAGAGGGAAAATATTTGGATAATAAATTGCTAACGCCCTAGGAATTGCTTACCTTTTCACCGTTACAATATAATATTACCAGGATGCGTTTTCTCTCTCTTTCACTTTTAATGTAGCGCCAAAAATATTTGATTGTATTCTACGTATGAAAGTCTTTTAGATTAGAGTAATACTTATAAAATAGCAGGTTTTAAAATACAGTTTTAAGAATGATATGTTAAACGAAATCGCTGTACAACTTCGAGAGTTCCCATCTTTGAAAGGCTCCGTTTTTTGTTTTCGGAGATGAAATTATCTAACAGTAATACCGCACTGGATACTTACGAGAGCTAACTTTAAATCGAAGGACGCAGTCGATATTGCAACTTTCAAAGAGAGAATAGAATAAATTGCAACATTCGTCGGCGGAAGAAGTGGCGTCCAGAAGGTCCCATTGGTAATAAGTTTGTTAAAATGGCGACGATTGTAGGCTATGTGAAAGTATAGAATTTTCTTGCGTACCTGTTAAAGATTATTGACGTTAAAACCGGCCAGCCTGGACTAGTTCTCAGTGCCAACTGGACTGGCTGACTATTGGAGAAGAACTCTTCCAGAACGTTCCTATCAAAGGAGGAAATATCGGAACCTGGATTTAAAGTAGCCAACGAACGGTCGATCCTTCTTCTGTTTGGTAATGCATCGGAGTACATGGTGAAGTCCATGTTGGTGCACCGGGCAATGAACCCTTGTCCATTGAAGGGGAAGCACAAACACCATTTTCCAGTCACAGCAGCACTTCTCATTGACTTCTTTCACAACAGCTTTGTAAATGATGTGGAAGTATACCTATCTTCAAAATCATTGGACTTCAAAGTCCTTTTCATAATGGGCAATGCGCATTGCCACCACGTCAGCACTCAGTCTGCGACTCCCAACGTGAAAATATTTTTCGCCATTTCAATGCAACTTCCCTCATGCAACATTTGGACCAAGGTGTGATAGCATCCTTTAAGACAGCGCTCCGCAATCTTTTTTATCTCACGGCACACTTTCGGATTTATTCGGTCACCACGCCACACCAAACTGAATTTCATGAGCACATTGTCTAGAACATTTTTATCGTTACTAGTCAAAAGCAAAAAAAGAAAACAATCACTTTTTTCTAAACGGATGGAAGAAAGTATGGTTGAAATATTTTACTTGAAATCATTTAATAATTGTTGCTCTACGAAGTAATACTAAGAAAAAAATTCTTTAAATTTATCTAGGATATCACATAGTTCAAACAATAAATTTTATATTTGTGAGATACCTATCTGTAAGAACGAAGGCATTAGATGTTCGACTCAATGCTGGAAATAGCTACTTAAAGTTCCTAATCCAGGTACCTTAGGTATGACCTCCTATTCTTCTTAAAAAGAGCAGTGCTTAAGTTTGAAAATTTTTACAAATATAACGCTAGTAATCAGAGCATATCTCTCTGATTTTTTTATCAGCGAGAATGCTATGGGCTTCCTTTTGTATCGAGTGGAACGGTGTTCCCACCAAATTTCTGCAGTAAATAAGAGCCAATGTTGAATAATTCAATTCACATGGATACGTCGTTGTAAACGACAATGATACATCAATGGCAACATCAGCAACGTCTGTATATTCATTCCTCACATGCAGCCAAAATTCCTCCATTGCATTTCAGTTTAAGAGTGCGTCGCTACTTAGTTCTGTTAATTCCTCTATTATCATTGAAAAAACTTTTTTAATGATATATCCGCAGATAAAACAAATGGATGAGTAAACCCGTGCCCTTTGCTAAGTAAGTTGCAGTTGTTTTTCAAGTTATCATAACGAACTTCCAATTTTTCAACGGTCACAGCCAGTAGCTCCTTTTCATGATGTATTCTGTTGACCCCTTTCAACATCTATAATGGTCTACGTATTATTTCTTTTATCCAAAGTTAAAGTTTTTATTTGAATCCGTTTAACTTGTCCTTAGATGTACGAATGTTCTCAGCCATATAAGAAAGTTTTTCAACCCAGGATTTATCTTTTAGCAACCTAACATATTTCAATTTGTTTTTTAATATATAAAATGACTGAATCTGCTCTCTCAACGCAAAGTTTCCTGATAATACTTTTCCTTGCGAGAGCCAGCAAATCTTAGTGTGAAGAAGTAGGGATTGATTATTTGTCTCTACATCTTCACAAATAATCTATTTCTTTTTACTTACAAAAGCTGTGTATAGGTAAGGAAAACAAACTGAATTAAGTTCATTTCTTTGTTGTGGAGATTCCATTTCCTTTCATTTACTAGTTTCAATAGGCGCACGAAACTAAATTAAACGCATTCACAGTAAATCAGTTGTTACGGAGATTGCTTTAGTTGAAAATAATTTTTTTTAATATTCTAAGTTAATTACGACATTCTCGCTTGACTTGCATGAAAACGGCTACTACTTTAATAAAAATAATCTAAACAAAACATTCTATATGATTAGTTCCATAAATGTTGTTTGAAGACATTTTTGTTATAAGAAATATTTTACGAAATATGACTGAAAGTTCATTTTTGTCTCCAGTAAAGTGGCACTCCTGATTAGGCTATGTAAACCATTTATATAATTTTCTAATGTTCTTTGCTCTAAAATCCTAAATGCCTTATTTCATTAACATCCGCCCAGTAGTTTCGGAGATTATAAATGCGGACGTGCCCCTAAGGCATTCCGCTTGTATCGCTTTGCTTGTAAAGTAAGCTAACTAAAAAGAAAAGTATATTACATAAATGGAATACAAAGAGATTTCAAATGCTTTATTAGTGAGACATGCGTACGAAACGGTATCGAATGATTGGGCGGTTCTTAAATTTTTATCTCCGAAACTATAAATCGTAATTTTCTCGCGGTCTTTTTTTGTGGTAAGCGTCGCCCTTTATTTGGATATTTTTTTTAACTTTACCTAGATGATTATATAAGAGCCTGAGAGAAAAGGTGTTTTTTTAATTTTTCTCGTGCCGATAGAATCGCCGTAGCGATCGATGTAACAAAATACGCGATGTTTCGCTTTAGACTTTCTCGAATTTTCATCTCCAAATCTAGATGTGGTAATTATGTGGTCCCGCGATTTTTTTGGTAAATACTTTCCTCTGCCCGAATACAATTTTTCATCTATACCTCCCAGTTCATATAAGAGCATGGGAGACAAAATATGGAGTTTTAATTGCTGTTGCCGATTGAATTTCCGTAGCAATTGATGTAAACAAAATATGCAATGTCGCGCTCGGGATTTTCTCGAATATTTATCTCCGAAACAGTAACTCGTAATTATGTAGTCTCGCAGCCTTATTTGTGGTAAATGAAGTCCTCTATCCGAATATTAGTTTTAATCTATACATTACAGATATAAGAGCTAGGGAGAGAAAAATGTGGCATTTAATTGTTGCTTGATGGATGGCGTTTAACGAGATAGGAGTATAAGTTTATGGAAGTATTTATGTGAAGTGGAAGTTGTAATTGACGGATGCAGTTGAAAATCAGAATTTATAGATAAATTTTGATAAGGATCACTAACGATAAATTTCATTAAAATCTTCCCGTTAGTTTTAAAGATTTAATATGCGGACGGACGGACGCGACGCTTCTCTCGCGAAGAACGCCTAAAAAGGCAAGCATCTAGAGGTCTTTAATTAACGAAGTTGATATTCACGGATCAGCCAAAACTGATTTTTATTTATCCGGTCGGCTGTTTGCCATGAGAGTTTTGTGATTAAGGGATCAATGTATGATTTCAACGTTTGAGTTTTTATTTTTAACTTTCGACACGGACCCTTTGACTTTTTCAGTTATTGCAGCTGCTCCGTCCTCACAAACACTAAAGCAATTTTTCCATTGAATCCCTTTGCTTTTTTGAAATTCAACTGTATTCGAAATATTTCATCATCCGTGGCGCGTTATGATATTAATATTTAATACAACCTTCACCAACAAATCGCAAGATGGCTATGAATTGCGTACAATTTTCTAGATCTGTTGATTCGTCGGCATCGGCTGTCCAGATTCTCCCCCAAAGTTGCTTCTATATCACCCGACGTGTCATCAGTGAGTCTCACGATGGTTTTTCCTAAAAGCGGTACTCTGGTTACCTACTTTACTCTCTCGATTTCTATCATGGCGACCATTTTTGTTGTTTTTTTCGCTTTGACAGTGAAATAAACGTCACTATAGATCTGTCTGAATTTTTACACGTTTTTATTAAGTTGCTTCGCTTAAATTTCTGCTCCCGTAACCGTTTTAAATAGCCATTATTCTTACCGAGATAAGATGGGTATTTATTTAAAAGGTGACGCTTTAATTTTCTATACGTTTCTTTGATAGTTATTCTCTACGAAATAATCACTGATCTTTTGGCTATGATGCCTCTCCAAACCACGAAAATCCGTAGCCCAAGTATTCATCTTTATATAGCCTAATCAATTTTTACTTTACGCGCAGATTTAGTCGCGGCTGTATTTTCTCCAGCCAAAATTTTTCCATGTCACACTTTACTTAAAAATCCATATAAAATTTTTTTAAAAGTTATCACTATCTACTTTTAACACGTATATAAATCAGCATATTAGAATTATTATTTTTTCTCACCATGCTCATGTTGATGAGTCTTTCTCGAACTTTGACACTAGACGACTCACTAAAGTGAAGTACAGGAACTCTCAATTATTCGCCAAATATTCTTTCGCCGACGGTAAAAATTTTGATTTTATATAGTATTTCAATCTATCATCTTGGATACGGTAATTTACTAATGAGAAAACAATTGAAATGCAATTTACATGATGAAACTAACAGTTTTAATCAGTTGGGGTGATTGCTTCGTAACTGCCGACAGAGTAAAGTTAAGCTTACATAAAAAAATCCCTGTAATTTTTGTAAACTTTTGTAGAAAATCTTAGAAACTTTTATTGTTTCTATATAGTAATATAAAAATTTATTACTAAAAAACTTCGGAGAACACATCACCTGAAACCGATAAGAATTCTAGGCTGTTGGACTAAGCGCTCATTTTTTATGTACGAAACGTAAGAGAAATTTATTTATCAATTAAGAATATAAAACATCGAGAAAGATTGTAACAGTTTTACAATATGTAACGAAATAACTCTTTTCACCATGAAGTCTTCCGATGGTATACCTGCTACTAAATCAAAATCACTTCTATTTTGGCTTGGTAGGATTCAATTTAAATCGAAAAACGTCGAAAAATTCGATATTTTTTAAATTTTAAAATCGGCGAAAATGAATAGTCGTCGAAAAGCGTCGATTTTCCAACATGATGGAAAAGCACATTTAAAATCCATTTTATTATGAATTATAATATTAAAGTCGTTTCTGTTGACTTTTTTCGCAGTATTATTTCCTACCTACGATTTCGTTCTTTTCTGGGATTGCATTAACAGTGAGACTGAAAGCAGGGTATTTTCTTAGACTCAAATATGCGAATTTTTTTAAATCTCAAGCTTATACTCTGAACAATCAGGTAACTTCAAGGTTCTAAGGTAGTTTTGAGAATAATATAGGTAATAATTCTCTAAAAGTTATCCAAGATGGACCGTTTTGGCTTCATCCTTTGCTACAGGATAATAAATTTCAATTTATATATAATGGTTCGAAAAAGTTTCACATAAATTAGCAATCATTACTTATAATTGAAGACGGTTTAAGGATTAGTATTTATTTGCTATTTGTTGTAAAATATTTTGCTGATTGGAAAAACACATTTTAATCAGGATTTGAGGTAAGACTGCTGATTGGGCGCTGAATAATTAAGTCTAATTTTTTCTCTGCATATTTTATGTTAAATAAAGAGAATATTCAGTGATTCAATGATTCAGTGATGAAATAAATTATATGATACAAAGTAAAGTAAGTATTTGATAGTTCTTTTTGACGGCTAAAATATTATTGCGATCAGTATATCATTAATGTTTCGCCTTAATTAGTCCTTAAATGGCATCAACAAATGTCTAAAAGCCTTTAGGCTGAACTCGCAAATTTTTTTAAAGAATGTTTCTCAGCAAAAGCAACAGCATATTGTTCGGATTTCAAGAGGTTAAAGGATAATTTACTGTCTATATTCGCGAAATAATATATTTGTCAATGACGTCATTGAAAAGAATTGCTGTGTGAAATCAAAAATATCTTGATTTGGAAATACCAGCTTACGATATTTGAGATTAAAGATATATTAATTGTAAGTTTCAGTGTGGTAGAACAACGATAATATTCTCGTGACCGATATGCAAGGTACTAATTTGGTTTAATCATCAAGATTCCGTTAGTAGAGGGAGTGAATTAAATATTAATATATGTTTTCTCGTTTAAGTTGGTTGTCGAAATCATCACGTTTGGCAAACTTTTTAAGGGAAGGAGAAAAAATACAAAAACAAGAAATATTGTTTCGCGTTCTCACAATAAACTTTTTCCGCATTAACTATTTTTTTGTTACTTAAAGGGGTAAGCTTTCAAGGCCATATATATATATATATATATATATATATATATATATATATATATATATTGGGTTGTACACTGTCCATACGTTGCATTATCACGTTTTGTACCGGATTTAGATTTCCGTACTATACTCCGTTCCTGGACATTTTGCCATAAATCCGAAAAAAGCACGCAAAATCTCGTGGCTGGCTCAAATGTGGTGATTTTCTTGGTTAAAAGTCACGATTTAATTAGTAAAATATCAAAGATAAATAAATATACTTCTTACTTTGTATACTTTTTTATTGTAAGGAAAAGATAAAATAATATATATATATATAATTAATTCATTATTGAACGTTTTCTTTAATATTAACATTTAAAAATGAAGAAGAGTGTAAATGCACATAAATAACACAAAATAAAAATTACGATGAACACAATATATTAGTTCGATTAATTTTTACATAAAGGCTTCCTATAAAAATGTAAATAAATAATCAAAGTATTGTATTTAGAAATAAAGAGTAAATTTAAGTCGTCGAATTGAAAGGCTGTAAACTACCAGCCACATATGTAAGTAGTCATTTTAAGCATCGACATTCGCCGAAAATCTCTCAGGAAAATAAACATCAATTAAAATCGTCGATTCAAAAAAACAAACGCCGAATTCTGTCAATTAGTAATTTTAAGCGTCGATATCCGCCAAAAATCTGTCGCGAAAATAAACTATTTAAATCTTCCATTTTCAAGAAAATAAGCGCCGAATTCTACCAAGCCTACTTATATTCCATCTAAGAAATAACTCTTTTGCAATTTCAAATAACTGAAACTATAAAATATTCGAAAGTAAAAAGTTATATTCTTCCCTACGCTACAACTCCAATTATTCCGCGGTGCACCAAAAACTTTGTCTAGTCACCCGAGTTGCGGACATACTAGCCCAGACGTACTTTTCGTCATATTTTACATGCGATGGAAAATTGTTCAACACCGAATGTTAGCCAATTTTGGAAGAAGTAAAATATCGTCGACTGTATCACCATCAAGGATCCGGTCGAAGAAGTCAAGCCGTCAATTATCATCACATACTGGGGAACGCTGTGGGTTGAAATAGTCAACTACGTCGGTAGATTTCCTGCCGCTCATGAGGAAGTGAGACGGTAACAAAAATGGCTTATTATATTCGATGGGAGGGATTTGAGGATCTGGAGATCACAGGCAGGGCGGACCGTGCTATGAGCAAGCCGGGCGGTTGCCCGGGGCGTCAAAGTATTGGGGGTGCTAACCAAATCATCTATCTATACATTACTTACGAATGGATGTGTTGGATACCAATTTATGTCGCAGAACAGGCAGGAAACTAAACGATATTAATTTCCTTTTTCATTATCAATTATTTCACGGAGCAATGAATAAATGAAAAAGTTCTTCTAAAAATATTTAAGAAAACTTTACGGAAGGGACATTGGAGCAGTTTCTCGCCCGGGACGCCAAAATACCCTGGACTGCCCCTGATCACAGGGAATCACGAAATGACTGACACGCTGAGAAGTAAACGAAGGAGTACCTGGAGGGGATTACTCAGGCGACTGTGTGTAGCAAAACAATGGTTGTCAAACCACGTTTGAACAGGAAAATGCCTAAAACTATTGCACTTGCGAAGGCTCTCTGATAAACTTATTCATAAAGACAGAATTATTGTTAAATAGAGAGAACCGTTAAATTCTATATAGAGCTGCATGCAGCATTAACTCAGCAAAGGGAAATCTCTAAGGATCTACAGAAAAATGCAAAGCAGATGCCGACCAATAGTTTTTTGCATAGTTTGGCTAATAGTAAAATCGATGGATGCAGCCTTGACGTGGTGGAACTCCATATTCAGGAAAATGGATAAAATGTTTGGTAAAGAATCCACTTTAATAACTCACACAAAACAGACGACCGGTTTCGACTAACACTTAGTCATCATCATCATCTTTCATCGTCAGATACCCCGATGAACGTAGTGATAGAACTTTGTACTTTGTTAAGAGTATGCCTTTCCCAAAATTATTTTCGCTTTCAAAATGTGTTTTACGAACAATCCGAAGGATTGGCCATGGGCTCTCCGCTGTCACCCCTCCTCGCCGATATTTTTATGGACGCTTTAGAGAAGAATCTGTTTAATTCCGCTCAACCTTTCACCAATAAAATATTGTTTTGGTGTCGCTATGTAGATGATATTTTTTGCATTTGGAATGGTACTGAGAGACTATTGTGTAATTTTGCCTCCTACCTGAACAACCTTCACCCCTCAATCACCTTTACTTTTGAAATTGAAGAAAACCAATCTCTGTACTTCCTATACCTAACCATTCGACGCCTTAACCTTAACCTAGAATTCTCCATTTTCCGCAAACCCACATACACCAACCACACACTGCATGTTTCCTCCAGACATCACACTTCCCAAAAACACGCCGCTTTCCACTCGATGGTACACCCTCTCACGCGCATCCCTCTTTCTCCTTACTCCTTCCAAAAAGAACTTAACACTATTAAACATATTGAGCTTGCTAACGGTTATTCCCCTTCCCTAATAGACACTATCCTATTCCGTAAACAAAGAAATTGGCCCTCAATAAAATCTTCTGCCCTTCCCCGGAGACCGAAACCAAACCTCGCTGGTTTCGCCTTCTTTATACAGGTCCTCTTTCCCTCAAAATCGCGAACTTTCTCCCAAAAAACCTATCAAGACCCGCTTTCTATGGAAACTCCAGTTTAGGCCATCTTCTTTCCAATGGAAAAGCTAACATTGAAAATCTTAATAAAAGCGGCCTTTACAAATTGAGTTGCAATGATTGCGACAAATTTAACATTGGACAAACGGGAAGAAATGTTTACCCCCAACTCCCAAAAATCCCATTTTGGAAAAAACCTTATTGACCACAAACATTCTGCCAATTTTTGTCCAACCATATTGCATCTCGAAAACAAAAGCTGGAGACTCAACCTTCTCGAACAATTAGAAATCCTCCACCACGTGAAGACCAACGCCAACGACATTATTAACGAACATCTCTTCCCAATCCACTCCCCGCTCCTTCCCTCGGTCTTTCCCTTGCTAAACAATTACCACAACCGTCTTCTTCCCCCCCCCCCCACACCATAAAAAGTACCGTTTAAGAGACCCTCTTCCTTCCCCTAACCTGTTTTCTCCACACCTCCCTCCCCGACCTCGCTCATTTCCTATATATACGTTGTAGTGTCCTTATTCTTGACCTGATGATGACTAAGTGTTAGCCGAAACCGGTCGTCTGTTTAGTGTGAGTTATTAAAGCGGATTCTTTACCAAACATTTTATTCATTTTGCTAGGCTAATAGTGCCAACAATCATCACCTTAAAGCCTCTGAAGGGTCTCCTTTCTCTCTGGATGGTAATAAATGGGGGATCTTCACACTTTTAACCCCATCAGCTTCATTATCATTAGCATCATACTCTCGCTGCTGAGAGGGCTTTATCCCTCGGCTGAATAGTTTCTGTATAACGCTCATTGAATATCTTTTTTTATTATTAGGAAAAAGGCAGACAAGTAGCACGAAGGGACAAGGCCGACCAAACTCCTGAAGTGCGTATTTTTCTTTATTAATTAAATGCAATTCATAAATTACCTTATACAGTTCATAAATTACTTCGAGAGAGTATTTGAATTGTTAAAAACAATATGCTATTGATTAACATGTTCTATGAACTAATACTATATTCAAGTGCAATAAATATACGTATTTTATAATAATGTTTATTCTTCTTCATCCTAATATTCCGTATGAGCCAAGAAACGAACTCCACATGTACTTTTTCTGTACGCGGTATAGAAAAACTTCGAATTCGAGATTTAAGGCAAATTGACGTTTTTAGCTCCCCTGAATATATTTTCGCAATTTTTTCGATGAAATCTGTAGAGCAATCGCCGTAAAACCAAAGGTCTATAGGATATATACATAATGGTCTTCCATTGCTTGCACATTACGGAGTTCCATTTCTCATCACCTACGACGCCACTTCCTACGGGACTATCTGTGGGTAGTTAAAGAACAAGTACCAAGGAAAATTTGACGGTGACTACATAAAGTCTGGTTATCAATTCAGATTTTTTAAAACTATATAATGAGTGTCTAACATCTCTTCAGACTTATATTCAATTGAAACAGTTGCCAAATGACTTAATATTTCTTGATCCATTGTTGATCAAAAAGATTTTCAATAATTTTAAGTCAACTTTTCATAATGGAAATGGTCTTATGGCTTCTTTTTTGTCTGTCTGTCTCCTCTATTAACTTTTGAACCAAATGACCGATTGGTGAATTCTCATGCTTCTAGGGCCGAGCTCCCGAGGATAGTTTTTTTTAAGATTAAAGTCCCGGACTTCTTCCCATTTGATTTACATGGAAAATCTGAAACCCACCGTGCAGGGCAATTTTCTCTTGCACATTAAAATATTTTGCAATTATAATTACTGAGCGGAGTTTGTACTATTCTCTAAGGAATGTAATGGAAATTATAATTTTTCTCTTAGAATGTTGTTTATATATAGTAATTCTTCAAATTTCGCGAAAACACTCATGTTTTTGTAGATTTTATCTCCCATTACGAGTGCAACTACAATTTTTGACTCGGATACTGTACTGTCTATAGGTCTACCGCAATCAAAACAACATGCGCGGATTTCCGCCGGAGGGGAAGGTCCCTCCATCACCTTGACTACCCCCACCCCACCACTATCCCACCCTTCTCATAGCTATGTTGACAGTTCTCACTGTCTACATTTGACTGTTTTGAATACGCCTCACCTCGCTAGAGTTGGGATAGAAATTAGAAGGGCAGCGACCCTACCCACTGCCGACTCCCACTGTTCTCCAATTTTCGTTTGCGTTTATAACCATGTCTGATAGCATAACAGTGCGATTACGTATCGTGAAGTTTCGAATAGGGCCCTGCAAATCTCAAATTATGGAACGAACCGAATCGTCGTAAAGTTTACGAATCTAGAATCGAATCTCGAATCAGGCAGTTTTTACATTTAAGTCTCTCTAGGCTGAAGTATTTTATTTCTTAACACTATTTAGTTAGCTAACCAGTTTTTGTTTTTTTTTCTGTTTGGTGTCAAGAATCTAAAAAAATACGAAAAACGGTCACTTAGAAAAACTACACAACGCCATTAATCGTCAGGGTGTGCGGGATGTTTTCGTCACGTTGTATCAGAAAAACTGTACTAGGCTTTGTGATGTAATATACATAGCATAATAAATAGCATATAGGTTGAAGTAATAAAAAATACAAGAAAAGATACATTTAATTTAAAATGAAACATACAAAGTTAGGATTCTTTAAATAATAATCCTTCCTTCTTCCTTGCCCATATCAAAGTTTCAGCATTATGGTTAGACAGAGAGTGTTGCAAGTCCATTACATTATGCCACCCACCGAATTTACCCGTTCTGATGAAGTGTTTGTAGCCTGAATTGCCAACAAATCTCTCCTAAATTTTGCCAAAAATGGGTAGGATCTACTGCTCTCTTTCCAGTAAAATAATGGGTCGCTATCGCGGTCAATCACAGAGTGCTTTGTGTATTATTGTATTTTCTGTTGAGGTGTGTTCACACTTCATGAGGAAAGACACCATACACAAAGCGCTCAATTTTGGTCATTTTTGACGACGCTTCTTTTTGCGAGTCATATTTTTTTAAATGAAGTATCCAAAAGGTTCCCCTTTTCTGCTTAGGTTTTTTATACATCCAGTATTAGAACATTTATCTATTACAATTAGCTTTTCGTATTTTCCTTCTTGTCGGAATGCATCTCCTAAATCTGAGGAGAATTCTTTCTAAAAATGCTTCGCTTCGTCTGGTTTTCAGTGAATAAGACGATTTTAAATCCTGGATGAAGAAATGTTGAGCGGCCATAAAGTGGTTCTCGAATTCTCAATCTGCTATTCAAAAGCATCATAGGTTAATTACGGAACAATTTTATACCAGGCACTGATGTTGCTGTTAGTTAAAAAAACGAAATTCAGGGAATAATGAAAATAATGGTAACAGTCTTTTCGGAGCTAAATATGAATGTTGCCTCCGCTGTTACCTTGAGAATCGTGAGAGATGCTTCTAGGGTTTCTTTCAGTTTATTAGTTAGAGGTGCGGGAGGGACTTGAGCACAATTTCGTTTCGCACTGAATTCAATAAGAGCAAGAGATATCGCAATTTAATTCCTTTGCACCCAATCAAGCAATTTGTACTTACGGTGTATTCCATCGAATGATTACGCCGAGTGGTGGCCGTGACTTCCCCAAATTTTGAGCAATTTGATGCTTTGTTAATGCACTCTGACCAACTGTTGAAGAATTAAAAAAACAGTGATAGGATGTACATGGCTTATTAAATTCTTTATCAGTGGCTGCATTCATCGAAGGCTGCAGAAGATGAGCGGCGCAGTCTTGCTATTGAATAAGTAGGCATTGTATATGTACTGTACATAGTAGCAAAGAGAACTCTATAAAACTCTATTCCATACATTTCTAATTGATTCCTAATAGTTTCTTCGGCGACGGCTGCGGTGTGATCAGCATTCGGAACTTCTAGGTTTACAACCGACAAGCATCGCGATTGTAAGATTCAATCTGATTCAGATACGTAATTTAATATGATAACCAAATAATTGCTTCTATTGCTAGCCTTCCACTGGTCGAAGGTGATGAATGGTCGTGAGTTATGTATTTCTGATTTTAAATGCTTTATGAGTTTCTAGTGCAAACTATTCTTGAGGTCAATGAGGTGGCGTGAAAGTTTAGTTTGATGTGGGGGACAGTAAGTTCCATGCGTTAACCTTGAACAGAAATTCTTGAATCCAGTGTCTTCAGCAGCTTCAAACGGTCTTCCGTCAGCCACAATAAAGTAAAACACTGCTTTATCATCTTGTTCCTTTGTGTTCGAATGATTTGATTTTCTCATAAATTACGTCATGGTAGTTTGTTTTTAAGCCTTTGGATTCGATTGTTATTCTTCAGGCCGTTTTAATTTTTCTTCACATCATTATTTTGTTTCACTGTGCACCTACGGATACTTCCTTTTCAAATGTGCCCATAAGTGGGATGTTGTTCCACTGGCTTGCGACAACAATAATTGACAACAAAATTTGCACTTAAATGCCTTTTCACTTATTTCAAAATGTAATCAAACTTCTGACATATTGAAGGGTATGATTTTCATAATTCAAATGAATAAAAAATAACGATACAGTCATTTGAAAAATAATTAAGTTATACAATTTAAGTTAGAAATCGCGAAAAAATATTTTATGTATTTTTAAATATTTGGTTTTATAAGAAAATAACAAATAGTTATCTTAATTTTACAGTCATGTTGCGTTAACTGAGCCTAAACTGGCAACGCTGTAACTGAAGTCAAAGCAAGACGAGAGAGGTCACAGCGGCGAAATTTCGAGATCAAAGAAATTCGTCAGTATCGTAGGTCTGTATTAAATGAAGTTATAATTGCAAAAACTAAAACATAAAACCTACAACTAACTTCTTTTGCGAATGATACTTCACTCAATAAATATTAATAATTTAATATTAATATTATCTTACTTTTATTAAGAAAAGATTAACGAAGAACACTACTACAAATACACTGCACATTAAAACAAAAGGCTTAAATGAACACAGGTCCATACTTCGACCACTCTCTTTGTTTGTACCTTGGGGGGAGGGTGAGGGGATGATCCAAATGACAAAATTTCCCACACCAGTTCCTTAAATTTAGAGTATTACACTCTGAGGCTTAAAATTAGACCAATAATTTTATAATAATAACATATCAAACTTTCATTTATCGAATCGAATCTTAAAATACAATTCGAATTCGAATAGAATCTCGAAGCTTCGCCGGGCCCTAATTTACAAGGTAAATTTTCTATCGCTATTGAATTACCAGCTTTTCCTTCCTTCTTTCTCACATATATAGGTACTATAATGTCCAAAATACGAGGGCAGCATGCATCTTTCATTCAGCATGTATGAAAAATCAGAATGAAAATTTTGGTGGTGAGTATCACGAAATGTGTTAATTGGTTCTATTCAGTTATCCTGAAACAAACGGCATTTGCTTCATGGATTTTTGATTCCACCACTATAGTTTCAACTAAATCCTTGCTTCAACTTACGTACTCTTCAAATCCTTATATACCGGGTCAGCAACAGAATTTTGAAGAAGGCCATAGGTGTGGCAAATGAGCCAGGAAATTCGCCACACTAAGTAAAACACCTAATATTATTGTAAATTACCTGTTTAAAGAAAACCCCTGAAATTGCTTTAATGGACTATATTATAGCACACTGATAGGTCAAAGAAAAAGGAATCAAGCATTTTCAATGATGGAAAAAATCAGTGTAAAATGTGGCAATTCTTTCACCTAACCAACTGAAGAAAATTCGGCAGAATATTTGTACTTAATGCATATCTCAACTTTGCCTCCAACTTCATGTCAAGAATTCAGAATCTATACTTTGACTTGATCAAAGTTACTGAAGAAAATGTTGATTCACAGAGACATGTTGAACCAAACAATAAAAATAATGAAATGGCTGATTGTAGGGTAGATAGCTCCTCATCTTCCAAAAGATATTCCCACATATCTACAACATCTCAGTCCTTGAGATGAATTTGTGAGTGCATATAGCTTTGGAGCCGAAGCTTGTGACAAATCCACGCCTGTCCAAACAGTGCAAGGTGACAATATTGAAATTCAACAATTGAAATTCTAAGTTGAAACTATCATATTCTGAAAAGCATAAGTCAAAATTTTTTAGTCAAATTGCTCAATCAATCCACAGCTGATGTTAATCCAAATGAAACGCCTCATTTTTATCAAGATAAATTGCCAAATTTGGAAAGAGGGTGAAATATTGTTTCTGCAATTGTGCGACGAGAATATTTAGTTTTGACTTAACTCTCGAACGTATTGTCCTTAATCGCGAATCAGTTTTCTTTTTTCCCTGATGTCTTGCATTCGGCTCGTTTAAATAGGGCATAGTATCGGTCAAAATATGTAAGTCGCATTGCCACACCTACATTTCAGAGAATTTTTCGATTTGTCTTTTCTCAAAAAGGAAGTCTTTAATTTAAGGAAGCAAGGCAGCAGGGTAAACAACAACGTCAAAATAACAATCATTGAATTCTTTTAATGACTCCTCAAACTGTTGGTGAATTATAGCACTGCTACTATGAAGATAATTCACAATGTGAATGACTGTGCTCATCAAATAATTCAAAGTGTCCGTTCCCGCTATTTGCGCTCGAAGTCTTTCCTGGTGCAATATGCAGTGGAATGAAGACACAATGGTGCAAATGATGCCAATTTCTTCCAAATGCCTCTTCAAAAGGGTAAAAAACTCTGACATTTTTTCAATCATGGTTGACGCGACATCTGCTGTCACTTAAACGAATTTTGTCAAATCCAGTTCAAACTTTTTCGAATCTTCCAGAAAATTGTCAGGTATTTAAATTCCACGAATTTTACAAACTGCAAAGAATTCTTCGTGAAGTTTTAAGTCAGTGAACACAAAACGAATCCAGAAAAAAGTGCCGAGCAATGCCCTTAATATCAGTTGGCTCATCTTTTTCAAGGAAAAACATAATTAGTTACTCAAGTGATGACGCAACTGGTTTTCAACATTATCAGACAATTATAGCACCCAGCAAACAACTGTTCTGCTATTCAGTTGAGATTCTGGACTTGCTGCATGATATCGGTTTTCGTCTTCGGTTCATAATTTTGCAGCAAAATTTTCATTACCGAGATCATAATTTCTTTCACCAACTCTGAATCTGCAAATCGTTTCCTTTTTTAGTCAAAGTCTAAGCTGCTTGATAGCTAGCCCACGTCACCAGATCATATGATGAAAGGAACCGTTTCTTGTTACGCTACCGTTCCAGGAAAGTTAATTTCAGTCGAGCAACTTCACTGAGGCGGCTGTTAGAACCAACTGTATACTTTTTGTGATTTTTAGAGTGTATATTTAGAAAGACTTTTTCACACTATCCACTCTGTTTTTATTTAACCCTTTTTTATACAGAAGGAGCACTGACTTTTATTCTAAATCTATCACATCATATTTGAGCTCCCAATCCTCTTTAAATTTGCGTGTCGCATTCTTTTAGTCTATCCTCTTCTTTTCACCAATTTTCGTTGAAGTACCTGCTTCATTTCCAATGTTTGCATTAGTACTTTCCAGGGACGGATCAACCTATCGGCATTAGGCCGGCCACATTTTCGCTAAAAGTAGTAAAATTGAAAATATATAAAACGTTTGTTGAAATATATACGCCACGACATGAAATAACAATAAAACAATGTCGATTCCTATGTGAATAATGTTTTGGATTTTGTTTGTGAGTATATATAAATATTTAAATAAAAATATCATTTAACTATATGAGTCGGTTCAGAAAAAAGCCGCTGGGCCGATATTCTCCCTTGATCTGCCACTGGTACTTCCCTCAGGTTCTTTACGTTTTCTGATAACAATACCAATCCATATCTAAAAACAGTGTTCTTTAGAAGAACAGAAAATTTCTTGTGACTACTCGCAGCCCGTCATCCGACAGTACTTCACCAAGAGTAATCGAAAATAGCCAAGGAAAATGACGCCATCCGGATGACGATATGGTCAGGAAAATTACTGTACAGTTCGGAAGTGACCTACAAATAGTGAAACATTCCGTCGAAAAATTACCTTAATTTAAAAAATATCTTAAAAGTCCAATTCGCCACATTTTATCCCGATTAACGAAAATATTGCCGACCCGAGTTTTATTTGAACGTTTCATTTTAAGAAATTGAATGTCAAAAGATCAATCCAAGTTTTGATGTTTAGCTTTAGCTTCTGCAGTAATTCGTTAACAACACTAACTTTAGATTTAATGTCGCATCTATTACGATTTATCATATCAATATAAAGCTTTGAAATTTTGCGGCCATAGGTTACATTGAGCCTGGTAGCAAATTATCATATCTGTTATCTGTTCCATCCATCAACACGGTAACACAATGGTATATTTCTGCGTTTTCAAATCTTAATGTTTTCATTGCATCTATCTAACTCCCCTACCTGGTTTGAAACTAGTTTCAATCTTAATTAATCCGCGGGATGCATGCTCTAGTTACATTAAGGAACCGGACAGGAAGCAATGAATGCGCTCCTTTCCCTTCGAAACTGCTATAGTGCCAACATTATGACCTGCCCGTATTGTCTGTTTCCAATAAAGGAGTAGGTCAGATGTTTCTAACTTGTTCGCGAGCACCACGGTGATTTTGGCATGCATTTGTTGCAACAGTGACGCGCCGGCTTTGCCAGCGTACACTTTTAGTCAAAGGGCCACAAGTTGGAAACCACTGCTATAGCTCAAGATCTATCTCCGCCCCTCTTTCGGACGGAATTACAGGAATTACATTGGGAGCTGTTGAAATTTTAAACATAACTCACGGACTCGTAGTACTACTTCGGTCGGGTCCCTTTCATGAGGTGAGCTTCCCATCCCTTTCGCCGCGGATTCCTTATAGCCCGGGAACCGCACGTTGGAAACTGCTCTACCTAATGATCTATCTCCGCCCCTCTACATCCTACATCCTCTCTCTCCTGCCTCCCCATTCTCTCCCTCCGTTCATACGCTGTCACATGAATAGTCAAATAAATAAAATGTGAAATAAAATCAATAGATTTTTATTTTCAAAATCATATGAGAAATAAATAATAAAATAAACGGCGCAATATACATTGCACAAACTTTCTCATATACGTTTGGTCGACTGTGTACGTTTATAAAAAAACGCTTATAAATCAAATATGATATATAATTCGATTTAGTTTAGCAGTTTATGCTGCAATAAGATTTTTAGTGGATCGCGGTGGAGACGTGACGTCATAGGGCTTGGGTAACGTAGCTTAGCGTACATTTTAATGTCACTGGACGCCATATGGTGATTTTAAGATACATATGGCTTACGAGGTATTATTTGTGACATCAGGCTCTACAATTATATTGATTTTAATGAAATTTTCTCCGGCCATTTTTGAGTAAATAATTTTTTTCTAAAAATCGTCGAGAATAAACTACCCTTCATTTCTGCACAGTATTATTTTCATAAAATAGGGTCTGCAAATGATGATGTCGTATATTGCATAAATACGAAATATCATTCGATTTCATGCACGCGCTTGGGTCCTAGAACAGCGAACAGACCGGCAGACAGAAAGACAGACGGCATGCCGAAAACCACTTTTATAGACTGAGGGATACCTAAAACGTGTATTTTCATCAAAATCTCGAAGTTGAATTTTTTCACGATAACAATACTTTTTCAATATAATACGTATATGAGAAAGTATAAATGAGCACATATATAACTAATTTTTATCGAATTCCTTGGCATAAAATCTGTAACGGACAACCTAATAGTTTATTAAAGTTGTATACCGGATAATTTTCTACAAGCTTTGCTTGCAACCTTTTTTCTTAAAACGGATCGATAATGATATATTTCGATTATTCGTCTGAATTTCCAATATACTTCGCCAAGTGATAACTTTGCTTCCGTTACTAGTATAATACTGAATTTGATGAGGATTCCTATTCTGCCAAGGGTAAATTTTCATCACGATTAATATTATCCAATGCCATTTAGAGTCATATTTTTTTTAAACAAATATTCCTGCGAATATTGATAGCGATCGCAGCGCAGCCGACGGAAATTTTAGCCGCGCATCGATATTTTTTTACCCATAGCAACAAACAAAAACTTGCGCTACTTATTTTGAAAGGTGATTCAAAGTTTTCTGCACTGTGTAAGTGAGAAGTGTTTTAAAATTAATCAATATTGTAACTATCGCTAATTATTCTTGAGAACGCCGATGTCATTGCTATCAAATCATAATTATCAATCTGCACGGAGAAAAGCATATGCTGGATGCATCATATATTTCCCATGTGCCCTTGGTTACGCGAGATTGTGGCATTCACGGTGTTTTCTATGAACATAGCCCCCGCGGATAGCGAACGTCCACTATATTACCAAGAAACAGATTACAGATGTATTTCCAGAAGTAGTGGAACACGTTATCATAAGCGTGAAGAATGGAAAAGCAACCGGAGTTGTTTGTATCATAGCTGAAATATTCAAAGCAACAGGTAAATGTATGAACAGTATTTTCGCCAAGAGTTTTACATCGTTCCTAAGGATGAAGTACACACCAAAAATGTGGAACCGCGCAAGCATCATCATTTTGCGCAAGAAAGATTTCAAAGATTTGAATTACAAAAGAGCTATCGGCCTCCTACCAAAAATCTACAAAATATCCAATAAAATACTCGCTATGCGCCATTAAAGCCATATTGATTCGACCCAACCCAGAAATAAGTCGGATTTCTCATTGAGTACAATATGATGGACAACATTCCATTCGTGAGAGATATAACTAGTCGGCTTAACGAGTACATATTGATTCTATATATGTGCCTCATTGACAACGGGAAAGTAAGTGACTCTAACCGAAATTCTTCTTTGTTACATGCCCTAAAAAACAAGTGGTAGAAGTTAGGTACATAACCTTGATCAAGAATGCCTACGAAAAAGCAAGATCATCTGCCTAGCAGCATGAAGAAATGAGTGTTTTTATTACCGAAAACGGGGTGAGGCAAGGCGACAGCATATTTCCTAAATTATTCACAGGAGCATTAGAATATATGTCCAAATGCAAAAGATAGGAAATGGGGCACAAAATTAAATGGAGAACATAAGAGTCACCTGCGCCTTGCTAATGACAACCTATAATTTTTATAAATCCCAGAGAATCTCTCTAAAATAACTGAGGAACTAAAATAAGTAAGCTGAAAAGCTAGACATCAGATGAATCTTACTAAAACAGAGGTCATGTACAACTCATTTTCCATCCCTGAGAAGATAAATATCAACGAAGCAGAACTAGACGAAGTCACAAGTTAAGTTTACTTGGGTCATCACCATAGACGAACCATTGTTTGGTGAGATGAACAGGAGAATGAAGACATCACGAAGTGGGTTAGGACGTAATGTAAACATCTCCAAATCAAATATACCAGTCAATCTAAATAGACTATTGACAAATATGTTCGGATGTTTGAATCTAAGGATTTGTAACATGTAGCATGAATGTCAGAAAAGCCATGGCAATTACAAACAACGCAGAGGAGTGCAGCATTTTAGCCTCCTGCGGTTTTTCGAGTTCTCCATCAGTTATTCGTGTTCACCAGAAGTTTTTGTGTTTGAACTCTAGTAAATAACGAACTCCAGCAAACGCTCGTACGACTGCTTACGTGTGTACGACTGCATATGCGCGTATTTCAAAGTTTCCACTTTTATAGACAACAGACATTAGCCCAGAAGAGAACGCTACAATTGCTCTAATTAACCAACCATCTTTCGCGACAGGTACGCCCTCGCCTCAAGAAAAGTTCAAGCCAAGGGAGTTGGAATGTGGCAACGTCAGAGAGCGGAACCAGCGGGCTGCGAGGCTAGCTGTGAGATAACAGGGGCAGTCACGAGTGGAAGCGGAGAGGGTCGAGCAGAGAACAGCAGGCACTAGCGAGGAAGCCGAGACAAGGCACCATAGTCGGCGACATTTCCTACCCATATCCAACTGCGATTTTCGTATCGTTTATCATCCCTCCAAAGTGAACAATCCTATTCAGTGTTTATCTTTTATATTTCTGTTATGTATTATTTGTTTCTAATATATTTGTAAGCATTTTCCCAGCCTCGTTACCATTGTGTCATATTCGACTGTCTTGTGTCAGCATCAGTAGGGCCGTATCGTTTGTTTAAATTTTAAGTATCTTGTCAATTACTAGAGAGCAATGTGAATGGGGCAGTCCATCTCAGGGTCATGGAATGATATTTGCTACGAATCAACCTAAAATTGGATAAGAAAAAAGACAGGAATCTGTGATATAATTTGGAAAGTAAAATCTCTAAAGTGGCGGATCATATTGCTAAAAGAAATTATCTGCGTTTGATGTCTAGTGTCATCGAAAGAATTTCATGACACACCAAGAAACCGACAGATTGATGGGACAGAGAGCTTGTGAAGTTCTTAGGGCCAATTTTCAGTGGGGAGTATCTGTTTGTAGGGAAAACTGAATAAAGCTGTTTCAAGAACAAAAATAGCTTTCACGATTTTTGTGAAAGAACTATCAAATGATATTCTTTAACAATAGTGTATTAACAGATTACTATCTCAAATTCTGTTGACATTTGTATAAAAATATTCCAATATCTCGAGCAGCATTGCAGTTTGAGATGTGTAACAAAACCGGATTATTTCAGCAATTTATTCATGTAATTAATCTGTTTCTGAAAGAGAATTGCAAGAGGATATTCTGCCGCTGCTTGATACAGCTGTAACAAAAATTGTTGAAGCAAAATACAAGTCCTAAAATCATTTATAACTTTTTCGTAACTTTATCTCAATATATTAGGTTTAAAATCTATGTTAAGGTTGAATGGACATAGAAAGACAAAGTAAAATGAATTTATAATTGTTCCAGGTACTAGAGTGAAACATTCCTATTCATTTGATCGACTGTTATTGCAGAGTTTAATCTTCTATCAAATCCACGAACAGACATCATAATTATTTCAGCACATCATTTATTAAAATTAAAACTAGTGTATTTTGATATTGAGTATTATCATATGGAATACCACTCCAGTACTAGAGTAAGATACAATTTTATCCCACACAGTTACTTTAATAAATTATAGATGGAGATGTGTATCCTCTGACGTGACCCGTCAAAATAACACCGACAAAACAGTCCTTTCCAATTAGCACTATTCTAATTTTATTTAAGTGTGAAAAACCAATGCATAATTAATACAATATTTGTCAAATTTACCAAAAAATACATAAGTAATGCAATATTTGTAAAATTAGGCGAAAACCAATACATAAGTAATAAAATATTTTCATTTCACATAAGAAGTGTGTATAGCTGGGTATCAGTATCTTAAGATGCTGAGTAATTCCACAAAGATGATCTAGAATGACAGTATTACCGTAAGTTGGAAGCATAGTTTGAAGTCGCCGATTGAGTTGTACGTACTTTGTCAGTGAAGCTTCTAGCAGTCGAAACTCTGTACAAAAACGCGCAATGTCGAACTTGCTTTTCGCCCTAGGTGATTATCTTCCTACTAGTAGACGATGGCATTTATTTCATCAGGACAACTGCCAACCAAGTTTTCAATCGCAACCGTTACGTCAGCAATTCGAACGAAGCTCAAAGCCTGTAACAACTTGACATGCATTCAAAGATTTTTGTTTTCGCGATAATCTTCGGCTAAATGGAATTATTAGACCTTTCCCCACAAACATTGTCCTAAACGAAATAACATCCAACCACTTCTGTTGCAGTGAACAAATTTGATTGAGCTATTTTGTCGGGGTTGTTTTGGCTTGGACTATTTTATCGGAGTACCATCCTCTGGAGTACGTTTTTCTGATGTCTACCAAGTTGGCTAGTGTTCACTGTGAATTTATACCGCGAGTATCAAACAAGTTAAGTCATTTTAAACGCGGATGGGACACTATATTATCCATTGCAAGTAGTGAATGACTCTAGTTTATGACATGTATCCTCGCGTGTACAACTTAAATTATTACGTTTTTAAACTTATTTTTCTTTCTTAGGAATGTGTGCGAATTGCGTAATCTTTTACTTAGTAGAGTTTCCGATGCAGTGCCAATTTTTAAGTATTAAGCCTGCAGTTCTTTTGAGAGCGTTTTTTTTAAAACCCTTGCGATAATTTAATTTTGTTTGTTACTCCCCTGTGTCATGAAACTTTTGATTTCGGTGATATTCATTATTCCTCTAAAGTAGGAGTCCCCAACCTTCTCCATGTGGCGACCACCATTTGGTATTCTAGTACATCGAGCGACCATCATGTCAAATCCTAAAATATCGAGAGTGCACCACTATACTTTTGTGAAAATATTCAAATCAAACCAACGTCACTGTTAATAGTAATGTTCTTCTCTTTAAAAATAATGCAACTGATCATATTAAATTAATGATGTAAGGAATCACGATCTAAACATTGCAGAAGCGCACAAGTTGACTGCCGACGAGGACAATCAAGCTGCCAACGAACACAGCGGTGCTCGCTAGCACCAGATTGGGGACCCCTGCTCTAAACAGTCAACCCCTCCGTCGGAATTTAATTCAGCTATTTCTTACTCCCCTTCGATTACTCTTTCCAAAAGGAGACGAATCCTTTCCTATTCTCTCGCATCCAAGTAACTCATGTCGAATATTTAGATAAATAATTTGTATGAAACAAAACCTCTTGTTTATGAAAGAATATTAATCACATAGAAATAAAGGGGACTAAGGGTCTCGAAAGCGCATATAGATAAAGACAGCGCTGTAGCAAAGATCCCCTCGGAGGAGCCTGTAACCTCTAGAGGGCGCGTCCCCGGGTGGCGGATAGGGGAATGCTCTACAGATATGTAGGGTAGGAGGGAAATAAAATACCTCCCGCGGACCAACAGGCAGCAGCGTCTGTTCTCCATATTAGGGGCGGCTGCAAACAGCGTCTGTTCCCCATGTTAGGGGCGGCTGAATATATAGGCGGAAGGCAATGGGAAACCACCGCCACAATATATCCCATGTAGAGGCATCATGACGGAGTCTTCTCTTGTTAAATATTCCGGAGGCAAAATGGTCCCCCGCTCGGATCTCCGGGGGGGACAACACGAGAGGTTCCGTTTAACACAAGGAAGGAAGGAAGCTGGAAAGAAGTTGAGAATTGGCACGTGGAATGTTAGAACACTCCTACGAGCAGGGAAGTTGGAAAATTTAAAGAAAGAGATGAAAATAAATAGAATGGATATGATTGGCTTAAGTGAAATGAGATGGGAAGGAAGAGGAGAAATAAAAAGTGATGACACCACGGTGTACTATTCAGGAGGTACTAGAGGAACGAATGGAGTAGGGTTAATTTTGAATAAGGAAATAGCAAATTGTGTACAGAGGGTGATATTTGTAAATGATAGAGCAATTGGTCTTAGAATAGGAATGCACCCAAAAGATCTACTGTTGATACAAGTTTATATGCCGACCAGCCAACATGAAGATGAGGCTGTTGAAGAAATATACGAGAAGATAGAAAATATTATGGAGGAGGAAGGTAAAAACTGTTGCAAGATAGTGATGGGCGATTGGAACGCTGTGGTAGGAGAGGGAAGAGAAGACCAAGTAGTAGGAAAATTTGGACTAGGGAAAAGAAATGAAAGAGGTGAAAGACTTGTTGAGTTCTGTAAAGAGAAGAGGATGTTTATATCAAATACTTGGTTTGAAAATCATAAGAGAAGGCTATACACGTGGAAATCACCAGGAGATGGAGCCAGATATCAAATAGATTATATTCTAGTGGAAGAAAGATATAGAAATGGAGTAAAAAAGGCATATGGACTTCCAGGAGCAGACATTGACAGTGATCATGTGCTCCTCATGGCCGAAATAAAACTAGCCTTGAAGAAGGTTAAGAAGGCTAAGATAGTTAGGAAATGGGATTTAGAGAATATAGCCACAGTAGGAAAAGAAAGAATAGGAGAAAAATTAGCTCAGGCAATCAAAAGAGAAAACGTGTCGGAGGAAAATGTGGATGAAGCATGGAATAGGATAAAGAAGGCTATAAGGAAAACAGCAGAACAGGCTATTGGGTTTTTCAAAGGAAAAAGAATGAAAAAGCCATGGGTGACAAAAGAAATGATAGAAAAGATGGAAGAAAGAAGGCAATACAAAAGCAGGACTGATGAAGATGGAAAAAGGAAATACAGGAAACTGAATAATGAACTAAGAAGAGAAACCCAAAAAGCAAGGGAGAGATGGCTAGAGGAGGAATGCTCAGATATAGAAGATCTAGAGAGAAAAGGAATGTATGACTTGATGTATAAGAAAGTAAAAAATGTAACGTGGGATAGATGGAGAACAAGTGCATGTGTGAAAGAGATTGCAAGTAAAGAAGATAAAGTTCTATATAAGGAAGAGGAGGTCCTTAATAGATGGAGAGAATACATGGAGGAGTTGTACAAATCAAATGAAAAACCAAAGGATCTCCGTATTGAAGAGCAGGATGAAATAAATAATGACGAAACAGGGGTTTCGATATTGAAAATAGAGGTGCTACAAGCAATAAAGGATATGAAGAATGGGAAGGCAATGGGGGTAGATGAGATACCGATAGAATTATTTAAGTGTCTTAATGAGGAAGGACTGGAAGAAATAGTGAAGTTGTGTAATGCAATCTATGACACGGGGATGTGGCCAGAGGATTTCGTCAAAACAATTATGATTCCAATTCCGAAAAAGCAAGGAACAAGAAAATGCAGTGAACACAGAACAATCAGTTTAATTACACATGCAGCAAAGGTTCTACTTAGGGTTATGAACAGGAGACTAATTAGCAAAATGGAAGAAAATGTTGCAGAGGAACAGTTTGGATTTAGAAAGAGTAGAGCTACAAGAGATGCAATAGGATTGATAAGAATGAGTGGAGAGAGATATATAGAAAGGGGTAAAGGAATTAGTCTGTGCTTCATAGATATGGAGAAGGCATTCGACCGAGTGAACTGGGAAAAACTGATGGAAATACTAAAAGCAAAAAAAGTAGACTGGAAAGATAGAAGGTTAATTAAAGAGCTGTATATGAAACAGAAAGCAGCTATGAGGATAAAAGATGCACAGACCGAATGGTATGATCTAGGAAGAGGAGTAAGACAAGGGTGCTGCTTATCGCCAACCCTGTTCAATATATATGCTGAAGAAATGATTGACAATGGAATAGGGAATGATAAAGGAATTAGTATTGGGGGTAGAATAATAAATTGTATAAGGTTTGCTGATGACATGGTAATTTTGGCAGATGAAACGAGGCATATTCAGGAAATGGTTACAAAGCTAGAAGACAGGATGATGGAATATGGAATGAAAATGAACATAAAGAAAACAAAGGTGATGAGAATAGGGGATAGAGAGATTATGAATGTGTCAATAAAGGATGGAAGAGTGGAGCAAGTAAAACAGTATAGATATTTGGGAAGCATGCTAACTGAAGACTGGAGAAGTGAAAAAGAAATAAGAACAAGAATAGCAATGGCAAAAGAAACATTTAATAGGAAAAAACGGGTACTATGTGGTAAAATGGATTTAAATCTGAAGAAACGTCTTGTGAAGTGCTATGTTTGGAGTGTATTGCTTTATGGGTGTGAAACATGGACGCTAAAGAAAAGAGAGAAAGAAAGACTAGAGGCATTTGAAATGTGGGTTTGGAGGCGGATGGAGAAGGTTAAGTGGACGGATAGGATAAGGAATGAAGCAATACTAACAAGGGTGAATGAGAAGAGAAGATTACTTGAAACAATTCAGAGGAGGAAAAGTAACTGGTTAGGGCATATCTTGAGAGGAGAAGGTTTACTATTGATGGTGTTGGAAGGATCAGTAGAAGGTGAAAGGAAAAGGGGACGTAGAAGAATAAAAATGTTTGACGATCTGAAAGAAAGGGGAGGGTATCAGGAAATGAAAGAAATGGCAAGGAACAGAAATGAGTGGAGACAACGCTGGTGCCAGGGACCTGCCTAGAGGCAGAACACCTCATGATGATGATGATGAGCAAAGATCACTTCTCACCTAAAAGCGCCTAAGCAAACTCTCTCAGACAAGAAACACATTCGATGTTTTCCATTTTGCCCCACAAAGGGTGGGGGTAAGAGCTGAATAATACGTCATACAATTGAATAACAGAAAAGCATCCGGTCACTCTGACCGCAGACAAACTCATTATGATGGACAGAAAGAGATGCTTAGTAAAGAAAATTGCTTGTAAACAATAAAGCGCTTACTGAAATAACAGCTCAAACTCATACTTCAATTGATGGAGAAATTGAGGAAAGGTACTGAAAAGGAGTGGGGTGAGTGATGATTAAATTAAGAAAACGAAAATCACCCAGTCTTTTAGACCGTTTGCTCTCATCATAAGTAGCTAGCTCTCGAAATACGTACCTAATGTGATTTTTCTGTGTTAAGAGATTCGCGAGCATGAATTTGAGTGCATGTGTGAGTGAGTGTTTATTGTCTGACAGGTCCCTATAGTTGCCAAAAGACACATACCTTCAGGAAATCGTGTACGATATTAGGCCCGTAACGGAATCTTTTCCCTAAACCTGGTATTATTACCTATTTCCTAAAATACACTCTATGTTTCACGAAAATGTAGAATCGAATTACCGAAGCGAAAAAGTTCAAAAATAATTAGTGGCACACATTTGAATTTCGTCACAATCGTAGGGTGAGGAGCGAACGGGGAGCGGAGTTTGCGTATTTCCTTCGTTTCAGCCGCAACTGCGCTCGTACGTCTCACGGCATCTCCTTCCTTTATCTCCATCTCACCTCATCCCTCCCTCTTCCGTCTCCCCTCAAATCTCCCCTCTCACCCTCCCCTAAAATTTCCTTTCCTTCCATCCTTCCCTTCTCACCTCCTCCCTCCCCTTTCATATTACCTCTCATCCCCTCCTCTCCGATTCCACTTCCCTCCCCATCCCTTAGCTGCGCGCCATCGGGACACGAGAGACCCGTCCATAAGTCCCGTTTCACTTCGTTTATCGATCAGACCGACAAAAACGCAACGAAACTTCTTTCCCCCGCTGCGTATGAATCACTCCCTCAACAGCTGACGCACGCATCATCCCCAAAGTCCCTTTTTTTCCCTCGCTACGAACTCCGTTCTTTGGATTGGCGCGTATGTCGGGCAGATGAGAGGCAGTTGTAGAGGGTGAGAGTCGAGGGGGTCGGGGGGGCGCGAGTGACGTCACTCCTCTCTTCCGCTTCCATTGCCAAATCACGCACTCTATAAGGGGATGGTATTGAGGTGTGGCAGAAAGGTTTCATAAGATAAATGGAGCACCTCGTCCCGAGTTTTGAAATTTTAATAAAATGATTGACGTAAAGGATTTTTACCGAAACTTATATGTTGAAACAAACTTTCAACCGAAAAAAGAAAATGTTTTCCTTCTGACACTCGTGCGTCTTTTTACTCGAAATATGATTTTTATCTTGAATTTAGTTTTAGCTGGCGTTATATTAAGTGAGATTATGCAGTTCCGAGCAAATTTCAATGCATGTATTTCTGGAATTTTAAAAACTATATTACGCATCAATAGCAACTGAGATAAAACTTTAAACGTGATTTTATATATGGCCATTTAAAACAGTTTATTTTATTTGGCAGTATTGGCAGCATCAAACCTTGGGTGAAATTGGCGTTGCTAATTCTTTCTACTGGCTCGCGCCTACCTCATACCCTCTCCTCTATTGTCAACGCGCTTCTTCTTGGCACAGTCCAATGCTCTAAATTGTTTCAGCCATCGAGGGTATGTCCTAACAAATAGTTGAACATCATATCTGTAGAAATTGACCGAAAACAGAAACTCAGTTTAATGCAGCCCCATACATTTTAGTTCTTATTTCCGATACATATTATTCCTTTGAAACTTGCGGATACGAATATTTTCGCCTCGAAAAAAAAAATATTTTATTCAATAAACGCATTTATCTCCGCGTAACATAAAACAGACAACCTTAATGAATATTATTTAAATCATAATAAATATTGTTGACGTGGGACTAGCTCAAACCTTTTCCAGAAATTTCTTTTTCGATTTGGCCGCCCCACAAGCCTAAATTTTGCGGGACGTTATTTATATAATACTTACGAACGAACCTGCTTGAATAAAGTAATCAACGGATCTAAGGTGTACATTATTTAACAATGAAATAGTTTGTTTCGCCATTATTTCCACTACAAAGAAGACGACTACATTTTTAAATTGTACTAAAAATGGTAAATTCTACACTCTGCTCCAGGTATTTATGTTACAGTGCCATTAATGGTAAAGAGGAAGAAAGATTTTGAATTTTTATTCTATATACCTGTTTTTCTATCCGATGAAATATCGGATAAAGAACAACCGACTCATTTTCTCTCAACTAGTCCTAGTCTTCTCTATACATTCAAACTTCTTTCACTTTATTTGGAGAACATGTCTGTGTATTAGTCACACAATAAGCTAAAACCCATTGGATTAGAACTGCAAGCAATCAAGTTTCGTGGTCTTTCGCGTATGAGTTATTTTACAGCCTCCAATCGGTTTTTCACATTTTTGGGTTAACATGATTGATTTCCAAACTTGTATGGCTACTGCGCGAAGGCGCGCAAAAAATTTTAAGCCACTCTTAGTTGGCAGTACTTGAATAATTAGAACTGTTTTCGTGAGAAAATTGTTCGTTTATTTTTATGGTAAAGCAACATTTTTAAAATTATTAATTTAGCTCGCGATGTTGTAGATAATCAATATGTGGTAGTTCAGACTATTTTTACGAAACTGAAAATCATTTTCCAGAGTATAAATTCGATGGATTCACGCGTGTGAAAAATAACCAGTTAAGACAATATTGAGTAATCACATAGGCTCCGATTTCCTCCCACCCAGTTCCCTCTCCACGGAATCCCTTTTATCCAAAGCCCCGATCCCCTCCCGCGCTCAACCATAATTGAAATCCAGAACGGTCCCGTGAGAAACAAGATCGTCATAAAAGTGTCGTCGTCGACGAAGGGGACGAGGAGAAAGGGGGCTGAGAAGGGGACGGGGGCGAAGGCTATACCCCTGCCTCCGTAAACCTCATTCGTCGTTGTTTACGGTGTGTTCGCCCCGCGCCCGAGGGGCCAATTTTGCGTCATCGGAGGCGAGGAGCACCGTAAAAAAGCAACCGACTTTTAGTGCCGCCGGAATCGGGATCGACACTAACGGAAGCCTAAACCGTCCTTCCGCGATTGTTCCGCCCCGACCCCCCGCTCGCGACCCCTCCTCTCTGTGCCCCCTTTCTCCTCTTCCCTCTCCTGTCGAACGCATCCGCTGCTGTCAGCCACGCTCGAGGGGAAGTGAGCCACTCACGAGTTTTGCTCCTCGGCTCCCTTGGGCCGTCCACAGTCACCTTGATGGCCTTGTTGTAGGTGGCCACTTGGGGAGGAGAGGAACTCACGATGATAGTGAGCGAGAAGCTCTTCCCTGCAAATGAAAAGAAAGTGACTGTATTTCGCTTTGACTTATTAATGTGGGTTTCAGACGCTGAAATATACAAGGGACAAGTTGACGAACACTGCGGAGGCAAATAAATATCAGGAATGTAAAAATCTTGTGGACGTATTTTTACTTTGAGCAAGTATTCGTTCAATTATTTGCATAAGATTAATGCGACCCAATACTGCTCTCAATAGGTAATATTTGTCCTGGATCTAATTCTGTCACCCGATTTATAACCATTAAGCCTAAGCATTAATAAACTATGTTGTTCATAACTTTAGAAGTAAACGTATCACAAAAGTCATGCTAATAACAATGATTTTGTATATAGTCCCCAAATCTTCTCACCAACTCAACTGAATATTTATATTTGTCTCAAAGATATTTTTCCTTACTTATCATGAGCGAATGTGTCTTTATAAAAGACTCGTAGAATCCCGTTCTTCGACTGGAGTAATTATAGTTAATATCTTGTAAAGTCCCGTTGGCAAGTACCTATAATCTTTCATAGTTTATAATTAATAGTTTTTATTCCTTGAACTCAATTATCTTGAATAGCGTACTAAAATATTTTACAATAATTCTTTATAGAATATGTTGAGGGACTTTCCACTTTGCAAAAGAATAATAGAATCCACTACTCAGGTTTGCAACAAATAATCTGGTGTGTGTGTGCGATTTCTGCCAAAAGCTAAGCAAGGCAGGGGTGGAACGATGAGCTGTTTGCCTCCCGCAATCGGTTTCCAGACCCAACCAATTGAAAAACGATAATAATGTAGTTCAATCAAGTATTCAAACACAAATCTCACTTTTAAAAATAATCCCGTAATGCTTAACAGTAACTTTCAATCCAGGTTAAAGACAGATAATGTGTAAATACCGCATCAAGAAATTCACAAGTGTATGTTTTTTCATAATTTATACATTAAACCATTTTCCTCGATATATAAAATAAATATTTATGTAGAATAAACAACGGTGCACTTCAGTTTCCAAAATTTTTACACAAAATTTCATCAGCGCCATCAAGCGTTGAAAAACTGAATTATGGTTATTTTCCAAGTTTACATTATTTTGTCCTACCTAAACTAATAAATATGGAGTTTTCGGATTTTTCCCTCCGATGAATTTTGGAAAAGTACCCACATGCAAAATTTCAACCTTTTACGTAAAGCAGAAGTGCCCTAGACTTTAGCGGACAAACATACAAACATTCTGTATTATTAGTATACATGAAGGAAGAAACCTTCGTCTGCAGTCTACTGCTGAAACTGGGAAATCCACCCACCGGGATTTGAGAGAGAAAAAATCGTCCTATCTTCCCTACTTGGACCCTCTCGGGCCCTCGTCGAAAACGGCGCAGAAAAGAAGATAGCAACGGAGAGGGGGGAGAAAGAAACTCGTCCCAGGGAACTTATTTCTACTCAGACTATCCTTCTCTATCCACTTGATCTGTCTCGCGATCCCTCCTTTCACAGTCTCCCTTCTCCTTCCTCTTTCCTTTTACTCTTAACACGTAGCGTTCCTGCTTTCTCCTCGCTTTTGTTTCCGATAGCCGATGGACGTCCTAATGCGCACAGCACTGCGTGGGCTATTTTTATAGAATAGTACCTTTTCCCAATGAAGTGTTAATCACGTGTTTGTATAGGCTACAAGATTTATCAAGTCATTTATATAATACACAATGAAGCTTTTTCCGTGTTATATAATTAAGTGCAACAGAGAAATTTAAAATTTAGAGAAAACTACGTGCAGCAAGGATATAATGAATGAAATTTCCAACTTCTTCTTTAATATAAACCCTAATGTAATTGCTATTTTTCCAGCTACACAATGGCTGACTAACTTATTCCAATAGATAATTCGTCTTTAAAAATGAACGCGTCTAAATAGCGGAGATATGACTCTATAATTTGGTTATTTTCTAAATGATAATATTTTATATTATTTAATGGCGGTCATCTGCGTATGATACATATTCACAAGGTTAAATAAAATAGTCAAAATTATATATTTTTTAACTTTTATATTTTGTACTAAAAAGGTAAATCATGCGATGTCACTTTATTGCGAGGCATTGAACCCATAAAGTGAATCTACCCCGGCAAAAACGGTTCATATACAAGCACCGGTGACGAAATTTCTCTTCCAATGGGAAGGGATTAGGACTCGGCTAAGATCCATAGCCCGCCTTCGGCGAGGATGAGGGTGCTATGACCTAACAGAGGGAAGAACCAATATGCCAACACCGAGCTCCGGGACTTGTAATGCAAACAGCGCCTCCCAAGAGAAGGAAGGAAATCAAAGTCACCATGCAACTTCTACGACACAGTGAATGTGGTTATCCCGACATCAAGCCACTACGCTCCGCTGCCTCAGAAGGAGCATCACTGATCTTGTTCCCTCAACTACTCCAGAGTAAATGAACTCAGCGGTCCCGCTCCACTGAAAAAGCAAAAGACAACCGTCCATCGTCGTTTATGACGTGAAAAAACGTCGCGAATCCATAAAAAATGTCAAAATACACTTTCGGGTGCAAAGCTACACGGTGGTGTGCTCGACGGCCGCGCTGAAGCGTCAGCTGACAATAGAAGTGGCTACCACTCCATCCTGCAGCGTCTACAAGAGGAGAAAATTCAAGTCTCTATCTGGGCCACTACCGAACAATTATTAGACTATTACCTAATACGGAGTTTGCATGAAAGCACTGGCTCTGAATATAAAGTTAGTTCTCAACTTGATGGGCAGGCACCACATTTATCAACGTCAGGAGTCTCCGCAACGCACAGAAAGAGCAAACTCTCCTCTTCGTGGATACGTCGTCGCCCTGAGTGGGAGCCGAAGAATATCTGCGAAAGAACAGCTACCTTTGGAATTTCATTGTACACATCCGACAGTTTAAACACACCAAACCTCAGATATTTTTTCGGTGCAACCGTTGAAACCACGTTTCCGCTTTTTATGACGCCACCTCTCGGTATTATTTTCTGCGCCGGGCACCACAAGATGAAGCACTGTAAGCAGCCTATGGACGCAATACCGTTCTCCTACGATTGCGGTGGGCCGCACACTGCCATGGCACGGTGATACCCACACTACATTCGCACAAAGGAAAAGAACGTGCAGAAGTTTCGCCACGACAATTTGCCTCGACCAAAACCGGCGCCTCGAAGAGCTCAGCCTGGGATAAGCCGTTCTCCACTATTGGAGCCCTATATGCTCGAGACAGAGGGAATAGACACAGAGGAGTCGCCCTGCGACGACAGCAGCCACAAAGGCCGGCCGCGCACCAACGGCCGGAGACCAATTCCCACCGCTAACAACACCCACATCGCGTCCACAGCAAACCGCTGATGAACTGCGCATTCCGCTCCGAATACGAGAGGGAAACTCATGGCCGAGCATTGACCTTCGCGGCCACCCGAGTAAACTCAGCTAGCTGACAACCCTAGTAAACATTTTAGCGACTATTACGTCCATGGTAGAGCAGCAGTTGGTCACAATAAAAGAACTACTCACTAATATCTCACATCAGCCCATTCTTGATTAAACGGGCAAAGACATCCCTCGTTCTCACTACATGGAAAGCAGGTGGTGCAATTGATAGGATATCTCAATAGTTGCTGCTCTTGCTAAGAAAACAGAAGTTGACAGTGGCTCTAATAGAAGATTTATACATCCTCTCTGGAAGAAAGCAGAGCATCCCCGTGTATCCTGCAATATGACAGGATGATACAGGAGCGAAACGCGGAGAAGGAATTGCTGTGTTGCAGACTCCCTGTAGGCGGTCGAATTTCCGCTCCCCTACACCAAGACACTGGAAGACGCAGCCGCAGTCTTTCATTCGGAGAGAGCAGATACACCAGATCCATCCTGCTATCTGGCCACAAAGAGGAGCTTGTGGCAATCCCACCCCCCACCTTCCTTATCCGATAGCACCTAACGAATTGCAACGTACGAACATGTACGTTCGAATAACGCCGCTATCGTATGTCGCCGATATTCGTAATATCGCCAGATATAATGACCACGCCCACAGTACGCCATGCCTCCAGAGTGAAACGCCCTGTGACTATCAGCCTGTCTTATATACCCTAGATATCCATCACCTTCCTAAATTTTCCTCCATCCTTCGGTTATGTAAGAACAACAAAGAAGTAACCAATAAACGGTTCCTAAAACACCTTTTTAAAAGGCCCGCCTGACGTAATTCCCTTCCCCTCCACTGAAAGCCTCTCCCTCCAGTGTCACGTGATCTACACTCTCGCATGCGGAGGCCAGGAGACAAGACATAGCGCCCTCGGACGGAAAGCAGAGTGGAAGCCATGATTCGCCTGTGTTCGAACATTCCATGATATCGCCGACTTAGTTCTTCGAGTGGGCAGTGATATACAGAACAGCTGAAGACATTATTCTGTGTTGGAGTGGACAATGATATACCAGCGGCTGGAAGATATTATCGTAATTATATCTGGTGTAATGTAACTGACTTTGAACTAGAGACAAATTTCAGTCTCAAATTGACTATCATATGATTAAATGTGTATTTGCTTTTGTGTTAATTATGTAAAACTTTGTTATACTAACAAGAGTGTGTGGTTCTCCCTTATCATATAGCATATCAGTTGGAGTTGTTGTATCGAAAATTTTGGTTCGCTGCAAGCTTCCACCAAGGAGACCAAGACATGTTCATCGCTGCGGGTCTGTCTACAATTCCATGGGGCGATCCGAAATCCAAGCTATCCTCCTAGAGTCCGCGCTACGATACTCCAAACGGGTCCATATTTTCTTCTGGATGGATGCAGACGCATTATAATCAAGACCGCTCCGGAGACCTATTGGGCATTATTCTCACCACCTTGGTCACAGCTCATTCCATCTACATCTACATCTTGAGAGTGGCCATATCCCGGTTATTGTTCATCTGGCTGAATCCCTAGTTGTCCACCCGCCAAATAAAATACCAGACCTCAGGAATGCAGATTGGGAGCCATTCAAGAAGACCTTGGCAGACGATATCTCCAACTTACCTCCGACACTCGAAGACGAGATATGGATGATTACGTTGCCGAAATCACCAGGCGTATTCAAAATTCGGCCGCCTCATCTATTCCTAAGAAAACTTAAATACCACGCAATCATCTCGACCGGCAAAGAACAGGATACTCTGCCTTTAAGGCGAGAATGCGGAAGATGCAGCATGAGATCAATAGCATTGTTAAGGACCACAGGAGGAAGACGTTGGTAATGATGATTTCTTCCCTGCTCCTGGAGAATGTCTAAAGATCCCCATTCATCATCAATCCGCCAAACTGGGCACGTGACGGCCTCAACGTTTCAAAAGAAGAGAAAGGGAATCCACTGGCGAAATACATGGAAGGTAATTTCCCTCCCAACCTGAGTTCAAACCTTCCATCTTCACCCTAAGACCAGAGGAACGAGAAAGGAGGGGAAGAACCACCGACCGTCATCATAAGCGACATTACGTCCGCAATAAAATCTCTCCGCTTTTTAAAGTCAACAAGCCCGGAAGGACTTTAGAATAAGGTACCGTGGAATCTACCACAAGCCATCGGACTTTATCTCCTTGAAATCATAGACAAATGCATACGGTACGGCCATTCTCCCAACCGGTGGAAGACGGCTGAAACAATATGCACCCAAAAGAATATATTGCCGCCAAAATCCCGACAATCTTCAAATAATTTCCCTCTTAGATGGTAATGCGAAGTAATTCGAGGATATCTTCATGCCACACTTCTGGCGGTACATCAACCAGCGCTCCAGTCTACTCAGTATTTCGACTTCCGTGAAGATGCGTAATTTCGTAGCGGATGCATTCAAGAAGAAACTCACTACAGCCGGTGTCTTCATTGATATAAGGAAGGCATTCGATCGGGTGTGATGTGCGGGTCTTCTCGTTAACACCGTGCTATGGCTTACTAGCATAGCTCTACTACATCAGCGGAATTGTCTGTGTATCCTGGGGAAGATTAGTTTCTGGTTAAATGAGGATCACAGGCGGTGTTCCTCAAAGTTCTGTAATCGGCCTTTTCTTCAACGGGTTCACCACCAAAAATCCGAGGGACTTCGGCTGGAACACAAAGACTAGGATGGCGGTTCATACCTACAGCATATCAGTGACAACCATCGACCTTGACAACACTTGGAGGCTAGAAATTAATCCATTCAAGCACTAGTAATCATGTTTTCCACTGACAACGCATCAGATCCTGACGGAGTCATTAGTGACTATACCGAAGTGAAGGGGCCAGGCAGGCGCTTGCGCCTCTCCCCATATCGCCATACATTCACCTACTCCGGATGACCCACCTGTACAAGTTCGTCATTCGACTAGTTTTAGCCTATGCCTCCCAAGAATGGAGCGGCCACATCTCTGCAATTGCCTGCCATAAATTTGAAGTAGTGGAGAGAGTCTGTCGAAGCGTCCTCCTCAGATTTTGTTGGAAAGTCCGCAATTAAGTCCTCCAATATTTCCCCGGCATAACACTACTCGGGGATCATCTTGTCGAGACGGCGAAGCGGCACTACACTGAGCTTAAAAACAAGAGCGCTCCCGCCCTCATTGTAGTAGTGGACATACAGTTCAAACCATAGGACAGACGCTAGCCTTTGCGGTAGCAGAAGAACACCATCAGATCCCACTCAAAAAGCGCCAAATTAAGAGCTAAGTAGTCCTCCAATGGTGGACAGGCCCGACTGAAACAAATAATTAAAAATATTTCTTTTAATGACTTAGATATTGCACAATAATAAAAAATAAATTTTGAATAACGACAATTGATTTAAAAAGTAGAAAATTAATTTTGATTTAAAAGACTTGATTAAAAGCTTTATAATATATGGCTTTGAAGGTAAATATACCGTGTCCCATAAGATTGGACCAATATGGAAAATAGACATTTTTAAAGTTAAACACACGTTTAATGCCGGTTTCTCTCATTTTAGGAAATAAAATAACCTGATGGTTGAGTAAACGAGTCAAAGGGTGAAAATTATTTTGCTACGTTAGAAATGCGTATGTTTAACTTTAAGAATAAAATTCCTATGGGTCCACACTTCTGGGACACCCAGTACATGTAGAGTCCGAGGGACGCGCGATTTCGATCTCTGACAAGCAATGGTGCAGTTCACGACGTAGCTTTAAGTGGGGGGTGCTCTACGGGGTGATTGGTTACTAATAAATTCCTGTAAATTTAATAAGCTGTTAACTGTTTCCACCTGGCCAAAACCGACCCAAAACCCCAAGAGCCAGTCGCTCATCTCTTGGTAGGTTTTGGTTAATATCACGATAAGACTCGGGATATGACAATATAACTATCTGTATTTTTCAGTAATATTTCTTGGTTCTAAAGTCTATTCCGGCAAATTTGTTGCTAGGCTCTGATTTAACCCTAGGCTTGCTAGTAGCAGTGGATACAAGCATGTTGCGCACGCCCGTATTAATTCGGGGCTGTAAAACTTTTTAAATACTTTCCGCTCGTATTCAATTCTTCTACTCTCATTGTCGGTCATCTCATATCTCTCAAAAATACGCTCTAATACGCTAGCATCGTTTCGATACCAGCTTTTTAAAAGTCGAGCCGCTCCATGGTGGATCATTTCTAGCTCCCTAGTTTGGCCCTCCTCGAAAGTGTCCCAGTCTGCTTATTAGTATACTCACAATGAGATAAAACGTGGGAAAACAT
Organism: Tanypteryx hageni; assembly: GCA_028673005.1. Classification (NCBI taxonomy): domain Eukaryota; kingdom Metazoa; phylum Arthropoda; class Insecta; order Odonata; family Petaluridae; genus Tanypteryx; species Tanypteryx hageni. Next base: position 45,264,762 of record CM054120.1, read on the forward strand.
TTATCCCCAGCTAGTAAAGCATCTCTTCCGTAACAAATGGAGAGCATTCCAAAAATAGTTGAATAATTTTTTTTATTTTGAAAACTAAGGAGGCGTGTAATCATCTGTAAGTATTAGTTTGCTATACTCAGAATAAAGTGGTTAATAAAACTGAGAATATTTCTATTTGTGTGTGAGTGTTCATTCCAAATAGACTCAAAGTGGCGGAAGGGTGCGAAAGGAGGATAAAGGGCATTTAGCAGTTCCCGCAGGCATTAATAGGTCGAACAATGTTGTAAAGCATTTAACAATATCTCCGACAACTATGATAAAACAAGTAATTAATGTTTTACGAAAATTTTATTATTAAACCTAAGGAATTCCAATATGCATAATATAGTATTCAAAATTCAAATAAAGTTTTAATGTAAATAACGTCATCCAGTTAAAATTCAATCATTAAAATATGGACCTCAGAAGTAATAATAGGAAACAGCGAAAGAAAAATCATAAAAGTAATAACATTGGAACGTATAATTATAACAATGGTATTATAAATCATCTGATTTGATGGCATATGTTATTTTGACGTCTTTTTCTGAACGACTGAGCTGTGACCCAGGAGGGAATAAACCTTTGATGCAAAGTAAGTTTCTTACAATGTGGCTTGAAAATACCATAAAAATGAAGATAGTTTTCTTATGAAAGAATAGCTTAAAATTCAAATTGTAGACAAAAATGATACTTACGAAAAAATTAAATTACAAGAACGGGGTCCTTTAGATCCGAGGTCCGGCGTCCGAGTGTTAAGGAACAATAACAGAGCTGATTTGACACTTGAGCTTATAAAGAGCCGGACAAACTTTTGTTATGCGACCTGTGTAAAACCTTTTACCAAATTAATCCAAAAAATGCCCGCTAAGAGATTACTGGAATAATATGGATCCTGTAATTATACCAGATAAATTATTAAGTTTGTAAGACGGAGAAAAATGCTTCATTTCCCTTTATACAAATTATAAAATAAGATGGCAGATTTTGGCAATATGGTTCAATATAAGATACGATATAAATTTCTATGTTGAATAATAATGTTTGATGCAAATTCATACATAACAATTTGATTTCATCGTCATAATTATAAATACTTTCACTAAAAAGTATAAAATATAAATATATTAAAAAACTATTTTAATTTATACTCTTTTTTGAGCGCACTGAAAAGTATAAAATAAATTTTTGGGTACCAGAAAATATCTGGATCTTATGAAAAAATTTCATTAGATATAATCATGTATCTCTTTAAAAAGATGTATGGATGGCATTTCTTGATTGAACGAGAATTTTTCAGACTATTTATTATATAGTGAATAATTTAATCAACATATACCATACATCTTTTTGATAAAGATTCATGATTATATCTAATGAATATTTTTCCTTAAGGTCCAGATATTTTCTGGGACCCAAAACTTTATTTTATATATTTCAGTGCTCTTTATAAAAAAGTATAAATTAAAAAGGATTTTTATATATTTTTATTTGTCACTATAGTGCGCTTAGGCCAACACGCGAATATGAGACAAAGAGGATGATGGGTAAGGTTTTTTAAATAGCAAGGACAGAAGAAGAGTAACCAGTCAGCTGATGGCAGTAAATAGGGAGAGTTTGTCGGAAGACACGGTGTGAGACAAAATCTCAAGATACTGCCGGAAAAAGGAAAGTTTGTGCAAAGACGTAATCCATTCTGTAAGAGAGGAAGAATTTCTCTGGTCGACAGGAAAAATCTTAAGTGTACAGGACGATAGGAAAAGCCTACGCAGGAAAATGGTGAAGATGTAACGAAACCCATTGTGAAACTTTCTTGAATTATATTTTCTAGATATTTTATTGTGAATTTTCATTAATCGTATTTCTATGTTAATTTAGTGTGAATTATCTTATATTTAATTTTGTTGTATCGTTAAAAAGATCATCTCACTTATTCGAGATTAGAAATAAACGAGCTTGTAGAATAGAAATATTAGCTTTGTTAAATTGCTAGTCGGAAAAGTAGTGAGTCAAGGCTAGACGCGTATCACGAGGCTGGCTGGACTATGTGGATTATATTCAATTAAAGAAAATTATTTTTCTTGATCTGTAATAAATTAGCCTCGTGGACAATATATATGTAAATATAGTTACGTTTCTTGGTCGTGCATTTCGTCATTCATTTGTTTTGAGGACGAGGAGAGGTCGTCTCTGGAGCGAGGACGGCAGAAAAAAAACGGAAAGGTAGACGAGGAGGTCCCAGTTGCGATAGGAGAAAGATATACTGCCGACCCAGAAATCGTCTTCTGAACTAATATCTAAATTTTAATTTTCGTATATAATTATTGTTCGATTAAGAATATAGTTGGTTTCCTGGCATTTCCTGATATCCTCCGTGAACTCAAACCCACCCCCAAGATACCACGTGATCTGTTTGGCGCCCAACTCGCGGCCGAATCCGGTAGGTGAACTGTTTTATATTCTGTGCTTGATTGGTGAATTGCTTTATCTTCTGCAAAATATAATTGCGAAACTTTGTTGAAAATGGAGTGGACGGACCCTGCGCGTAGTTAAGAAGTTCCCATGGCATCTGACGACAGGTAGTCGCGGCAGTAAACGATTGCTCGTAGTTTTCCAGATATTGCCAGTGTATTCGCGTTCAATTTTGTGTGGATTAGTGTTTGTCGATTTTCTATCTCCTCGTTTCCTTTTCCAAGGCCTCACCCTATACCAAGTAGTTACGTCTCCCTGGTGGGCCTCTGCAGACTTAGGATTTAGAGATAACTCGCATCTTTCCTGAGAAGTTGTGTGGAAAATTACCACGGAGGAGATCGCGCCGCCATATCGGGAAAAGAGGAGTATCGAATTGGGAGGCTCATCATACTACGATTTTTTCCTCGGAACTACTCAAATTTACTCCGCAATGCAGAGACTTTCGCTTAAATGCCAAGCGTTCACACTTCTTCCACACGGCAGCGAGGTTATAAATTCGCAATTTATAGTTAATGACAAAAAGTGTGGCCTGGGACCTAAGATGTTTACTGATGAAAATGGCTGAGAAACAAGAGTAATTAATTCGTGAAATTCATGGTAAGGCAGGGCTAAAGTCTACGGAAGTTATTTTGCTGTAAATATGTTAGCAATGATTGCAAAGGATTGGACCGATACTTTCTATCCCCCTCCGGAACGCTTTGGGGATTTTAAGATATGATTTCTCGAAAGATACTTGGATCAGATGGCTCAATATCAGCATTAATTGCGCTTATTGACTAATGAGTTTGATTCCCGTTTACACGAGAGGATGTCTGATTATTTCATGAATAAGATGAAAGTGGCAAAAATTTTTGAGTCCTCTATGGATGAGAAGACAATTGTCTGCACTCTCGTTAGGCATTTTCCTCCAGTGATCTAGAATTCGCTTTTTACTGCGGGGGATTTGAGCTTAAATAAAATGCAAAGCCTTTTGAGTCGTTATGACACCACTAATGTAATGATGGAGATTATCCACGGGAGGGAAATCCAGGCAACCGTACTCATTTCCTGAAAGAACGAGAACATTCTCGAACACGGCGGAGATCTCACCCAGTGGGCAACTCGCGTAAGATACTCACATCGCCTCCGGTAGAGGAATACCAATCGTCTAGGGCGAATCATCGGTCTAGTTTTCGAGAAGCCGCACTTCCTCACAATTCCGGGGAAAATACTCGGCATCAAACAGGTCTTCCTGCGAGGCAACAGTCATTCGGAGACTCTGGGCCTTTAAACTAGATCATTTTGGGTTGATCAACAACGCCTAACGAAAATTTAAAGCAGATATACCGATTTTACTGGCTTTTGAGTTGGAAGGAAATCCGTACGAGGACTTGCCATGGAAATAAGGGCGGAAGGTCGTGGTTAGTAAATGTCCTGTTATCAGCATAGAGTGCCACGCAGTTGAAGTAGAAGCGTTGTTAGTCATGCGTAGCCAGTTTTCGTCCACATCCGAAGAATTTAGAAAAGTACTTTCCGATCGAAATTCACAGATCAGTCGCTCTCACATCGTATGCAGAAACGATAAAAAATCGTATCTAATTCGTTAACAAGTTCTATTACCGCTACTCATCGAAGAGTGAACAGTTGAAATTGTTTGTCCGCTGATTAACAATTTAGTAAATCCTTAAACTTTGCGAATCATTTTTTGACAGAATATCAGGTGGACATGAATTGGGACTCGCACAAAGTCATCGTTCAATTTCGAATGTGTAAAAGAGTAAAGGCCTCTAAGTAGAAAAATCAAATTTTACGTGTAATGTTATGGAAAATGGCACCCCCTTTCCCTTCCCTTTTCCCCCAAAAATTAAAATTCTGGCCTGAGCGGCATATATATATATATATATATATAACAGCATACGGAAAAGGAAAGGTAAAATGGATATATGGATGGCAACAAGGTGTTGGGATGAGGAAACTCAGTGAACACTCACCAATCGGACGACTTCAGGTTGGCGAGGCTCCGGGGATGTCGAAGCGACACACGTAAAAGAACACTAAAACACAGAAACATCACAAAAGTAGAAGCTTTCGGAGTTATTCCTTCATCAGCTACAGAGAGAGAACACCTTGTTGCCATCCATATATATATATATATATATATATATATATATATATATATATATATATATATATATCACCCCCGAAAGCTTCCGTGTTTTACGTGTGTCACTTCGACACCCCCAGCAGCTCTCCAACTTGAACTCATCTTACGTATTGGCTTCCTTATCCAAACAACATATGGCCATCCATTTTTCCCATTGACCTTTCCTCTCAGTAAGCTCTTATATGTATGTATGTGTATATATATATATATATATATATATATACACACTAGGTCTATCTATTGAATAGCGGAAAATATAAAATAATTTTTGACAAAAAATTATCATCCTGATATAAACTTTAATTTGATACCAAATAAGTATAATAAGCGGCGCCTTATACACTGCACAAATTTTCTCAGATATGAACGTATATACGTTTGATCTCACTTCAATCTTTGCCCCGAAATTATCTCTGTATTCTTGGAAATTCACTGCCATGGCTTGATGATCATCACTTTTGTCTTAAACACTCTTCTAGCATTATTACCTAATAACGTAGTTTACCGTATATTTTAATGCAACTGGACTATCTATAGTAATTTTTATGGCTTAGTTAGTATTATTTTTGACATCAGGCTGTACGATTGGATGGATTTTAATCAAAATCCTTTTAACCATTTTTGAGTAAATCAAATTTTGTTTCAAAATGCCCAAGAATAAAGTGTCCTGTATTGTTGCGCAATATCGGTCATCTCTTCTGTATGTCTATTACGAATGAATAAGAATATGAATAAATATGAGATATCATTCGATTTAGTTTAACCGTCTAGTCTGTAGTAAGATTTTAAGATAATCGCAGCGGAGGCGTGACGTCATAGGTCTTAGATATGACACTTTAGCATATATTTTTATGTCACTGGACGCCATATAGTAATTTTTCAAGACATAAGGCTTACGCAGTATTATTTTTGACACCAGGTTCTGATTGGATTGATTTTAATAAATTTCCTTGGAGCCATTTCTGAGTAAATCAAAGTTTTCTAAAAAACGGCATGAATAAACTACCCTTTATTTTTGGGCATTTTTATTTTTATGGAAAAAGGGCCTGCAAACGATATATTGCATAAATACGAAATATCATTCGATTTATATACGCGTTTGGGCCCTAGAATCGCAAACAGACTGACAGACAGACGGCATGACGATAACTACTTTTATGGACTCAGGGACACCTAAAATGCGTATTTCCATCAAAATCTCGAAGTCGAATTTTTTTAAAATTACAATACTTTCTATATATACAATCTACGTATATAAGAAAGTAAAAGTAAATATTTATTACAAAGAAAGTTGTTCCTTATCAGCTATAAAAAAGAATGGCCTAATACTATACCGCAATATAACTAGAGCAACGGCATAATAATTGATTTTGTATTTTATTAGGCAAATCACAATTGGAACCTACACAATGATAAATAAGCTTAGCAAAGAATGAGATAATTCCTTAAAGAAGAATTATAGATTGTTTGTTCCATTTAAAGATGGCCGTATAAACGTTAATGGCGAACTACTGCGTGGCTGGCCAATCACATTAAAGGCGCCAGAAATGATTGAAAAGGGGCATGAAATCATCGAAGCCGACTATAGACTTAGTCTTAGAATGATAGCTAAAGATCTATCATTAAATCAAGGTAGAGTCCATGAAATTTTGACGTAATATTTGGAAATGAGAAAACCTGGTGTGAGGAGGATGTGAGGATAGGGTGGGCGGCTTTTAGGATATTCCTCAGATTATCGTGAATGGCGAGGGAAAATAGGGTGGTTAGGGTGAGTTGGGGGTGGAATCGGTTATAGCGTCGGTATTGGGATGGAGGGTGTGAATGCCCGGCGGATTAGGTATCGGATCAGATCCGGCGGGTATCCACGCTGAAGAAATGTATGTTCGAGTCTCTGTCCGAGCAGATTCTCTGCCCTCAGCGGGATAGGGAGTAGGGAATTGGGGTTTTGGTGTGAAGGGGATGGCAGCTGTCGAAGTGGAGGTACTGAAGGCGGTTGGAGGGCTTGAGGTGCATGCTGAGGTGGTTTCTGTTTTCCCGGATGTAGAGATCAACATCTAGGAAGGTGATGTTGGAGGCAGAGTAGTTGTGGGTGAAGGAGAGCGTGGGATAGAATTGTAGGGAGCCAAGTCCATGCGTCCAAAGAATAAATTTGTCGTCAATATACCTCAGCCCTAGGCGTGGTGTATAAATCAAAAAAGCGTTCCCACATTTATAAAAAGACATTGGCGTAGGAGGGCTCCATGAGAGTGTCCATCGCGGTACCTTATATTTGTAGGTAGTGGCGCCCCCCAAAGGAGAAGTTGTTATTTTGTAGCAACATTTCAGCCAGCTCCGTAAGGAAATGGTAGGAGGGTCTTGCGTCAGAGCTTGAGTACAGTGATTTTCTCAGGGCGGACAGTCTTTGGTGGTGAGGAATATTGGTGTAGAGGGAGCAGACGTATATAGTAGACATGATTGTGTTTAGTGGGATAAGGTAAGGGAGTGATTTGACGCGATGAAGAAAATGGATAATGTCTTTGATAAATGTTGGGCTTTGAGTCAACATACAGGGTGTTCCTAAGTTATACCAGCATAATATGGGTTGTAGGGCGGCATGCCCGATGTGCGAAACACCCAGTCCTTGTGTCCGCAGCAGTTTCCTGTTTGAGCTACGAGGTGAGAACTCCCGTACCTAAGCTCCCGGTGTTAAAGCTATCCTTGTGCTTTGCACCCCACCTGTGATGCGCTGCCTCGGTGCACGTTAAGATTTTTTGCTCAATCTGTTTAGTTAGTATTGCTTGCAGGCAAGACTGTACGGATTGCGGATGGTGCATTCTGTGGCCCCTGTTTTTACCAAGTTAGAAGAAAATTAAATTGGAACTTCATAACATAACAGCATTATTTATTAATACACAATTATCGTACTGAGTATGGGACAAGATTAATGAAACAAGGTGCTCGATCTGGCTGCCCCAAACCAACAAACACAATATCCATCTTCTGAACAACGATTCCCTCGTTTGTTGGAAAATTCCCGTCGTGTTGCGGATTGAATCACAAGCAGTCTGAATGCGAAGGAAAAGGTCCGTCCCTTGACCGACTGCATTTTCATACACGAGGCTGTTGATGTGACCCAAAACAAAAAACCACAAGATTGATATCTGGGGAGCGAGCTGCCTAATGGACGGCTTGCCTTAACACCGGGCGCTTTGGTACGAGATTTGGACACAGTGACCGGGTGTTTCGCACATCGGGCATGCCGCACTATTACCCCTATCATTTTGTCGGTATAATTTAGGATCACCCTGTATATATATATATATATATATCAAAAGTAACTAGGTTTTGAGATTCTAAATGTCTCCGACACTCCAGCGAATCTCCTATGGGTAAGTGCCCACTGGAGATATACATACAGTGCTGTCTCGATAGTTCGAGGAAAACGGAATAGAGGCCGTCTCGATTTACCGAAAAGCTCGAACTGAACAGAATATATCCCCCCCAACAAAGAAAATTTACAATGTGTATGATTTTATTAATAATGGTATATTGTACGTATTTACTTACGTCAGAAAAAAATCATAAATATTTCTTCTAATTTAACGTGCAATAAAAATTTAAGACTTGTTTGCTTTTGAAATTGCGGTCGCTTCTTTACTGCAAAATCTCGCCATCTTTTTAGAAGCAGAACATAAGTTGGTGTTGCTTCTTACTGCTGTTCTATATAGCGTAGAGCTATCCCAATGGCAGCTAGCTTTTCAGTATGAAGCCTCTTGTCTTCTTTGATGTCATGTAGTTCACCTTCTTCACTGTTTTCCCTGTCTGCTTCTTTGTTCACCATCTAAATCATGGAATCGTCTATGATTTCGTACTGGTCATCTTGTTCAAACAATTCTCTTAAGACATTCTAATTGGAATGTTCACATCCTAGCAGTTGTTGGATAAGGTTGGTCAAATTCCCACACTCATTGTCTTCTATCATCTCGTCCTGAACTTCAGTGTTCGTCAACAGTTTTCTCCATCACTTTACTAGATTTTCAGACGGTAATTGGGACCCTGATTCAGCGGTCCAATACATAACATCCTTCACATTAATCTTATTCAAGTAGCTGACAATACTGTCTTCATTCGCTGTTGCTTCAAGTAACGATTGCAAAAACTTTCGTGTATTTTCTTTTTAAACGCCCTAAAACATTCTGGTCCATCGGATGTACCAAACTAGTGAAATGAGGGGGTAATAACAGAGCACGAATACCGTCACCATTCAATTCTTCTTCATCTGGATGGGAAGGTGCATTGTCAATTAACAATAGAACCTTACGAGGAAGATTTCTCTCTTTTAAAAATTTCTCTGTTTTTGGGACGAATACTTCAAAAACCACTGCTTGTTGGCTGGCCAGAGAAAATGACCTTAACTGCAACGTATCGCCTGGGACTGAACGGAATCTTGAACGAACGGGACTCAAACTATCGAGACTTTACTGTATATATATTACACTAACTCCTTTATTTACGAACGCTTACTTAACGAATTTTCGCGTTAACGCATATGAAAAACTAATGTATCTTTTTCGGTAAACGCTATTAATTTTTGCCTCTACGAAAATACGCCAAGCTCTACATATGTTGCAAGTTCTATAAATTTTCGATATTCTTAATCCTTCTCCATGTGGTAGACTGTCAATGTATGAAAGGATAATGACGTTAATAAGATCAGCGTCACACCCGATCGTAGCCAATGCATTACAGCGTATTATTAGACGGTGAGACCATCACCCCCTTCGTAGTGAAAGTACAATATGGACACACATACTCTCTCTTTAAATTGCGCTTATTGGAGGAGTATGTGTAGCAAAGCCCTCGCGCTATTACGTAATGGCCTGAAAGCATGTAGGGAAACTGCAACAATTCAGCCCTCATTTGATGTCCCAGTATTGGTAGCGGTGTTTAAAGAGGCTTATTCATTCGTGACAATATCAACAAAAATGAAACTGCAAATCACAAAATATTTCATCATGGCTTCAAAGCGCCCGTAAATATCATCTGCTAGCACTACAAGCAAAAAGTCTAGACAGTCTTGATGAAAAAGGCATGAAAAAGTGAACTCTTAACAGACATATCATGAAGCCTCCATTGTTGATCTTTAATTGTGCGTACTATGCTCAATAGTACCGATAAAATGAAAACGATTATATCGACAAACGCACCAGAGAAGGCACTGAGAATCTAGCTCAATATACGACAATGGAGGAGATGGAAAATTAACTCGGTTTGTGGATTAAAGAACAAACAGCGTCATACTCCGCTGAGTATGATCATGATTCAGTAAATGGCAATATAATTGCGGCAAGATTGAAGGGATCGTGAAGGCGGAGAAAGATCTTCAATCAGTACGAGACGTTTAAAGCCAGCCATGGCTGGTTTGAACGTTATAAGACGCGCGCTAATCTGCACAACTTACGCGTTAAGTGAGAGGCAGTATGTTCTGATTTTGTAATGATGAATTGAATGAAAATGGAATATGTGGAGAAACAGATGTTTAACTTGTACAAAATTGGTTATTTTGGATGAATATGCCGTCACGTACGTGTATATCCGAGGAGGAAATGGATCAAAAGATCGGCTTACGCTTCTCCCTGGAGGCAGAGCAGAGAGTGATCACAAGCATAAGCCGATATTTGACTTTCATTCGGAGAACCCACGGGCTTTGAAGAGATATAGGACGCTACATCTTCCCGTAGTTTGGCGTTTTAACCGCAGAGCATGGGTAACAGCCAGATTTCTACAGAACTACCTCAGGTCTCGCATCTCCTTCCATCGCCGATTACTGCGCCAAAACAACCTAAATAATATGTACTTACTTATTATCGATGGCGCCCCTGGTCATCCCATCCACTGAGAAGACTTTGCTGATAACAACCGTTTGGAATTTTACCTCCAAACATAAAGTCGTTATTTCAGTTGATGGGCCAGAGTGTTATTTGAAAATTCAAACGTTATTACACCCACCGTATTATGAAGCAGCTAATCTCGGAAACAGATCGTCAAGATAAGCCACTAGTTTGATACTTCTGGGGAGATTATATCATGAAGAAGGCATTGGATAACATAGAGAAATAATGGAATGAAATAAATAGTGCATCCATGAGTTCCAATCGGAAGAAGTTGTAGCCAGAATGTTTTCAGAGCAGGAAGTGATTTACAGACAGATTTTCAAGTTGGCACAGGAACAAGGATTTACACAAGTTGATCAAGAGTTGTTAGAATCCCAAGATAAGGATTTGAAAAACGATGAACTTATAGAACTTTGCGTATAAAGGGCCGTACAGGAAAAAGAAACAGTGATTCTCAGAAACCTTCACAAAAATTCTTGTGAAGATAGATAGATAGATAGATAGATAATCGTCTTTATTCGGGCGAAATTTAGACCATAAGGTCCATTCTTACATTTAACCCTTCGTCAATATAAAAAATATAAAAAATGGTAAAGTAAGATATATATATATATATATATATATATATATATATATATATATATATATATATATATATATACAATACGCATAACATAAACAGTATATACCTAAATCATACAGAGTAAAAAATATATAAAATTGAAGACAGATTAGAGATTGTGGGGAAAACCTAGGTAAAACAGGCATGTCCTCCCTAGTAAAACCCACGCAGGAAAACAACCACTGAGAAGGGGGGTGTGAAAAACCTGCGAAAACCCTAGATAGTGTACATATTATGATATAGTAACACAACATTAAATAGAAAGGAGTATGTACAGTAAGTGTTCGTATATACAGCAACGTTGTATACCGTCATAAAAAATACATATATAGGTATTAACGTAATGCAAACCAAGAAATATAACACAATAATTAGGCAGAATAAGATGAAATATACTTGAAATATATACAATGAATATGGAGGGTATGTCGCGTGATTTTACGCTAATTGATGAAGCCCTAGAGATTTTCAAAGAAGATGACTCGAACGCTTAACGCAGCCGTGATGTAAGCAGAAAAGTTGGAGAAGACCTTCGATGATGTAGGCAGCTCTATAAAACGAATAAACAACAAGCTAAGCAAATGTCACTCAATACTTTCTTTTAGCCGAGGAACACAGGGACTCCATATTCATCAGTTTTCGAACTTCAGACTTCAACTTCTATCAGTTTATTAATCGTCACGCGTCGATGTCGAATAGCGCAGCTTCGTTATCGTTTTGGTCCCTTTTTTTCTTTTATACTAAGATTAATTTAATTAGTAATTTCAAATTAGTTACTGTTCATTATAACAAATAATAAAATTTGTGAACTTTATATTTATCTTTCTTTACTATTATTTATATATTTATGCATTGTCACATTGTCACCGTATCTCTAATTACTGAATTTGAATTAATGGAAAGTTTTTTTTATTTAATCAATTATTTCACATACAGCTAAAAATGCCATTTTACAGTGAAATGTAATAACAAGTACATAAAATCAAGGAATAACAGTCAGTAACAAAGAATAATAATATTAGCACATAGTCTCACTTACTTAAATACTGAGAAGACAATTTCATAAAAGAGAGAAATGATAGGCGGAAAATATCTAGATCGGATGGGAGGGAATTTAACAATGATGGAAGGCGGAAAAAACTAGAGGCCTGGGGGCCTAGGGGTACTAATTAATATGAAGAAGGTGGGATAATCGGGTTGATAAAGTGTGCACATGAATGTAGAAAAAATATAACATCTCAGGGCAATTAATATAAGAATTTAGAGTATTATAGAGAAAAGAAAGAGCTTGTGTATGGCAAATGGTAGAGAGATTGTCAATAGTTATCGTAGAGAGGACTGTACCTTTAGTTGCATAAAAAGTGAAGGAACACGTATTCTGATAATTTTATAAAAAATATATTTAAAAAATAATTTTCGTTTAACGAAATTTTGCTTTACGAACGACGTTTTAGGAAAACATCTCTTTCATAAAGTGAGAAATTAGTGTATTTATCACAGAAATAAATTCTATATAATAATACGCTGTGGTAGGTTGAGAAAATAAGAATCATGATAGATTTCATAATGATAGAATATACTCATAGCGTGAGGTAAATGCACGTAATACGAGAGATAAGGAGGAAGTTCATATTAACATGCAGCACCAATTTCGCGATAGGTCATCAATAGAATGTTCCGTAAAGTGTGCGACGGGTCGCAATTCCGATTTTGATGCGATTCCAAACAGTCATAGGAGTGATTGTAATGGGAGTGCATGTAGTTTTAGAATAGAAGGGAAAGTCAAGGGTGAGATTAATATGCGAAGTGATAGTTAGAATTTAAACGTCGTAGTACTGCATATTATTTGCATTCTGCAGGCCGACGTCGTATATAGGCACAGAAAGTTAGTTAACGTATGAGATTCAGAGTCAGGAGATATTTCCTAGAGACTATCGTGTCTATAGAAAAGATCGCGCAAATAGATCGGGCGGGGGAGGGGTTTCATAGCGGTTAGCGATAAGTTCGATAGCAGTGAGATTCCGATGAGTGACGAGATATCGAGAGTGTTTGGTGCCGCATAGGTAACGAAGGCTCCAAAAAGGTGTTCTTATGCTCGTTTTACAGGCCACCTAACGTTGGTGTAGATTGTATTTTAAATCTCGAGAAGCAACTATCAAAGCTTAGACTGATAAATCAAGATGGAATCGTTATAGTCGATGGTGACTTCAACTTACCCTCGATTGATTGGGAAAACCTATGTTTCGAATCTAGAGGTAAGGAACGCGAATCCTGTGAGGCATTAATCGAAATATGCTCCGAGCATTCTCTCCTTCAATTAGTCAGAAAGCTAACGCGATCGGGAAACAGATTAGATTTATTAGCAACTATAGTCCCAGAAAGAATAAAGAAAGTCACCATTAAAGATGGAATAAGTGATCATCCAGCCGTATATGCAGAGTGTAAGTTGAAATTCGATAGGCACTCTAAGCGTCAAAGAAAGTATTATATATTTGCTAAGACAGACTTTTCAAGCTTCAGGTCGCGCCTACGAGAAATACTACCTGGCTCCCGTGATATGATCGAACGATCAGGTGCTGAGTCGTCATGAACATTATTCAAGGATATAATGCTAGAGGGCATGGATAAGTACATTCCAATTAAATTGAAGGTCGACAATAAAGAGCCACGTTGGTACAATACGCAAGTTAGGAGTGCGCTTAGGCGCCAGAGAATAAGCCACGCGAAAATAAAAAATATGCCGTCTACATCATCCGATGTGTATAGAGCAACTAAAGTTCAGACGTATAAGGAATTCCACGCTAAAGCGAGAAATACTATGCGCGAGACTTTTACTAACTTCCGGAATAAGGTATTATATAATTATTTGAAGGAGGATCTTAAAGCGTTTTGGTCCTATGCGAGAGAGGTCCAAGGTAGAGGCCATACCATACCTTCCCTGCAAAATGTCTTGGGTGCCGTTATTCATGATAGCGTAGAGAAAGCCAACCCGTTAATCGGTCATTTTGTGAAAGCATGTACAGCCGTCAGCGACTATTGCGTACATTATGCACCCACTATAAAGGGGGACGAGATGGACGATATAGTATTTTTTGAGGTGGGAATAGCAAAGCAATTAAGTTCCATCAGACATAACAAAGTCACTGGCCCCGAAGAAATTCATGCTCGCGTTTTAGAAGAATTATCTGAAAAAATAGCGCCTTTTCTTCGGATAATATTCGAGAAATCCATTTCCCGCGGAGAGGTCCATAAAGACTGGAAGTTAGCGCACGTTACCCCAATTCATAAGGGTGGTGACAAGGAGAACCCCGAAAATTACAGGCCGATTTCCTTAACTTCGATATCGTGTAAGATTCTCGAGCATATATTCGTTAGCAACATAAAGCTATTTCTTGATAGAAATTCATTGTTAGATGATTGTCAACAATTATTGAAAATAGTGAAATTATTTTTCTTTCTTAGTGTTTCCAGTTAACAGACACTCGGGCTCTTTTTCAGAAGCTCATACTTCTCCAATCAAAGATCTAACAGCGACTAGCTAAGGCGCGTCCTTGACTATTCGTGGCGAATGCAAACCAAGAAGATTCAGAAAGTGTTACAAAGTAAGCTTACGAATAAATTCTTTACAAAGAGAATAAACAGACTGATCACGAACATCTCGGACTGCACTTAAGTGCTGAGGTACCTACAAGCGCCAGAATAGAAATTCTGTAACCATTTCTAAAACACAATTGCGTTTAAAGAAAACTAATAATTTTAGTTTTTTTTTTGTTTACCTTGACATCTAACTGCTGTGAGAAACAAAATAAATATAAATAGTGATAGTTAAAATAATTATTTTAAAGCAAAAAATTAAAATTCCGTGTTTTATTATTTTGATCTGGTCATTTTTGATGGGCCATATACATACTAGTAATTTCATATAAGAGTTCATTGCTCAACAAAACACAAATGAATATTAATTGACAGAATATGTAAATAATTGATGTAATTACATTAAAGTATTCTTCGTATAAAACAACAAAGAAAACTACGAATGGAACATTCTTGGTGAAACTCTACAATTACAAAAATAAATATAAATTTATGGAATAAAACGATCTGTAAATCCTACGCAGACAGGCATAAACTGTAATGTTGTTAATATTTTTTCAATTTCTACACAGGACAACGCTGGAATTCCCTCTTCGGGTTTTTTTCCTGAAAAAGCTAAGATCAAATAGAAAATATCAATTTCGTTTGATGACACTCCAGAGGCCACCCAAATTCTTCAATTCCCCTTCCATAGAGTGAGAAATAAACGCCTAAAGAGCGCTCTGTACTATCGGTTATTTCTATAGTTTTACCTGCACGTGTAAGTCGGGTACAGCCGTACACCGAGGTCGCCACCACACTTTCTGTACTGGCAAGTCGGTACGTGTTTAACGAGACGGACCTAATTAAAACCCATAAATTTCTCTCCTTAGCTCTTATATGATCTGTAAGGTAAAAATTTTAAAAAAATATTCGGAGAGAGCACTTCATTTTCCGCAAAGATGTCCGCAAGACAACATAATTCCGAGCTATACTTTTGGAGATAAAAATTACAGAAAATCCCGAGCAAAAAATCTCATATTTTGTTTACATGGCTCGCTAAGACGGTTTTCTTTGCAAGTAATAATTAAATACCATATTATTCTATTCCTGGCTTACATATGTATTTCGGCCCGTTCCCCCGCTTTTCTCCACCTTGGTGTTACGGTTCCTCCTTCTCAAAGCCTTTTTCCCAACCCTCCCAAATTCACTCTTTCCTTTCCTGCTACTCATCTCTTTCTCCCCCGTCGGACGCACTACAAATGCGTTAATCCAAATCTTTCATGCCTTCACATTTTTTATCCTCTTTCCACCCTTCCCATCAACCTTCTCTTTTTACTCTTCCTCCTCCTAAGTATATATTTAAAAAATATATTCGAGTAGAGGACTTCACTTTCCAGAAAACAATCCTCGAGGCCACAAAAGGACCACTTTAATTTCGGATATGAAAATTCAAGAATCTTTCATTGCCGTTTTGTACGTATTTCTCATAAATAACACCTTTGAAATCTCTATGTATTCCATTTATGAAGTATACTTTTCCATCTCGTTACCCCATAAGTATGGTTCCTAAAAGGAGGAGGGGATATAACTATAGTAAATAAAGATGAATGAAAGAGACGTTATCGCTTGACATTAAATTAGAAATTATGGAAAGGTTTGACGCTGGTTCCAACCTTACCAATATTTTGAACTGTAAGTGTAAAAGAATTATCAGAAAAAGAAACTATATAACTTTTTCTTCAAAATGGTTTAGATCCGCAGATCGTATTTTAATTCTTTCTAGTTTTAATTTCAAAAAGAATAAAAGACTGCACGTCGAAAAGTCGATTTATACGTGTTATTTTATGGGAAATCAAAATGTCTTCCTTGGAGTCGAACCCAAGACTTTTCTCGAGATTTTTTTCGTCATCGTCTAAAAATATGCAAATGGAGCATTTCTTCCAAAACAGCATCGAAATTTTGTGAATATGTCGATAATTTGTTTATTTTCATTGCCGGCGTATTATTCATCGCGACCAAATATGTTTAAACCTCAAATCACCGTCGAAAATTCGAAATGTGAACCGTATGTCAACATAGTTACTTTTTTCCTGTCACTTTATGCAACACACCACGAGTTCAAAAAGCTGTACGGATTATTTGGAACGAACACAAATTTAACTCCACACTGGCAGACTTGTCCGTACACCGTGACTGGAGCGAGCAAAAATCAAGCGGCGACATATCGTTCGTTCCAGTCCATTCTTCTACATTACTCCTAAACTTTCTCCCTTTTACCCGTACGGGTAAGACTGTCGAAAAACCGAGAGTGTAGAGCACCCTTAAATTTTTACATATCCATGTTCTCCCAGGTGCGGTAAACGGTACAGATGCTCCGTAAGCTCTCAGAACGTTGCGAATTTGAGTATTTATCAGTTCTTATGTACTAGTTAGAATTGCTGTCGCAGCAAGGTACACAGCTGTTCATCATGAATTATAATATCAGACAAAATAATTTCTCTCCTTTCTTCCCCGGAGATAAGTTCGACTGAAAAAAATTGCAGCAAGAAATGCAAACACCCCTTTTGACACAATGAAAATCTCTGCGTTTGTCTTCGTAAAGAGTAGGCAAATGGTATCTCTCCTCCCTTGAGTGTCTGGTGTGGAAGTATAATAATCGAAGGTGTTTATTACAAAAAAAGTCTGCGTTTTTCACGTCTTCCTCAGCTTGTTGCACTCATGAAAAATGAAACATTACTGAAAGGTCAAGGGCAAGTATAGTCCGGAATGAAGGCAGCAGCTGAATCATCTTTCTTAAAACCCCTCTGCGTTTTCATTTTGAACCGTTTACGTATACAACCACTCTACACGCCGGAAATAAAGTTTTATGTATCCAAGGTATGTTTGATTACAAAAAGTGTACGTGTTAACCGATTACTTGAGTTCTTGGTACCCATATTTTGTTCGAAGTTCGGATTAAGCGACTTTTTGTTAAGAAACAAACTCATATACAGCAATCCTTTATATTCAGGGCGGTGGAAATACTTGTTCGTCCTAACCTAGTGCTCGTGTCAGCCGAGTTCGTATTAACGAGCGTTTCCTGTATATATAAATCAACGGCAGCTAGGTGCTTAGGGAAGGAAGCTCAGTGGAAGCTAACCAATAGGAGAATCGCTAGGGTGTCAGTGAGACACATTTTAACAAGTAGATTGCAGCTTTCGGGGCGATCCCTTCGGCAACATAAGACAGAGACAACTACAACAACTACCAATCTCCGTATGCAAATCTCTCCGATACTCCAGTTGTTCTCATAACGGTAAGATTCCACTGGGCTTCCTTCCCTAGTTCCCGTTGGTTTATATATATATATATATATATATATATATATATATATATATATATATATATATATATATATATATATTAGGAAGATTCCCGTTGATATTCAACGGAAAAGTTTATTATGAAATTTCGTGAATAAATGCGACGCGAAGATATTATCGAAGTCAATGGTACGCAAAAATCGCTGGCAGGAAAACAAACTTTCGTTCTTCCAGACGTTCGTTGTTACAAGTCTCGAACTCCTACGATGAGTCTAAGCAATTTTAATATGCGAATAATAAATTCTCTACATTCAAATGTATTCCTTCCCGTAAAGAAAGAAGCGAGTGTTGTTTATATTGCTTGCCATGAAAGTTATTTCCTTTTCCTTCCTACTCCCTCTCTCTCTTTCTCTTTCTCTCTTCTATCCCTCTTATTAAAAGTATTCAAAGCACCATACGCTCATAAGGATTGAAATAAAAATAGGATTTTGAGGATTAATAATGTAATCGGTTGGAAAGGCAACATATCCCAAAGATATCCCCAAAAATGTGAATTTAACGTTTAAGATAATAGATTTCCAACTGTAGGCGGAAAAAGATGAACAGAGTAAGAAACTTTATAATATTTTCATCGCAATGATTTATATCAGACGATCGTAGGTTAATCCTTCTAAATGAAGAAAAGCCTGGGTGAAAAGGTTCATTTTTACAATTTATTTAATGGAAAATTCAAATCGTACCAATGGCCCGCAGGTCACGAAATAACCCGCGACGACATTTGGTGTGGCCCGTGTTACTCAGTCGAACATTAGACCCAAAAAAATATCTTTGTTCCAAGTGGAACAAAAACTTAAGCCTTACTTTTGTTTTAACCCATTTCCTTCTTTCCGTAAAATAATGTGCGGGTTTTCCCTTCATTCCGTTATTTTGAATTTCCCACTCTTCCCTGTCGCAGAAATAATGGTATGGGACGAGAGAAAGTGCCGGTTTATTACTTCTTGTCTACCCCCGACCGCATGTTATAATACTTATCTCGAGTCACTTTCAAGATATGAAGACCAAAGTCACTTTTGAAAGGCGCTTGTGAGACCCCTCTTTGTCTTATGTACGACGGTATCTGCTGACTTCCTTCAAGAGATGAAAAGAAGGAATTTCATGAACTGCATGACCTTGCACTGCGTTTTGTGTGCAAATTTGGATGAATCTACCTTTTCGAACAGACGTTTTTAACAATGAACTTGGTTAAAAACAAATATAGGTCTGTTTTAACATACACTCATGTGGGCAGTCTGCTTCTTTTACCGACGTCGCAAATCTGTCCTAATATTGAGAAATTGTTAAATGAAAACAAATTCAAGAATCACATTGAGTTATTTTTACCAATATTTTTAGTTTTTAATTAACATTTCAAAATTTATCATTTCAATTTAGTATGTTATTGTTTTTATCTTTCCTGTCAATTTTTGGCATAATTAAATTAGTTTAAGGGGACTCCTCAGAGCTGCTTCGTTGGTTTAGTTCTTCCAGATATCCTCCAGAAGGGGCAGCGGGAGTACGGCTTCAGTGACCCTTTGAGGGATTTTAGGGAACCGCTAGGAGTGAAACATTTAGCCGTTTGGTTGAATACTAATACATTTGGCAACAGCAGTTGTTATCTGGGTTCGATGGAGGGAGGTGAAGATAAAGCCCGGTGAAGATGACTTAAATGACACGAACAAAATTTCATCGCGTCCAGTCAAATCTCCCGACCGACGCGTAGCGTTCGTGTTCTGTACTCTTGAGGACTTTTTTTTCTCGTTCGCAACTTTCGTAACCTTACTCCTTGCGAAGAATGTATATTCTAAAGCACTAAACCGACTGCTCGAGAACTTATGAATAGTATTCAAGAGATGTACTATGTACACTCATTTCCAAAAGTATTCCAGCAATTTGAGCAGCGTCGCTTACGCGACAGACAGAATTTTAACTTCCTATCTACTTGAATGTTATTTCACAGTTTATTATTGTATAAAAGACGACGTATACTTGGGTATCGACCGGAGTTTCAGAGATTATTCCGCGTCTTGGGCGATCGTTTGTACGTATTATTCCCCATTGTTGTTTAACAGTCATTCTTTCATCGAGATGATAGCGTAAGCAGGCTCATGGAATTGTTTTTTGTCCAAGTGAGGGGTTGTTGAAGGAGGGCTGAAGCAAAGTCGCTGCGTAATTAGTTCTAATAGTAGAAGTTAGTGAATTTACGAATTTCGAATCGACGATTTCATCGGTTTTATCAAATTCCCCGGTTCGATAGTATTTGTTACATAACGGAAATAATGAAAGTGACAAGGCACAACTCTCAAAAGCAGTCGATATATATGCGTTTAAAAAGTAAAAAAAAACTTTTGCACTTTCTTCTTCCATTACTTGCTACTTGGTAGCATTCACCGTATATTCCACGTTAAACACCGATGTAAGAAGTCGGTTTAGCTGACGAAAAGCACGAGATTGTAATGCGGTATATGTTTTTTATAATTCATTGAGTTAAATTGTTGTTTCAGCCATCAAAATTTCGTTTCACTTCGTTATTAAGTGAACCTCATTTTCACAGATGAGTCGCAGGTAATTGCAAGATAAATCAATCTCCGAACTATGTGTGACTGCTCAGTTAAACATGAAGATTTCAGACTGACTTCGCAAAAGTTTTTGCGGGTACCACTAGATTGCGCACGCAAAATTTGGAAAATGACGGGAAATGGATTATCTACGAAATAAATGTAACTAGTCCATTTTCTTTATGTATACACAACGTTTGTAAGCGAAAAGAAATGGGTAATTTACGACGAAAGTATTACGTGAACATAAGTTATCGTAAGTTAATATTGATAAAAATATCTCCAAAAAGGATTTGGATTCGACTCCAGGATATACATTGTTTCCCGTAAGGTAACACGTAAAATGCGCGTAGTGAGAATATTTCTGAATATTTCGTAGACTGCCGGGAGAAGGCTGATTGGCTGATAATTATTCCAATTTTCCTTGCATACTTTCTTGTGCAAAAGTATTATGCTTGCGTGGTTCCAGGACTGGTATATTCCTATTCCTTAAGCAAGACGTAAAAATCTTGGAGAGGATCTTATCCTAACAGTGAACTGTTGCCTCGAATATTTCTGCTATGATGCCATAATTTCCCTATGCTATTCCAATCATCATGCATTTGATTGCATGTCTCACGTCTTCTGGAAGAATATCTGGAACCTCTTCGGTGGCCTCGTTTCCTTCTTCATTTATTTCCTCATTGGTAAAAGGATTTTCATATAGTTTCTTGTGGAATTATTTTACCCGTTTTAGAATTAACTTTCTCTTATGGGTAATCGAACCATCTTCTAACATCAATGCCAACAGTTTTCTCTTACTAATCGAGAGATGGTTTCATTTTCTTATAACTTCTATTGTTTTCAATATTTTTCTTGCTTAGTTCATAATTATATTTCCTCACGTCTTCTTTGATAAACTTCCTTAAAGTTTTGTTTATTTATGAGAAGTGGATCATTTCCTTGGTGTTATTAGTGTTTTTCAGTTTCTTTCTTTTCTTCATCAGCAGTGTAGTTCTTTCAAATAAATTTTATCTGGCTTAACTTTAACAGTCCCGCATATCTCTATTGCGGTTTCTCTGAGTACGTCTCTTAGCTTTAATTCCGCCTCTTGGTCTTCTAGTACATTGAATTGAAGCGTAGTTCAAGCTGAAAATCTTCTTTTCGCTCATATTGCACATGTGCGTCGATGATAGGCTTTGATTTCCTTATCACTTTCCGTCATTCCGATTTACAATTGAATTTTTTCTGCGTCTCACCAATCGATGGGCAATTCCAGTTTTAAACTGGTGAAGTACAAAACAGTCTTCTACCGTATGCTTTTTTCTGACTAGTATGCAGTCAATTTCATTATTTTATGCCATTGGGTGTCTTTCAGTTTCATTTTCTGTTAGGGCACTTCTTAATGACGGATTTCATTATATAGAGGTTGGTACATTCAGCAAAGTTTACAAGTTGATCTCCTCATTCGTTTCTCTCTCCATAGCTTCATTTTTTAACTGCGCTGTCATTTTCCTTTCGTTCTCCTATTTTCACGTTGAAATATCCCATGAGCACTTTTAGATGGCAGCTTTCATTGTCTTGCAACTCACCAATTTCTGGGTAGAAATCTTTTACTTCTTCATCGGATATGTTAAAGTTGGCGCGTAGACTTGGACTATTTGAAGTTTATACCTCTTATTTATTTGAATCACTAGTCTTGCTGCTCGTTCGGATGAACTTTATATTTCCACACTGTTGCTTTTCAATTTTTTAAATGTAAACCCTACTCTTCTTCCTGTGCCAATTCCCCTGTAATGCATAAGATGTCCACTCTTCAGTTCCAGCTGGCCTTCTCCTTTTCTTCTTAACTCATTGATCCCTAAAATATCCCACTTGATCTTCTCCATTTCTTCTTGAAGCTCCTGAAGTTTGACTTTGCTAGACAAAATCCGACATTTGAAGGTAATTAGGTTTAGGTTAAGGGAATTGAGTCAGGATGAGAACGAGTGACGGTGGGTGTTTAGCCTCTGTGAATTCTTAGCACCCTCTGCCCTCATGCCTTGATCCTGACCGCTGCCACATTCAGGGGCAATCCAGCCTCCGGAGAATGAGGTCCGATTTATAAGGTTGTTAATCATAAAGGGGTTCCGTCCATAAAACACCACACCAGACCAGGACGGGTTGGTGAGTCCCTCTTTCACATTAGCTTGAGATATTGCGGAAAGAATTCACAGCTTGGTTGCGACTCTACATCGCCCTTTAGCCACCGTTTTCACCCTTCCGCCGACTTGAGGCAGTTGGGTGTGTGTGTGTTTGTGTGTGTGTGTGTATATATATATAAATGTGTGTGTGTGCGTGTGATTGTGTGTGTGCGTGTTTGTGTATGTGTGCTTGGTGGTAGGATTCGATTTTAATCGATAAATGTCGATAAACATCTAATTAAAACATTTTTAAAATCGACGAAAATGAATTGCCGATTTTCCCCACTAAATTTTCTACGAAATTAATGCGTCATGATTTTAAAACTTTGTTATCCGCTCTCAATCTTAACATATTTTACCACCAAACATCCAAAATGGAAGAGACAGTTAGTATTTGTCATACCAAACGGCCACACAACACACATAGTCGTTTATTAATCAAAAAGATGACATTTTTCATCAAAATTTGGTTGCTCATTATACTCACTTCACGTTCATTCCTCACTAATGATCACGATTTCGTAAATAATGGGCGCGAGTTAACGAGTAGAATATACTTTCTGATTTATTGCGAAAAATTAACTGTTCCAGGTTTGTGGGGGAAGTCAAGAACAAGACATTCGCCAAATTATAGATAACAACAAACAAAGCAGCATAAAATAAGCCTTCTTTTTATTTACATACTTTTAGTTAAACTTAATTCGAAGGAATTCAATTTATAACACTTTTCTAATAAAAATTAATGTAATGTATTGAAATAAACGTCGATATTAGATATCACTTTTTAAGAAATATAAACGCCGAAAACTAAAATGCCCCATTAAATGTAAAAAAATAAACGTTTAGTTTTTTATTTGTATTTATACGCAAATCTTGTTTATAAACCATTGTATATAAATTGAAATTTACTAATCTCCAACAAAGAATAAAGGAAGGAAGAATTCGTCAAAAGCACGAGAGCGGAACGATCCTTCTTGGATAATTTTTAGGGAAAGACTGCCAAAAGACTGGGTTCAATGCTTATAGAGAAGGGTTGAAAGTTTATGAAGTAGAAACCTCCATCTTTAGGGAAAACCCTAGTAAGGAATAAATAAACACTACTAACAGGAATACACTCCCCGTAGTATACATAGGGGAAGAGAAGAAAAAAGATTAACGGGCTGTCCTCAGACGACCTCCGAAGTTCCTTTCTTCCGAGCCTCCTTTATCAAGGTTCGACTAATTCTAAACAGGACATCAATGACCCTCTCTTTTTGTATAGATAAGTCCTTGAAATATCCCACCATTAGGTCGGCAGAAATTATCTCAAAAATGCATATCTCTGAAGGCTTAGTAGCATGTATTCTCAAGACAACCCTAGGCCCTTGAAGTTATCTGATTTGTTCAGTAAAAAAGCGTGCGCTTTCCGAAAAGGCGCGCATTTGATCGTAAGAAGAAAACCTTCTTTCACTCCCTTTGCTTTATGCAGACCAAAAAAAATTAACGATATAAATAACGGTTTTCGGTTTGGTTCGGGTTAAAAAAGTTATTTTTCGGTTCGGGTTTTGTTTCACTCCGAATAAAAATATCGATTTTTTCTATTTCAGTTTTCGGTTCGATTCCGGTTCGATGCCCTGGTTGTATGAATGTTAAACCAAAATCAGAAAAAACGTTCTATTCGTTATTCTATTATTTTTGTAAAGGTGTTGATGATATATGACTGCTTACGAAAAGAAAATAGGAATGATCAACGTCCAAACTTTCCTTCCAAGTAAAGGAAGGTTTGACAAATTTAAGAATCGTCAGAATATTCATAACATAATATTTACAATCCACCCACAAGCGTTAATGCTCTCTCCAAGACCTGTCCTTGCACTGTTCCTGACCTGTCCGATAGTGCTATCCAGCAAAATAGTAATGGGAGAATAGTGCAAACGATGGCAAGGAATTATCATAGTAGCGGCAATCGAAAAGTGTAGTGTAAAATATTGACGAGACAAATGTTCCAGCAGCTTCGCGTGCAAGCCAATAAATTGCTTATTCCATTGCTATTAAAAATATTAGGTGTAAGATCAACATTCATAATTAAAGAAACAAGCTGTCCGAGCCGAGAACGGAAGATTGAACGCGCACACACACACAAGCATGATGGCATTATAAGGCAGTTTTCTTCCAGAAGCAAGTCTAAGAATGAATGCATACTTTAATTATATAACATGTCAAAACAATATAACATACCTACCTAAAATATTTACCGAAAACATAGCATACCGTACATTTTAAACTATGTATTTATGTGACAAATTCCAGGCTCATGAAGTCAATATTATACTTGTATCGGAATTACAGACTCCGTACATAAGGATTACAGTTCATAAATCTATCAAAGATGCTAACTCCTTATCTTTCCTATGCATGCAGTAACTTATTTGCTTTGACATTTCTTTTGTTTTTGTAACAGATGTACAAGTCATTTAGAGTGTTGTTAAAGAATTAATGGTTACATTGATCAGCTTGTGCATGAACTTAGTGGAGGTTGTCCCTGGCGTTCCGCAGGGTGGTGTAATTGGTCCGTTATTATTTCTAATTCATATAAACAATATCAGCTCAGTAGTCAGAAGTAAAATTAGGCTTTTCGCGGACGATACTGTCATCTATAGAAAAATAAGCAATCCGGAACACCACCAGTATCTCCAAAATGACCTAGAAGCTATTTCTGGATGGTGTAAGGAATGGCAGTTAGAGATCAACCAAAAGAAAAGCTGCGTCATCAACTTCTGGAGAACCAAAAGTGTCTCGTTGGATAATAATTATTCGTTGGATGGAGAAGGGATTCCAATTTCAGATTCGATTAAATATCTTGGAGTCACGTACCATCGTGATCTCTCGTGGTACACCCACATTCGCCGATTGATAGGTGCCGCTAACAAAATGTTGGCCTTTATAGGGAGAATAGTTCGAAATAGCTCCGAAAAAGTAAAAGAATTAAGTTATTTATCCTTCGTTTGACCGCAGGTTGAATATGCTTCAGCTGTGTGGGATCCCTACGAAAAGGGACTCACTAACGAGATAGAAATGGTTCAGCGCAGGGCAGCTAGATTTGTAAAGAAGAATTACGATAGTAAACAAAGCGTAACATCATCAATAGAAAATCTGAAATGGACATCGTTAGAGGAACGTAGGCTGCAGGCTAGATTTAAACTACTGGAAAAATTTATGTCAGAGGGACTAGCGAATGAGGAAGTAGGACTTATCAGAAATCCGACGTATCTCGGAAGACAGGACAGTGAGGGTAAGATTCGCGAGATCGATTGTAGAACGGAGTGATATAGAGGATCGTTTTTCCCTAGGATCATAAGAGAACATAATAGGAAAAGATAACGTAGGAAAACTATGGACCATTGGTGCACTGCACCCCCTGCCATCCACCAAAAAGGTGACTTGCAGGGTATCATGTAGATGAAGATGAACACAATTTAGACAATCATCACACAGAAATATTTGAAGGTATATGTATATTTTCGACAATGTGTGCCTTCAAACTATACACACTTTCCGTAAAAACTGAGGAAAGAAATGGAGATTCTAATTTTTATCGCAGAATTTAGCCTGTCAATTGTATTTCTTCCAATTTCGCGTAAATACTGGCGTATTTGCAGTTTTATCACTCATTACGAGAGTGTTACCACCGCAACGACTATTGTTGGACTCGGATTCGGTATAGTCTATTACATGCACGCGTAATTTTTCCCCACAAATACGCGTGAAGAAATTAATTTTCCGTTCGAAGGTATTTGTAATATTTTATAACGGTAAATTATGAAATTTGTGGACACAAAGAGCAACTAATCCGCGGTGATTTTAAAGCTATTAAAGCCAAAATAAGTATTAAATAAATAATTTTGTGGAAAGCAGGCATCATATGTTCCGTTTGGATCATATTGTTTTTGTAATATGTACCCCATCATGTAACAGGGACTCCTGATATGACTCCGCTTTCAATTTGCCCTCATTATGAAGGAATTTTCTGCGAACTCACTCAGTTACATAATTCAAAGCATTCTGTTCAAAGATTTCGCTAACGGTTAATTCAGAATTATTGCTCTCGTTATCATTAATTTTCTTTGTATTTTCTAGGTATGAACAAATTTTACATCGAGACTTTTCAATATCTGCCTTACTCGCGGAATGCGTATAACTGTCAGCTGTTTAGAACTCCTACCATTCCCTGCCGCTAGGAGCGCTGTCATCGCTGTTCTCGCAAAACGGGTGGGAGTGGATGGTATTGCTATTCCAGTGTATTTGGTCCAGCCTAAACCCGAAGGCTGAGAACATAAATTTACGATAATATGTGAAAGTTAATAATTATTTAGTTTTTATAGGGATATCATGGTTTTAAGTTAATCATAGCTAGCCCTGCCAGACAAATATGATGTAAATATTAGACTTGAAAAACCAAATTCGAAATAGAGCTATGAACTATTTTCCTTTATGGACCTATTGAAAATGTCGCTGAAACAATCGAATTTGTTATCAATTTTTAACTATTTATCTTCACTGATTCATACTGTAATTTTCGGCGATATATTTCAGGATTGGTTTGTTTTGGTTAGGTGGGGTTGTCTTGCTTTTGTAATTCTTCCACCATCGGTGACCTCCAATCGCCAGCGCTTAAAAATCTGACCATCCTTTCTCCTCCCCTCAACCCGATTACAAGTTTGAATGTTTTACCGGCTCTTCCGCCTATCCCGCTAGGGTTACCACCCGTTCGGTTTTCATTCCAACGCTCCAGGAAACCGATGACTTTTTCGGTTTTAGAGCCGATGCTTACCAGACAAATGCTCTTTTATGGATCTTTGAAAAACTATCGACTATGATGTTATCAAAGCAGCCATTGTTGATGATCCCTCTTCCAAGAAAACAATGAATGAAAGATGATTGGATGTATGGGGAAGGTTTGTTTGAGAAACCAGCGCACGTGTTGACCTTTCCAAAATAGTAGTCCGATCCAGCACATCAAAACAAAAGTATAATAGGGAGATATGCCAAATGCATGTTGAGAAGAGATTTAATGTACGTGACCTATTTTACGACCTAGGAGAGAACATTTTGCAAATTTCCTGATACACTTGTAAAATAAAAGCGGATAACTATAGTCTTATTATGAAAATAATGATGCATCTACACCTTCATTATGTCCTGCTAGCCACATAACGGTGGATGGCAGGGAATGCAATTACAATCCCTAATCGTCCTGGTGCAAAACGATCCTTTATATGGTTACGTTCGACAATAGGTTTCGCGAACCTTATCCTCATTATCGTGTCTACGGAAATATGTTAAATTCTTGATCATATCTGTAAGCCTGTAAGACCTACTTTTCTAATTGTTAAGTGTAGCCTGTAGTCTGCGTTCTTCTAACTATTCCCATTTCAAATCATCTATTAGCGACCTAACTTTCTGTTTATTATCGTAATTTCATTTCACGAATCTAGCCGTATTGCGCTGCACAATAAATGTATAAGGAAGCCTTTTTAGTTTTCCAAATGTTGACGACAGATTTTCCTCTGATAAGTTTCCAGCTGTCATTCTTTTCACTGTCTCTGCATCGTTCTGCATGTACTAGTGGCCGTTAGGATTGCTTATCGCAGGGGTTGGCAACATACGGCCCGCGGGCCGGATGCGGCCCCTAAGAGCACTTTATGCGGCCCGCGAAACCATAATGAAAAAGTGATCGGTACAATTTAACTGAAAATTTCGTATTCTTTCAGTAAAAGTTTGTTCTCAAAACCTTTTCTGATGAACATGTAACGTTGGTAAACTATTTAGGTATGATTTTTACTAATATGGGACCACGGAATCTCTAGATGACTTCGGATGGAAACAGCCATTCGGCCCGCCGAAGCACTCCTGACTTGCAGTGCGGCCCTCCGAAGAATTCAGAGTAAGAATGTGGCCCGCCATGCGCGAAAGGTTGCCGACCCCTAGCTTTTCGGATATAATAAGGGGCAGTTCTGTGTTACGCTGACGGTCGCGCCTCTAGTGGCGAATTACGGTTTAACACGAATTACTCGAGACGGAAAGCGCGGTTAAGAGGATTTTTTGCGTTCTATACAACAAGTAAAAAAATAACGCCCCATGGTCTGGTCGTGTCCGTCCGTCCGCATGTTTCATCTCAGAAACTACTGGGCGGATGTCGACGAAATTTGGTATTTAGGACATAGGTGTAAAAAAAACTGAGAAAATTATATAAATAATTTACTTGGCCTAATCGGGAATGCTGGTGACAAAAAATGAGCTTTTCTTTATATCTCGCACAATATCCCTTATAACGAAAAAATCTTTAAACGACTTTGTAGAAATAGTAAAATAAATGTTTTGTTCCGTACATTTTTATCGAATGAGTAGCCGATTCAAGAAAATAAAACGAGAAAGTCGTCATTGACTTTAAATTTAAAAAATTTTGCGTGTTTTTTTAATTGTTGTCAACGAAAACGATCTTTGTGACAACTGAAATAAACCATATCTGGTGTAAATACCTAATAAGTTTAATTTTCTTTCGTGCGCACGCAACACATGGAAAATCTCTTAAATACGTCAATTTTCTTGATGTATTGTCGGTACACAGCGTTTATGAGTGGAAAGAAATGGGTAAATTACGACGAAGGAATGAACGTGAAAATAATGATTATATTACTACTATTTGAGTAAGGTAAGTTTTAAATAATTGTTGATTGTTTTATTAAGTGCAACCGATTAGGAAATAAATCGATGAATCAAAAATCCGATTCTTTGGCATACCAGTTCTTGCTGAGAAAGGAGAAAGCAAGCTACACTGGCTGTTGTAAAATTGTAAGCGAAGAAAAATCTCCAAAGCACGTCAATTTAAATAAAAACCCGGATTAAAAAAACAGATTAAAGCCGATACGTATTTCGGCTACCAAGTAACCATCATCAAGTCTCGAGTCTTGAGAGTGTGCCACTAGATAATTATTTCCACCGATTGCCCACTCTCAAGTCCTTTAGCCTTGATTATCGTTACATGGTAACCGAAATACGTTTCGGCTTTTATCCGGTTTTTTATCCGGCTTTTTACTCCGTTTTTATCCGGGTTTTTATTTAAATTGACTGGCTTTGGAGATTTTCCTTCGCTTACAATACCAGTTCTTGTTAGATATTATACTAAACCATTAATATTTATCTTTTTTGACATGATTGCATAAATCTTAAAGATCGCCTTTGCCTCGTGTGTATGCACGCATGATATGTGTACCTTTCCACTCTTGTTGCAATATACTGAGGTATAACTCTCACCTTTTTAACATGTCATCGTCTATCATAAGATCATTTGATTGATTCCCGGAGCGTTTATTTTCTCCATTTGATTGACACGTTGAGAGTAGCATATTAATCATTTGCATATTAAAATGACTTAGAACCAAAGAACGACTAAAATAACGACATCATATTTTCCTACTCTGTATTTTCGAATAAGCGTCAGAACGGTTCACAACTTAGTTTTTTTACGCGTACATATATTTTAAGTGAAAATCTTTCGTTGTTTAACGTGATTTAAATTGTTTCCGGCTACATATGTGTGCATGACTGTTGTCGTAATTCCATATAATTGACTGAGAAAATAAATTTATAACAATAATAGTAATTGACCTTGTTTGGCTGGGTTAAGTTCTGCCAGTTTATTTTGTTAAACTTTAGTCGCACTTTTGTAATAAATTTTGATAAGAAAATTAACTCCCTTATTAAACAAATACAAACGCAACGAAGAATTTGCTGTGTAGATAATTGAGCCTGTTCCTAAAAGCTAAAATACCATTTATATTAAAAATTAATGAAACTACCGTTTATGAAAACTAAAAAGTACTTAATATATTTAAAATCACATAATGAAGTCTTCCAGGAAATAAAAACAGTTTTTGGCCATACAAAAGTGGTGCGTTGTAATATTTAACAACTAAATCGTCACATAACTTTCATGTACCAATACAATTTTTACTTTATAGAACATTTAATTAGGTGAGTTTGGTAGGTATTTTTTACTTTTTGGAGCATCCATAGTGTGGATTCATTAATTTTTACATATATTTTACTTATACTTAATTCATGCGTAACCGTCATTTTGACGGGCAATTGCACAAGTCTACCTGTATATGACAGCCTCGTCTGTGAAGAGTCTGATTTCACCTCGAACTGCCAAGCTGATATCGATGACTTAAACGAGAAAAACGTTGGACCGTACCGTACCTAATTTGTCTAGTTTCACGATTAATGTCTCGTGGGGGACCTTATCAAAGGCTTTCTTGATAGCTACAAATATCGCATCGACTTAGTTATTCCTTTCTACACTTCGTAATATGTCATTTAAAAATAAACGGGGATGAGTGTCGCGAGACTTAGTACCTTTCCTGAATCCGCGCTGATATCCATTTAGCAACGACCCACTATCTAGGAAGATAATGAATTTAATGAAATCAGGTTATATTTTTTGGGATTCTCTTTGTCCTCGCCCGTATGAATAGGGGATTCTTGTCCTGACTTCCAGTTTTGAGCGATCTCTCTGCGAGAGATAGATTTCTCGAATGGTAATGAAAGAATATAACTGCGCGATAAATCCTTTCTGCAAACACTATTCGGAACCTAAATCCTTTATGGTTGATAAAAGACCATCCCTGATTACAAATTTTGGAGATAAACTAACCGATCGATTTCTAGCTGTTTACGCATAAATCAATTTTACGCTTTTAGGTGGATTTAAGAAGTTACTTTTTAATTATTTTTATGTAGATTTATTTTTTCTTTTCATTGAGGGCGATGACCATTGCTAGTAATATCACTAAGCAATGACACAATGACAAAAATATCCGTACGGAATATATTAAAACTGGTTCTCAGATAAAAGGAAGATAGCCGAAGCACTGACACCCGATGGGCCGAAAACCAAACGTAATTTAACAAACTTACGGGCTATATAGAAGATTAGAATTCGATTTCATTCAGAAGTTAAAAAGAAAAATAAATCCCAATAAATCACTCTATTTTGATTGCAGAGCATAATTTCTTTTTCCCATATGAAAACACGTAAAAATCAAAATTAATATTAGAATATCTGACTTGCGATATTCAGACCTGAATTGTTTTAAATAAGACACATTGAAACTGTTCTTCTGAAAGCGTACTAACTGCAGAAGGTTATTGGGAGCTAGACAAGTTATCCTCCCTTCTACTGAGGACATATAATCATTAATTTTGTTATAAAAGTGAAGTCTATTTCAAAATACAGGTGATTGATTGATTGACTGATTAATTGATTACATTGCTGACCATGGCTTTAACTGTAAACGAGTCTCTCATCAACAATTCTTTAAATTTACTTATATATATTCTTAATTTAGAAATGAATAGTTGATCTCGAAGATGGTATTGGCTATCACAAAATTGTAATTCTTGATTTTAAATAGAACTCTACGGTAAAAGACAACCAGCCAAGTCCCCATCTTCAGTGAGACGGATATTTAGGGGTTAAAAACTCATATTGTAGACCAAATGATGACCTTTATTTTTGCGAGTAACAAGAGCGTCGATAATTCTTGGATGGAAGTTCGGCTCATCATTTGCGAGGGACTAACATTCCCTGTCCCAACTAAACCAGTTTCTGATCATAGGGACCCGTAAGAAATAAAGACGGCATCACACACGCGTAAAGTACCTTATACGAATTGGTAGTGATGTTGCAAATCTAGTATATTATAAACGTTATGTTCCTTCCTGCCTTCCTGCGTTCGAAGCCTCGAGTGATATCACCTCCCTGTATGAAGGTAAATAAATCGAGAACGGTCGGTTCCATTTCGAAGAATCTTTCGCCTGATTACTCCGCGATAACAATTACAGGAATGCAACACTGTTGCGATTCGAATTCTAAATTCAGACAGTCGCCTGGCCACATGAGGCGATTCTCATCGCATTTTTTATTATCAGTAAACATTTACGTCTTATTTGCAGATAATTATTAACCATTTAAGTATAAAAGGTGTCCATTCCTTATGATAAAGAAATGATTATTAAAATGGATTACAATTATTAATATGGTTCCGAAATTATTAGTTTCTCTAATATTAAATCATTTTCCCGGACATTTAGACGATTAGAATTAGCATAACAGATATCGAGAGAAATTTATTATGATTGAGCGTCAATATTTTCCTATATTTTTAAAATCACCACCTAATCAGAATCTATCTATCCCTTGCCATACAGACTTAATCTTCGGTGAAGAAACAAGGAATTTTGCGTGAATTTAATTTAAGAACGCATTTAATGGAGGACAATTGCTTTGTCCAAAGGGAGGGGGGAGTGATTTCCCACCACATGGATTCGCCACTTGCACAACTACCAGCAATCAGAAGTTGTGTGACTCCGCGGTCAGCTCGGACGCAAAAGAAAATGCTCCATTCTCTTGGTATTTGGAGCGTTCCACGTCCGAATCTACTTTTTTTCTAGATCTCTAGGTTCCCTCGTTACATAACGAAGACTAAGCCCATATAAATTTAAGAAATTTGTTTTGACTTCTCAATTTTATAGTTGATCTTCAATGTTTATTTAAAGTTTATTTTTAACATACAACGCAGTGTTCATGAATTTTAAATCATAGTTTCCATTCACCCACAGATATATTTTGCTATATTAATACAAAGTTACGGTATGAACAATGTTTTTTAATTAAATAAAAGTTGAATAACTATTGGTTATTTGGATATTTTGCCTAATTTTCCAACGCAGTAAGAATGACTGCGTCGACCTCTTACGCTATAAAATACCGCGTGACTTGTTAAGGGTTAATATAGTTTTTTAATTAGATAATATATTACAGAGAGCAGAGAGCTGTATATTTAAAATCTGATTCAGCTTCAGAAAGGTGGCAATCAAAATTTGAAGTGTTTAGGACTTCCAAGGAGGTAAATTGAATTCTAAATTATGTAAGTCGATACAGAGCCATTAATCTATCTGCGACGTAACCTCGGATCGATGTAAATCGGAGCAACTTTAATCGTGGTATGTCTATATCACGAATATTGCTGAAGTAGGTTCATCGTTAGCGGATGACATTAAGAGAAGAAAAGTATCGCCCTACATCACTAAAATCAATTTTCCGTCATGTTTTGGAGCATATTGTCTAGAGCTCTATAATGTGATTCCTCGAAGACAAAGATGCAATGAACAAAAACCAGCATGGTTTCGGAAGAGGAAGATCACGCGAGACTCATATCTACTCGCCCATGATGTTGTCAAGTCAGCGTTATTTTTTTAATTTTTAAATCGTTTAACCTTATTTCCTATTTATTTCATCATTTACATACATGTAACCCTCGATTAATACGGTACTTGAGTTACACGTTTTCGTGTTTACACGGTCGTAAACATGCAACTTGTTTTGATTAACACGGTTTGAGACTTGGCTTTACCCGACTTTGTTTTCACTTTTCTTTTTCATTTCTGGTTCAGAAAAAAAAAACAATAACCATCAAAAATACCATTTTAATTTAAAAATTAACTGTATTTGAAACGGTTGCATGTACATAACATATTAACGTATGTTTGGCAGTCTAGAGTTTGGATAACCTGCAATCATTCTTTACTTCGGAACACACAGGCGATTCGTTATAATTTTTGCTGACCTCGATTATCTTCTACGTCACAGGACAATCATTATTTCGAGCCACGAAATAAATCAAGTGACTGCGGCGAAGCTTTACGCGAAAATTTTGCCTAGGAATTTTTGTCACAATTATTCAAGTGTCCAAAGCGAATGATACATTTTACTTACTTGCCACAAATAAATAAAAGCGCGTAGACACTGATTTCATCAAAGAATAAATAAGCGAGTATACGCTGAAGCTAAACTTCAAATTACAAAACAGATGAAACCATGTAGGAAGAAATACCTATTCGCCAGAGCCATTTTCTCCGTTTTTGAGCCATTCTCGAGAAATGAATATCCCCGCTTTGCAGTTTCAACGATTAACAGAGGCATCGAAGCATCATGGAGTGCCTTTCAAATAATTAATCGTGGGTGAATTGGTTGTTTTTTGCGAAAGAGGTTTAAGGGTGATCTAAGAGGGTATAAAAAAAGGTGTGGTCCGCTCTCTGGCCTCAGAGGAACATTCTCAATACAAAGATAATTAATATATCACCAAACTTCACGATTTAGCTAAGAGAGACGATAAAACAATAGTACTAGGAGATCTGTACAAAAACAAGATCACCTATGAGTATGCCGCTTAGTCGTTCCAAAGAAAAGTTTTTTAACATTTGTTTGAAGGAGTATCCTAAATCATTCTGAACCTACGTAAGATAAATTCAAGGTAGGAGCGTCAATGTGGGACGGGATTGATTGATCACGAGTGTCGAGAAATTCACAAACGAATTAAGGAAAGCTTTTACTCGAAATAAAAGTATTTTTAGTGGAAATATACAAATGTTCTCATTTTAGAATATGGAAAGATTCCACAAAATAACGCCCGCGACTGGAAACTTTGAAAGCTTTCAGTGCTGAGCTACGCGAGATAGAGGGATTTACATCAGCATATAGATGTGAATTTAAGGATGATAAAGTTGTATCGTTGAAAGATATGTTGCAGAAACTCAAATTGATCAAACCGAGCTAATCCTCGGGTATAGAGGAACGCAGCACGAGTTCTAAAAGAATTAGCAAATGAAATCGCAACGGACCATAGGATAATGTTCGAGAAATCCTTATCGCAAGACGTCGTGCCCAGAAATTGGGAGTTATCGCACTTAACACCAATCCACAAGGTCGGTGGCAAAGAGTATACCGGAAATTATCGGACGATATCTCCAAATTACTTATCCTGTAAGATGCTTGTGCATACCATCGTCAGCTCCACAATCGCTCCATAATCGGTGCCTACTTAACAAGCGTCAGCACGGCTTAAGGAGAGATAAATCAAGCGATTTGTCATTGTATCATTGTCATTGTATAGCATTTACTGAGTTTTGACGAAGAAATGTCGAAGTCGACGCAGTATTTAAAGATATCATGAAAGTCTTTGACAAGGTACCTCAGGCAAATTAATCTTTAAGCGCGTAAATATCGGTTCTATTACTGAAGTTGTGAGTTGGGATAGGATTTTTCTCTCGAACAGAGAACAGAAAGTAATTATTCACGGAATCAGCTCTGACCAGGGGCGGACTGACCATATAACATTTCGGTGCAATCACCGGGCCTTTGAGGCAAAGGGTCGGTCTCCTGAAACTCGTATATTATTTTTTATCAATTAGTAATTCTTTTCCAAGATAACATTTTCTCTCCATTATATTATTTGATTTGAAGTAAGATTTGATCAGCTCTCTGCTAATATTGGTATGGGAGGGTGTCTGACCGCGTGTTTTTCACAAATCACTGGGCCTTATACCTATGAGTCTCCCCCTGGCTCTGGCCCATTTAGGGCCATGGCCGCTGTCTCGCAGCGTAGTGCCCCGGTTTCATTGTTTCCTGATTTATGCCAACGTAGCAAAATTTGACTTTTCGCAGTCGATAAACTCCTATATAGAGAAACAAGCGCTAAGAATGATCAGAAATCTCCGCAGAGAGATAGAGAAGCGGTCTCCGAATGGTATAAGGAATTACAATCGGAAATCGGCCTTAAATTACGTTATGAATTTCTCCAACGGCAGGTATCAATACGTTTCCAGTGTATATAATATATATCTGCTTCTTACTTATGATTAGGCTTGGTAATTTTCGACGTTTATTTTTCTTGAAATTCAAAGATTAAAATAGACGTTTATTTTTCCTAAAAATCGAAGACGAATATCGACGTTTATTTTAATAGGTACATTTTATTAATCTTGGTAATTTATGACATTAGTATTTCCTAAAAAGCGATCACTAATATCATTTAATGTGCGGAATTGATAACACGAATTTCTGACTAAAAACTTGGAAAAATAATATCTAGTAAGGAAGAAATGACAAAAAATAAATTTAACGTTCCGTTCTACACAAAACGACTGTTGACGATGAAGGCAATTTTGCTTTATGCTTAACCTGCCCAAGTCTTCCTCTTCTTCCATTGCTACTACCCATCATCAACCCACCTGCTACCGATATCTATCCTTTCCTGTACAACTACAGTCCTTCCTCCTGTACTACGTCTTTCGCTCCCATCTGCTTGTTTCATTCACCCCAAAAGAGGGGGTCTGGAAGAGAAGAGATGCGAGTTCAATGCGCCGGGATTGAATTTAAAATATTCACGGAACCATCGTAGCATGAGTCAAATGCCTTCCGCGTTATTATTGCAACAGGTCATAAAGATTAAGTTAGGGTGGATTTCTTGTACAAACGAGAGGATATATTCCATCTCCTCCCTCTAAGGCCCTCAACCCGACGACGAATTACATTCGACGCCGAAAGAATCCCGTTATTATTTCTTGAAATTCTAGTTACCAATAGCTTGTCAGATATTATTTTTAGAAATTGGTCATTCCATGTTTGGGAGAGCTGCTGGAGATTTTATATAATAAGACTGCATTGGTATAACTTTAAATAGAAATTATATATACATATATATAATTCATATTGGAACTTCATATCTTTGTGACAAATCTTATAGTAGAAACATCAATGTCATATGAAAGTAACATTTCAAAGTGATCTTCGCCCTTCAGAATGCAGTTTTCCAGCATTGTAAAAGCTCTCAAATGAATACATCGTTAGATAAAGACACTACTGAAGAAATGCTTTTTTCACTTCCTCATTTGACATAAAATTCTTGCATCTTATGTGTTCTTTCAGCGGCGAAAACGGATGCAAGTTATACGGTAACAAATCAGTACTAAAACAGGATTAGGAAGAATATTCAACTCCTGTCCCTTGTGTGTACCGACTGTTAGATTAGCGGTATGATAAAGTGTGTTGTCGCGGCAAAAACAAAGACCTCAGGACAGAAAACCTGTTCGCTTCTTCCTCAGAGCTAGTTTCAGGCAGTTTTCGAGGACAGCACAGCAATAAGGAGCATTAATTTTACGGCCTCGTTCCAGGAAATCCACAAACATAAATATTTGGCATGAAAATTCTGTTTCCATTACCTTGATTATTTCCGTGTGCATGAATATGTATTTCCACTCTATATTGGAACGCTTGCTTGAAGGAGTAAAATATTTTATACTAGTCTCATAGGTGGTTGCGGTGCGATTCCAAGATACATCCTCACACCTCTGAAATTCTTGACTCAAACCCGAAGAAATTTGAACTCACATTGCGTTTTGCTCTGGAAGCACCTGTTTGGGTCACTATCGCCCGTGGGCATTACTAAATCCTAGATTGCCATGGAGTATGGTATCAACACTATCAACATTGACATAATGTTCTAACGCTAATGAATGCACCGATATAACTTTGTTTACTCCGGATGAGCTCATCAACTCACCCGATTGTCACATCATTGAGGTAGTTGCAGACCTTGCTATGTGCCCTTGTGCTTCTCCACTTCTTTGCTACCCTGCGTCAATTACTTTCACCATTTAAATACTGAAGTCTGTTTTATCATTTGATGGTAATATGTCTTTACAATGAACTAGACACCTGTAAACCCACCTTTTATTTCTTGATTGGCATACGTAAGTGGCCTGGCAACCAAAATGCTTTTGTATCTTATAACCTAAATCATTCTGATAACGCAAACAACATATTAACGAACTGCTGAACAACATTTCAGTAAATAAAATGCAGGTCAAATTTGAATACCTCTCGTGTATAAGGTACTCCGACAAAATAGCACAAGCCCTGTCAAAAGAGCTTATACATAAAACAGTCCAAGACAAAAAGAGCCCCGACTAAATTGCTCAATGAAATGCAGGCTAAAAAATAGCCATACAGTCAAGGACGTTTGGAAGTGTACAACAATGATGCTACATTTATCACAGAGCACAGCCATACACCTGATCTAACAAAGAACAAAGCAGTGACATCAGTCGCGAAGATGCGTATACGAACAGGAAGTGGCGTCTAAAAACCCACACAAATAATTCAACAGTGTATAAACGGAATATAACTGGAAGCATCAAGTCATATGCCAACAGCATCACAGCATCACAGAGGATAATCGAACGTACACTGAAGCGCACACATCAGCCGTATCCGAATCCGACAACTGTTGCTGATATTGCTATCCCTGGTGATCTTCAAAACACTTCCAGAGACATAAATTTTCTTCTGTGGGATTTTGTTGAAGATGCTACCGATCGTATATTGATTGTCGGCAATGAAGAAAAACTTCTACATCCCGGATCAATATCGTCATTGGTTCATTTGAGGAAACTTTCAAGCTTGCGCTGGTATTGTCTTCACCGTGCATGCACAGGTCAACAGAACTGCCGTTCCTTTAATCTACGTTCTTCTACAAGGCAAAAATGAGGCGACATATATTAGTGTATTCCAGAGGCTGCTTGAGTTAAAATATACTTTGAACCCGATAGGTGTGATGTCTGACTATGAAAATCATCCGTCGGTATACACATTTGTCTACCAGGTTCAGAAAGAGAAAGATCTAGTCGAGATCGACATCGCGCTTTCTCTTGCAGGGATTAGACTGCCAGAAGCATCAAAGCCAAAGATATACATCTCAATCATCGACTTAAAA
Organism: Tanypteryx hageni; assembly: GCA_028673005.1. Lineage (NCBI taxonomy): Eukaryota > Metazoa > Arthropoda > Insecta > Odonata > Petaluridae > Tanypteryx > Tanypteryx hageni. Next base: position 45,304,191 of record CM054120.1, read on the forward strand.
CTCTGGTTCCCACTTATGATAATACTCACATTCTTGATTATCTTCGTGGAAATTTCTCAGAACCTTACCTTATAGATACAGCAACACTATATGCATCGTATTTGAAATGGAAATCTTTCATTACTTAAGTATTGGATTTTGGCTAATTTAACAAATAATATATTACTTATGTGTTGGTTTTTCACACTAAAATTAAAATAAAATTGGGCTAATTTGACTGGGATATTTTTTCTTGGACTGTTTTGAGTGTAAGCTATTTTGACGAGGCTGTTTTGTCGGGGATATTTTGTCGGAGCTATTTTGACGGGTCCCGCGTGTAGGTACGTATCTATATTATAATCGGCGAAAGAATCTCTCTTGTCTACGCAGCTCGGGGTATTTTTATTGATTGACTGGCCTACCAATAAGAGGTCCGGACGTCATTTCCTGTATCTCTATACCTTTGGAACGTTATTTTTTAACTAAAGCGAACTGTTAATTGTACCTTTTCTCATTCGATAGATTTATAAACTAATATAAAGATATTAGTGTTAAAATTAAGAAAGTTTCATCAAAATATCAGTAAGCGTAATAATTTGTTTATAAGTATAATATATAAGTAAGCATATTGTTTACACAGACCTAAATTCAATTAATTTTATTTTATCTTTTTATTTAGTTATAAAAACATTGAGAGGCCCCTAAGTGATTTGAAAATGAAATTTTTGAAAACTTGCATAATAGTGGAAATTACTAATTTCATTTATTTTTGGAGGCTAAGCATATAGATGAGTTTCATGAAATAGTAAAACCGAATACAGGATTCAGGCGTCAAAGCGTTCTGTAGAAATTAAAAGTTTGTAAAAATTGTTCAATAAACTTTTCCGAATACACTATCAGGTAACATTTTAAATTTGAAATGCAGGTTTCTATAATACTTATAATAATAGCTTAGCTGGTCATTTCGTATGTAACGCACTCACCAGCGCCACTGGTGACGAATAATTGTAACGCGAATAACTCGAGAATGGAAGAGCAATTTCGAAAATTCTATCGCAATATAATTCTATAATCCTTGCGCCTTAAGATCATATCAACCTCTATTGTAAGATCATGGATTCCATTCCAGAAGCGTTCATTTTCTCTATTTAATTAGCACAAAGATGAGCGCGGCATATTAATCATTTGCATATTAAAATTTCGTGAAACCGTGGTACGAACGAAGGCTTTAAACGGTTCTTTGCTTGAAAGAAAGAAGTTAATTTTCAAAAGAGATCATTCATATTCGCGTTTAAATAGCGTATAAATCTGTACAGAATCAGAAAAAGCGTTATTTTTCAGATTCATTTAACAAGGGAAAATCTACCACGACATCTCCCATTCTCACTGCATTTGAGATGCCAATGTTTTTATTGGGAGAGAAGTTTAACGATATGTATGCTGGATGCGAGCGCACTCACCTTACCAAACCTTTTGCTGTCTCTTTCCATCTCTGCGATCAGGATGTGCCCGAGTTTATCTTCCCCCTCACCATCACTCTCCTTGCGCTCACCTGACACTGTTTCTAGGCCTATCATGCTTACATAACATAGCTGCGATCAAGATGCGCACGCATATAACTCTTCTTTCTGCCGCTCCTGTGCGTGGGACACCTCGACCCAGTTTCATTTACCCCTTCCCTTTTCTCGCTACCTGGATACAACCGTATCTACCTCTCCTCCTGATTGTCCTTGCCCGTGGGCTCACGTGACCCAGTTGTTATCTCTATCAAAAGCGCAATGCCGGCAAATCTGGGAAGTTCTTAAAGGCAGCTGGAAGAATCTTGAATCCCTACCAGATGTTCAGTATTTGTTGATTTTTTTACTTTCTTTGGCGAATAAATTTTATGATCTGCTGTATCTCAAAAATTCCAGAAAACGAAATGAAAATCCCAAGTCACGAATCAAGAGAATATATTTGCCAAAGACATGATTCGTGGCAGGTCCGGTTCAACCAACCAAACAGCCCAAGGCTTGATGTGTCGAATTTTAGGAGCCATGTTTTAGTTGAAAGGAATATTTTTTTGTTTTCTTTCTCTTGGTTTTCAATTAGTGAATTAGATCGACAAAAAACCGCGAAATGTGACTTTAAGTAAATATTCAACATACAATTATCGTGCCTTATCGCCAATGGCAAATTATGTAGGCTAAGGGGTTATTAAACTTTCTGGCGTCAAAAAAATATTATATTTTGAATAATGTTCATAGAACCTAAATCAAAAGGGCAACACGTGCCGGATCTCTCTATATTCTGCTTTTAATGAGTCTCACCAAGCTTCTGTTGAACCCTTAGGTTCCGCGAAACAAAGCGTAAAAACCTTTGATCTAAGCAACTGGTATTTCCGTAAAATATTGTAAAATTCATAGACTCATATTCACCGATTCCAGATTCCATGAGAAACATGTTGAAGATGACTTTATGCACATACTTTTCCTGTGTGTGTGTGTGTGGGGGTGGGTGGGTGCGCGCGCGCGTTTGGGTGTGCGTGTGTGTGTGTTCTTTTCTTGATATTTCAATTACTATTTGAGTTCGGTAAAATCAATATCATTGCGCAAGTTAAACGAGAACTAAATATTTATTTTTACCGTCTTTTATTTTATATTCGCAGGGGGTGCCTTCAAAAATATGTCAAATTTAGATTCTGAGCAAATTGTTATAGATGGAAAGTAAAATCTTTCACTTTAAGTGTGACCTTTGATGCGATCTTTAACACTGCAGAGAAAATATTTTTTTAAACCGGTTGGCGATATTCAAAGTAGGTTTCTGAGCAAACACTTATAGATACAAAGTTATAATTTTAAAATTAGTTATTGATTAAATTAATTTATATCATATGATTATATAATTAAATTTATAAAGAATTTTAAGTTTGCTACTCTAAATAAACTTCGATAAATGGAACGCGCTTTTTCATGTTGCTTCAGCAAATGCAGCTCCAATATTTATATTGTTTATTTACTCTTAAATTCATATTTAAAGCACATTTTCTAGGGAGAATGCGTCAAAAATGGATTTGATTTGGGCGACAGACTGAACCCCAATATGCCCTACTTTCTTCCAAAAATCCACAATATTAATATCCTCGTCTCTTGTGAATTTTAACTATCCCACGGAGATTATCACGGCATATGTGGATTCCCACTTACAAACCCTGGTGCGTCAAATCGGGTTGAGACAAGTCGCCGCGGCCGACATGCCGCCAGACCATCTAGCCACCAAGCCAACTGGCCCCTGAGCCAACTCGCCGCAAATAATTAAGTTTTATCATATTATATTATTATATGATATTATATTAGGGCACATATTGAGAAGACAGTGTTTACAAAGGACGATCTTAGAAGGGAAAATTAGTGGAAGAAGAGAAAGAGGGAGAAAAAGAATAGGAATATTAGATAATATAAAGCAGGGATATAATACTTATAGAGGTATAAAAGAGGTTTCTAGGGAGAGAGAGAAATGGAGGCAGCGATTCAGTTAAAACCTGTCTTCGGACAGAAGCATGATGATATTATATTATATTACACTTTGAAATTTTGTGTTTTTTGCACTATACAACACAGTTAAATTACTCCTATACCTACTTGCCTATACCTGGATAGAAGTAAGTCCGTCTTTCTGAAAATGCATTAGTATCTTCAAAATTCTTCGTTGTAAAATATCAATTATTATATTACACAGCGCGCCAATTTAAAGAGGGCAGGGCGCCTTATCAGATTTTCTCTATTAATAAACTTAAATGTTAGTACATGACATATTTTGTGTTTGCCAAATTTTTTTAATGAAAGTTTTTGGTTATGGATAAAAAATAAAAACGATTATAAAGTAATATTCTAATAAATTAAATGTAAACACTAAACGGTATCGCTCCTATTACGAGCATCCTCAGAACGGTAATAGCATAAAATATGAGGGGACAATTTATATAATATACACACTTGGTAGTTAACCATTTGTTATAAAAATCTTTAAATTATTTTTATTATTAAATTATACGAACTGATAATTAAGTTTAGAATATGTAAATAACCTTATCACACGTGACTTCTTGAAAGTGATTAATAAAACTCATAATAAAACAAAAATCGTACTTTTCCACAATATATTTTTCTCATGACCGGTTTCACCGTGATACGGAATCACCTGGTGATAGGAGAAGGGGTGTAAGAGTCTATATAGTAACGTCCTCCCTCCCTTCCCTCTCCCCCTTTTCTCCATTACTATATGGACACATACATCCCCTCTCCTATCACCAGATGATGCCGTATCACGGTGAAACCGGTCATGAGAAAAATATATTGTGGAAAAGTACGATTTTTGTTTTATTATGAATAAGTTTAAAATACACTTGAATTTTAAAATAAAATAAATATAAAGTTAAACTAATATATATAATATTGACAAAATTCTAAAAAAAGATTATGAAATGATATGAGTGAGCAGTAGCGATCTTCATTGGTGACATGTTTCTTTTCTCAATTTGCTCTGCAAGCGAATATGGTTAGTGCGTTGTCAATCATCCCTATCCATGATTTGGATGAAGCTATTGATAGGCTTTCAGAAGTTTTACCGGAGGAATGGCAATCTCTTCTGTAGTGGTTTGAGGACAATTACGTCGGCTGAATGAATAGACATGAACATGGTCGACGTTCCCCTTTATTTCCTCACGAAATGCGGAATTTTTAAATCCGAGTGTTGAATGGCGAGAATCGGGCAAACAGTTATGCACAAACCGCCCACTGACGTCTTGAGAACTGAACTCGAGATGAATCATCCCAAAATATGGAAATTTATTAACGGGTTACGTAAACTTCAGCATGGGAGGAATGTCTATTATGAGCAATTAATTTCGGGGCAAAATCATCCTATCAAATTAAGAAATAATAGACGCAGATGCGAGGATTATATCAACCGTTATACGGAAACAGAGATAAAATTGAATATTTAAGGGAATTTCTCCTAATTTTTAAATGGATGTACAAGTTTTTTTTTCTATTCCGTAGAGAAAAAATATACCTATATTTTGTATTGTGACTTTTTATAATAAATTTCATTTGTACAAAACGGTGCTTTTTCTGTTTGCATTTCCCGCTGCACTCTATTGCTCATACTTTCCGAAACATATAATACACAAAAAAGATCACCACTATGTTACAAATAATTATTTTCATATATTGTATCAAACATTTTAATACATTAATTATATTTTATTGCCAATTTAAAAAGAATATAGTTTGTCATCTTTTCGGAGAATTGGCTCAGTGGCCAGTTGTCTTGGTGACTAGATTGTCTGACGGACAGTCGGCCATCGCCAGTCATCCGCGGCAAGTCGGCCGATGCCACTTTTCATAGGCCACCACACGAATTCCTTCACCCACCAGATACTATAACATAAGCTTCCTGGATGTCCAACTCTCCATCCAATAATATAGAAACCGTTCCGCATTTGTATGTGCGTATGTCTCTGATTACATATGTAAGAATAAATCTAAAATCATACAGTAACTACATTTGAAGGACGACATACGAAGATAAACATTTTGGAGATAGATCGTAGGAAATATTCAGTTTAGAAAAAGATATTCCGTCATTCCTGTTTAATGCTATCAGATTGTTCAGGATATTTATGTTTGCTATAACGGAGTTCTTTCAAAGCTTTCAGAATTTTCCAAATTCAACTTATAAGAATAAAATTCTTCCTACTTAAATCACAATATTTTGATCACATGAGTCCGTGTGTACATTATGTGGGAAGTAATAGTCTTTCACTATATTTCTTCATTTGAAAACCTCGGTGGGATTCTCCGTAATAATTTAGTCGAGATTTCAGTCGCTGCCGAGAACTACCGCACCATGCATTTCCTTTGGTGGTTTGCCAGAACAAGAGAAGGAGGATTGGAAGCGGTTGCCAGGAAGTCGGAAGCCGTGGTCTATTGTGAGGCCCTATTCCTACATTTGTCTTTATGACTGCGGAAAGCCGCAGCCAACCATGGTAGAGATAATCTGACCCACTAGTATTCTAGGCGACGGGACTACCGCAATTTTCCCACAACCTTGGCTTTGTAAATATCATCTTGAAAAATGTTATGAGCTCAAATATAATTAACATGTGCAGACAAACAAAAACAGTTATTATTAAAAGCTTAATAACTACATACAGATTTTTCAATCTTAATTTTCATTATCAATTTAGATTTTAATCTAAATTGAGTGTCTTTATATTATTTTCTCAGACCACTTCTACGCTGAGTAATAATAACGCGCGCAATTCTTTAAAATTTTAAAAAGTTGTAAATATTTTTAAAATTTCTGGTATTGACTAATAATTTACATTTCTGATTTGGTATAGCATATACGCCAATAAACTACAAATTATAATTCCTTGAGATAACATATAAATAGAAGAGACTCAGTTGAGTCTACAATTATGTGAGGATAATTAAAATAAATATAAAAATATGTTTAATGTCCATTACGCAAAATATTTAAGGGTATCAAACCGGGACCAAACAGAAACTCGAACCAAAGAACAAGATTTTCGTCCGGAATGAAACCGAACCTGAGCCGGAAAAAAATAATTACAAACCCAAACCAAAACCGAAGCCGTTAGTCATTTCGTTCCTTTTTTGGTTCGCGTAAATTTTGTAAACATTCACTAATTCTCCATACGAATTGTATTCAACCTCCGCCAGTCATTCTTTCCTAGCTGCAGAATGAAGATCGTTCAGTACGCTTGCGTGTCTTAAGGCTTTAAGTTATGTTAATTGCATTTAATGATTTTTATTAGCTTTAATTTCAACTTGTGTCCCTTTCAATTAAGGCTGGAGCAAACAACTTTCATATCAACTTCGAATCAAAATTTATATACGTCCTCAAGACAATTTCACTAACTCAAAAATGTTAACATATATTGCGATTCTAAAATATAAATTTCAGAGAAAACTTAGCACGTTATCTGAAGAGACTAGGTTATTCCGGAGCATTTGAAATGTAATCAAAATTCTAAACGATTATAAAATGCTACATAAATGAAGGGTTAACTCATTTTAAACACTGAGAATTGAAAAGTAAATATTTTAAAATCAAATCAACGTTGAATTTTGAGGAATTACCATAGCTTCACTTCAAATTACAAACAAAAAATAAATAAGACATTCAATAGATTTTATACAAATTATAAGTTTAAAATGAATTTTAATTCCATTAAAAAATCATTAAACACACTCGTATAAAAGTGGTCATTCACAAATAATAAAGCGCAAAATGGAGGGGAGTGGAATTTATACAAAGTTGAGGCGTTTTTAAAGGGTGTAAGAGGAATTTGCCTAATGTTACGTGAAAGAATTTAACTGCGGTTTCTTACCAGCGGTTCACTGGTGGTTGTAGTTGTGAAACCGGAACCGAACCAAAAAGTTGTGTTTTGTGGGAACCGAAACGAAAAATAAATATTCGGCGCGATGTCCTGTTTCAAATACAATGAAGAGAAGTGCATGTGTGTATTTCACGAGACCTAATGAAATGTTACCCCCAATATATTGCATCCCGCATTACAACAGTGTATCACGCACCGCATAAGAATCAGGCTCTTACGGCATTCCCCCGTTATACGGTCTACCTATAGATACGTTCTTGAAAAACGTTCCGTAAAGCGAAATTTCTTATATCGAATCATATTTTCTCGTTAGATTTCATTCATATCATTGAGATGCGTTCCCCATAGGCTAAAATAATGGCAAAAAATTTATGTAAATCTGATAAGAATCACACAAACTTTAAAAACCCAATTATATAAATATTTCTGTATAAATATAAATATTTATGTATGTATATAAATATCTATTCCAAATAAGATCACCATCAGCCGATCTCGAAGCAAGGACTTTATGTAAAAAAGCGTCCAAACGTAACTGTTTTGATTCGCTTCTTTTCTCTTTCTAAAGTTGCTTTTAAAATTTGATAACTTCATTAACTCCTCGGGACACTTTTGAGCCACGTTCTTCGATAGGGTCATTGTGGAGATAGCATATCCCAATGCTTCCGCTATTTCACTTAGTTTACACCTGCTTCAAAACCTGGTAGTTAACATTTAACACTCGCGACTTTCTTCACATTCTTGCTATTACTCGAATTAGACGGCCGCTTGGCAGATATTATAGGATAAAATATGTACGTACTTCTAATAAAACAATTACAAAACAAAGTAAACGGGTGTTAACCTTACTTTATTGACTGTACTACTAATAATGAATTCCCCGTATGGGTTTGTGTGTGTGTGGGTGTACGTTTTTCTGTGAAACGTCTAACATTCACCTAGGGCACCCCAGTTGAGAAACACTGCGACAAGTACGTAGCGGAAACTCGTTTAAGGGGCAAAATCCGCAAGTTGAGATGCATACATTGATTTTATCCTTATTAATTCGATTGGACAAATTTATAATTTCCCGACCTTTCGTAATAAACAAATGTAGCGTATGCGCAGTAGGCAAAGTTTCACTTTTTAGTACATATATTAGGAAATTAATTTGCACGTAAAAATTGTCCATAGTTAATAATAAAAATGTTATGGAACTCCAATTGCGTAATCCTTGAAAATAAAATATATTAAAATTATTTCTACCCACCCAAAATTAAGTCGAACAATTTTATTTTGTTTAAAAACCAGATTCTAAGAGATGTATTCGCGTGAGGAATCTCAGCGTGGCTAGGGGGAAAATACCAGAATTCGTAAAAAGCTGTAACAACTCGAGATGTTTACCATGTCAAAAACCTTCCATTTCCGAGAGAAAGGAGAACTAAAGCGAAACAGTAAAATATTGTTTGCCATCCCGGCGGGAGAAACTGGCACTCGGGTGCCTAACTCAAATATCGTTCTGTATTCACGGTGTGGGCGCGAAGGCCCGCATGCACGTGCGTGACTCTTGACGAGGGCTTCGTAGGTCACGAGGCTCTTCTCCGCAGAGGTGGGCCCTGCGAGGGAGAAAGAGGAGATAGAGAGGGAAATGGGAACGAAGGGAAACTAGTGAGAGAGAGGAGCCACCGACCGAGGCGCCGCGCCATCTATTCGGATGTTGTGTTAGCGGCGCGATTCGCTGGTGGTTTGAAGAAAGCGGTGAAGGGGTGAGAGTGAAGGAAGCGGATTTTTAAACGCCAGAGAGTGCTACCGTTTGGGGTTAATCCCTTATTTCCTCGTGCACGCCGCGAACGCTCCATCTCCGGAACGAGAATAGGTACGTGCGTGCGCCGCCGCCGTCTGAGACCACCGCACGTACGCGTTTAACAAACAAACACATAAACTAAGTTTCGGTGAAATTGGCCTCCGGCTAGTGGATGGGATATGTATGAGTATATAATGGACATAGATTGAAGACCAGAGAGAATGCACGAAGATTGGAAGAGGAGTAAAAGGCACGTTAAATTTTAATAGAAGTGTAAGACAGAGCGAGGAATTTGATTCCATTCTTCAGAATCTTTTGCGATGATACAGGGGCTACGGATCGGAAAGGATGTCGGCAGACACATGGCTTTGACCGGCGAGTAAAAAGTAGCGAGGAGGGGACATCGGTGGAAAAAACATGACTAACAGAAACTCACTTCGCGAGGATAGTCCGTATGCTAAAAAATATGTCTATTGTTTGCTAATGTATAATATTTGAGAAATATAAACAAATTAACAATTAACGAGTTTCATTTGAAAACGAAATGTTTCTAAGACTGATTTTATAAGAAGGAACTAGATGTATGCCTTTACAAAAAATATATATAAATAACATTTTAAATATAAATATAAATTTTAATGTGCGTGATGTAATTTGTGTATTGGATACTTTAAAATCTTACGCGTTGTCGGAAGAAAAATTAGGTTATGTTTAGCTAATATGCATAATATTGAAAATTAGAGTTAGTTAACTGATATGCTTAAGGGAGTAAACTTGGTGTTAATTCAATTAAAGGAAAATGAGAAAAGGATATGTCCGTAACCCAAATTTTCTATAACTCAAATAATTTTTCCTTTTCCTTAATATTCGAGGTATATAAGCTCCACTGTATATATATATATATATATATATATATATATATATATATATATATATATATATTTCTATAACTCGAATAATTTGTACTTTCCCTTGAGATTTGACTTATGGAAGTTCCGCTCTAATTTGTTATGCCGTCATTAGTTCCCATTAAAAGCATTAAATCAAAACACTTGTAAAATATAATATCAGGTCCCTTTAAAATCACTGAGGTGGTTACCATAGTGTTTAAAGTTTTCCATTGTTGAAAACAGGAAGAATTCACACTTTTTTCCGATTAAAAGCAAACATTTATGCTAATTCAGTACGTACTTGAATACTGCTTTCAAAATTTAAGAACACCGTTACTTAAGCTACACGACTGTTTTCTCCTAGTTCGTATCTCAATTTTAAGTAATTTACAAATGTATTTTTAGAATGCCTGGCACTGAATCCCATGCTTTTTTATGGGATATTGAAATGGAACATTGGGGTTAAAAATACCCCTAAAATATAACTTTCTGGAATTTCGAATCTTTCCAGAGGTTGTACCCAATGGCCTATCTTAATGCCAAATGTCAGCTCTATAGCACTTACCTTAGGATTTCTATCATTTATCCTATATACTTATGTAAGAAGCAGCTGTTTATAATATATATAAATATATCATCTGTCGATTAATGTATTCTCCAAGCGTTTAAAAATTCATCATACACTATAAGTGTGACATAATAAATTCCATGAATGCTCGCAGAATACTTCTAAATTTCCGCGAAATTTAGAAAATTATTCATAATATCCTAATTCTTTGGCAATCGGTTCGTGTCCAAGTTTTCGCCTTTCAAGTTTCGTGATTCAGATCGCCCTGTATGAGAAATAGGAGTAATCATCATTAAGACAATAGCCTCAATGTTACGCTAAAAGTTATGGAAAAACTAGGATATTCTTTTTTTAGGATTATGGCATCACCATCCGTGACTTGAGCACATATTTGGATAAAAGAAATCGCGAAATAGGTATGACGCCCTTATATTTAATGATTTAATACTGTTTAAAATTTATCGAAAAACTAGGAAGCACAAAATTAAAATAATTTTCACGTTCTACAAAACTTCGTATGTTGGTTAAATGACGTCATCACAAGTTTACGTTGTAGTTTATAATATAGCCCAATGATTCTCATATGATGGCATATCATAAGTAAGAAGCAGTTATATAATATAGATATATCTATATTCCATATATAGCTGCTTTTTACTCATAATATAAAAATGCTCGATGGAATTCGACGTTTATTTTTTTATCGACGATTTAAATCGACATTTATTTTACCGAGAGATTTTCGGTGAATACCGACGCTCAATACTACCTACGTATAGGCTTGGTATTTTTCGACAATCAAAGTATTCTGTGATCACTTCAACATCCAGAACGCAATTGATATCATTAGGGAATCATCATCCGAAATACCTAAATCATATAGGAATGGAGTTCATAAGTATCTCTAACATTTGATTGTTCATAGCGGTTTTTCTCTCCAATAATAATTTATAGCTATTGCTTGGACAACAATTGAGAGAAGGAAAATTTTGAAAATAGAAACTGCAACCAAAAAGTTTGATAACAAAACGAATTTATGACGATCACCGTTTCTTAGACTCAGCTTTACACATTTTAGAAGAATATGACTCTGATAGTAAAAGAAGTTTAATAATTTATAATGCATTAATGAGCAGATCGCGTTCTATAAACTACTCTATAAGAACAAAATGGAGGCTGACTCAGTTGTCCATTGCAGCATTCTTGAAGGAGGTTGAAAATGTGAAAGAGATTCCATCGCATGAAGAGTCTAACTCAGTTGATGATCTTGCATCATTCGCCTCTTCCCTCATTAATTTTCTAACATTCCCAAACTTTTAACTTAATTCTCTTCTATTCACTTCAAGAGCAGTTTTGGTAAGAGAAAATGCAAATATATTACTTACATGAATTACGAAATGTATTGCACTTGTTAAATGGTTTTCTATGCTAACTTAGTTCATATTATTTTCCAATAAAACACGAGTAAAAGACGTTTTAAAGTAGAATACATCTGCCCAGGAACGACAACAACGTCTATTACAATATTTTCAATGGGGGAGTACTTTTAGATACATGCGTTTTACTTAACGCTATGATTTCCAGAAACGCAAATCTCGGGGATACCTATACATTGAGTAGAGCATCTCTCCCAGTGGGACATCTCTCCCGGAATTTAATTATGTATTCTGACGAGAAAAATCGAGAGGAAGCTTGGTTGATAATGCCACAATCGAATATTTTTTTGGATAAATACTACCAGCCTTCCGTAAAGGATATTCAGTTTGCACTACTTAAAGTTACTGATGACATTGTTCTTTCCATTGATCTAGGAAAAGTAACGGTGTTGGTCCTATTTGACTTCAGTAAGACTTTCGACTCCGTATGCGACGATAAACTGCTGCTCCGCTTGAGCAAGCTTGAATTTTCAAAATCGCCTCTGTATTGATTCCATTCATATTTATCTGATCAACTGCAGGCGGTTAAAAGCACGGATGGTCAAATTTCAAGCTTTTCATATGTTAACTGTGATATTTCGCAAGGGTCCATACTCGGGCCACTTTTGTTATCAATATATATCCTAGACTTTCCTAATTCAAAAAGGAACTACAAATACCATTTTTATGCCGATGATTTACAAATTTATCATGATTGCTGCCCTAGAGACACATATGATGCTATTGGTAAAATAAATTAAGATATTACTTTCATCTGCAAATGGGAAGTCGAAAACTTACTGAGGTTGAATCCAACCAAGACTAAATCTGCAATCATTGTTAGTCCTAAATATGTAAATAGCTTAATTATTGATTACCCAAGGTAATGGTTCAAAACGTGGAAATATGATATTCAGATACCGTAACTAGTCTTGGAGTGACACACAACAAACGATTGACGTGGAACGATCATGTTAGCTCAATTTCTAACAGAGCTAACAGAACGTTATATCAGCTAAAACAATTTAGGAACCTTATTCCTATTACCCTCCGGCACAAAGACTAGTTAATATGTTAGTGTTTCCGCAAATAGATTACTGCTCTATTGTATACTCTGACTTTTCAAAAGACCCAATCTAAAACTACAGAGATTGTAGAACTTGGATATGCGGTTTATTTTTAATATTGGCTTTTATGAGTAATTAACACCTATTTACGACAAATTCAAATGCCTAAAAGTCCATCAAAGACGTGAATTACTAAATGCAACGTTTGCCTTTAAACTTATTAAAACAAATTTACCGCTTTACCTACATAATAATGTACGATATGATGCTAATTCCGAAAAGCACTCGCTGTACTGAACAAATAAATATTCCACATTATCGAACCGTTATATATAGTCGGTTGTATCATGTTACTTCATGTAAATTAATAAATTAATTTCTTTTCTATTCTCTCCTCTTCTCCGTCTCCTTCCCCCCTCCTCCGTCCCACCTTTCCCTTCCCACATCCCCCTCCCCACCTCCCTCTCCCTCTCACTTACCCTCTCTCTCTCTGCCTATACTCACACCTCTTCATCCCTATGCTATATCTGAATACGGTTTATCAGACGTGTGTATAATAGACAACCACGGGAGAGGGTACAGACCGCGCCAATCAAGCAGATTAATGGCAACAAAGAGAGATGAGTTGCTAGGGAGCCGTAATTATGAAGGATGGGGAAGAGAGGGAGACTGCAAAGGGGCAGAGTCGATGCAGACGAGCGAAGGACGTGTTAGTAAGCGGTAGCGGTCGGTGTGAATGTAAATTTAGAACGTGGACGAGTGACTGCGAGTGAGATGTTTCTTTCAGTTTGATTTCCCGTCTCTTTGTGGAGTTGGGCTACTAGACAGGTGAAGTGGAGGCATCGGATTGAAGCAGGAGAGTTATCTCTGCGTTCAAAAAGGAATGAGGTCTACCTCCAATTCTAATGGATGAAGTCGAGCGATTACTTCATATTTGACCTCCGGAATTCTCCAAGTACACAAAATTGAAATTCCTTTTTACAGTGTAGCGAGTTTTTCACTGCCTTCCCCAAATGTAATTTTTTCAAATTCAAAATAAAAAAGTTACAGCTGACTGAAGAAATGCGTGTGTGCACGTAAAAGCATACATATATTCTCACGGGTAAAAAAACAAATGTTTTGAAAAGTGTAAAAAGGTTTTCATCAATATGATATGCTTTTAGTATTCCATCTCTAGTCAAAATATCTACCTAGTTATAACAACAAGAAATAATAGGTATAATTTTTTGTCTGCCTTTATTATAAAACTCTATACAACTCTAACGAAATTTAACGCGCACAATATTTCTTATCAACTGTAGCCATAGAGAGTTTATATCGGTTGACTCAAATTACCAAGACAATCTCGTTGTTATACATATTGGCAATCTGTTTAAAGACATCCATTGGGATGCTCCTTCAATTATGCCACTCCTACTTCAGTAATTTAAATTTCACATTTGAATGTTGTCAATTTTTAAGTAAGAAAGTCGGAGGTAATCCAGTGAACATATTGATATAAGTGTAACTCTTCCTTTTAAAGATGAGCGTCCACTGAATACTTTCCAATCACTCTTAACACACACACATTACAGGAAAATGAAAAATATAGTATATCAACATTTGTTTTTCACTTTTAAAATCAAGTCCAATATATAAAAATTAATTATTTACTTTTTAATGCAATATATATGTTATTTTTTAAAATTATTTATAATTATTTTATATTTTACTATTTATCTCAAGATATAAAACGCTTTCCTTTTTACACAATTAATGAAATGACATAGTAAGTTATCTACAGTGGAAATTTATATTGCAGCGCATTTTACCCAGAAATCTCCTAGGAGGGAAGGGATTTATACGGCGTAGGCATCTCGGAACCGCCGGTTATCAGTTGACCCATCAGCCTTCTACAAACCGACACATAAACACACACACACACACAAACACACACACAAACACACACACACACATACATATATATATATATATATATATATATACGTATATATATAATAAAGCATATTAATAAATACGTACATTATTACTTATTGATATATACCTACTCCCGTTATGAGTTATTGTGTTAGGCCTTTTGAAAAACTAAGTTAAATCCATACTTAGAGAGTAAGGCCTCCTCTTATAATTGTTTGTATTTTAACTCGAGTTCCGGTGGAAGTAATAATATCTTATCTACAAATTTTATAATATTTTACCTTACTTATTTGAATTTTGGACACAGCATAATAAATCTGCAAGTACGTAAATACTCTCCCCAATACTTCTACGCAAACTGAAAGATGAGATTGAGATCTCGGAAACATTTTTCTGGCGATATGTTTATATATTGAATCAAATTATGCCAAACAATAAGGGATCAAAAAATACTTGATTTCACTTATCCTTCCAGCAAGTTTTTTTGCCTCGTGTCTTGACATTCCTTCCATCTTTTCACCTTGTATTAGCTCGAGTAATGCTTAACGAGTTTCAACGACTTGATAGCGTATTGGTCGAATCGCTCGAGTTAGGCTTGCCCACCGTATCTCATGGAGAGGTTTTGGTGCCAAGCTAATAATATTTTCTTTAATACATTCCAGCGACGTTTATAAGGAGAAAAAACGAAAATATTCCGAACAACTTCAAAAAAAGACAGCAGCAGCATCATTTACCACTAGGTTGAGGGAATGAAAGCTGCACGGAAAGATCTTGGATTCATACTGCTAATGCGTATGTATGTATGGTTGAACAGTTTTTGCGTCCTTTTATTCTCATATGGTCAATAGAGAGATTCATTTTACTAAGTTTTTTAATCAAAAAATCATTGACTCCGACCACATTTGTGATGGTTAGAGGGACAAATCCAAGGAAACTTGCACTCGCCATACTGCCTTAATGCTTCCTTCGTCATTAGCTGCGGTCGTAACGAAACGGATTATCATTGTAATATGTTCAATTTAGCTAATATTTGGAGTGCAGTCTACAATTAACCTATAGTACTATCCCTATTTAAGTATATTCAGTGTTTTATTATCATTTATTTAAACAGCTAGATTATGAGCTCATTTTGGAAGTCTTTCCTCGGGTAGTGCCGCGGCATGTTACTTCAAACTATAGGCATGAGATTTTCCTAAATTGCACTGTCAAATTTAGCTATTAGCTCGACGAGCGTCAAATAATTTCCATTAATGTGGGCATAGAGATTGTCAGATGTTCCCCGAAAGATGATAGTTTTTAATGAAATATTGTGAATGATATAATTCCTCGACCAGTGGCGTAAATATCGGTGTGCAACGTGTGCAAAGCAAATCGGCCCTCCAAGCACATATTGTGCTGAAGAAAATGAGACGGACATCCACTAATAAATGAAAGACGATAGGAAATTTATCGAGCAGCAGGAAATCATTTCGGAAAAAGACGCGTGTGGCAATGTGATATAGATAATGCTTACTCAAGCATAGTTTCCCAAATCTCATAACAGAGAATAATGTTTCGTTCTTAAATTATTTTTTCTACTCACGTAGATTCGCGGTTAGCATCGGCCAAATTAAGGAAAGCTTTTCGTTCAAAAATCAAAGTTAAAGAGATATCAATTTAAAGACATTATAAGTGCCTCTTTCTTCTGTTCTTTTACAGAAATTCCAAGAAAACGGAATAAAATAGGCCCTCGCTGTACGCGGGGATGATGATCCTGGAAAATACCTCGGACACCAAAAGCAAAGGCAAAAATGTAGTTAGGTTCTTGACTCATTCGGTTAAATATGTTATCAAAAGTGTATGCATATTCATTCCAATATAACAGAAGAGTCCATAAACAGTAATCGGTAAAATATCGTTACATCAATTTGCAATGCATAGGGAATAATTTATAAATCGTACTAGGTATTTAATAAGTAAGGAAGAAAGGCATATTTCAACCGTTTGGCCGCCATGAACTTTTCTTGCTGCTTTTATTCCTTTTTCCTAAAACTAATCCGAATTAATGCCATATTATCACACACCATTCGTAACGCACAAGCACGTACCTATTTGACTTTTGAGCACAACATATTAGTTCCTTTACGAGCTCTTTGATGACTGGAATTATCTAAATTATATTACAAGTCGAGTACTATCATATACGTCTTATGTTGCTACAGCACGAGGATGCAATTTCTTTTTTAAAAGAAGAGTGAGGATGTATAATCGGGATTTTTTCAGAATTTAGAATTAAACAATAATTTGCTAAATGATATGAAGCGGCTCTTTGTTTTAAATTACTGACAGGAACATGCCAATTACACACATCGAAAAAGGTTCAAAAAATTACAAATAAGTATTGGACAAACTATTATCCGTGCCTGTTGCTTATATTTTACCAAACTTTTAATGCATATATCCAAAGCCATAGATGTCGAAACTGCGAATAACGAGGGTTTACTGTACATATCTCGAATACATTAAGAAAAAAAGGAAACTGCGACTCGCGAGGGAGGGAACCCGGATTGAGAAACATTCAAATCACATTCATTTGTCAGCTCATTTGGTGCGCGACTACGAAACAATTTCTTCCAGGGTTGTGCTTTTAACTCATTAGCGGTTCAATTTCTGAAATATATTTAATTGTTTGTTTAGTGGAATGCTACGCTTTTTATTTCCTCGATGGATCATTGAGTATTTCGGCTTTAATGAAAACATCAATTCTGCACAAAGAAAGGTTGCACAAAGAGATAAGTTTTAGCTTTTATTTTGTTTACTAGTATATTGCCCGTCAAAAATGACGGGTTCACATTAATAAAAAACGGAATTAAAATTTTTTACTTTAAATAAATTATTTCCACTATCACTATTTATATTGGTTTTATTTCGCGCAGCAGTCGGTTTTCAAGATAAGCACATTGTGAGATAATGGAGGGAAAGAGGGGAAGGCATTTAGCCTTGAAGCAACAATCTGAGATGGAGCTTTGACAATTTCACTGTCGTCAAAGCAGTTGTCGTTAAATGGAAATATTATCCCAAAATATGTTAATTAAACGTTTAGCATTAGATATGTCGATCTGCAGGCAAAACAAGATTAATAGAGTAAGAAACCTTACTAATTATACTTTAAAATACATAGTTGAAATCGGATGATCGTAGATCATTTTCTCTAATTTTAATTTCCAAATGAATTAAAGCCGGCACGTCGAAAAATCTATTTTTACATGTTACTTTATGAGAAATAGAAATACTCTCCTGAAGTAGATTTATTTGTCTCCATCTATCCTTCATTGTCTTTTGATCGACCTGACATCTTACAGCATGACATCGAACTCGAACTTTTAGCTGAGAGCATTACAACCAACCAACACTTGTGTATTATTATGGAGATTTTCCGGGGTTTTTATGGAACGAAACATGTATTGTAAGAACCTCATACGAGGAGGCAATATCCTTCAGATAACCGTCTGAGATGAACATTCTATTCATGAGAGTTTCTTTTGTATGTGAAACTTCCTACTATTATTGTTGTATATAGTTAAATTATTAAAGAACGTTCAGCTTCGGGTGCTGCTAAATATATATACTTTTGTATTCGCACTTCCTCTGGATTTTCTGACTGTTTATATCCGTGATAATTATGGCTCAACCCAAGAGTTATATTATTTCATAAATAGTTAAAAATTTTTCAATAAAATTCAATATCTGAAAAGTGAACTGATTTTTTTCTAACTTGGGGGTGGAGTAATTTTTTAAATTTTGCTTTAGAATAAAAATACCTTATCCCAAACTATATATTGGGAAAATAAAATGGTAAAAAGATATTTATAATTTCACGTTCAAATCACCATTGCATTCATCGCTCATAAATGCAAGCTTATCAATGTAAAGAAGTGTTATTAATATAACAAAATTACAGTAAATGTTGTGATTATTTCCTTGAGTTTTCACTTGTGAGTGGGTTGCAAATAGTTGTCATTTTTCAAAGCGTTAGGGGCCCACTTTCCGAATTTGCACAAGGACCAACTGAACTA
The DNA here is from genome assembly GCA_028673005.1 of Tanypteryx hageni. Taxonomy (NCBI): domain Eukaryota; kingdom Metazoa; phylum Arthropoda; class Insecta; order Odonata; family Petaluridae; genus Tanypteryx; species Tanypteryx hageni. Next base: position 45,323,273 of record CM054120.1, read on the forward strand.
CGATTACGCCACTGTACAAATCAAAATAAGGAGCACGAAATAGCGCGCACAAGCAACGTAGTTAGTTGAAGATGAGTGAATACTAAAACACCCAAAAGAAGTCTGCTGTGGCATTATTGAATCCTAATACACAAATGCGGAATAGACTTTTGCTGCGTAATCAGGTCAACTTAAAAAGCACAAGGGATGAACCACGACAAAGATGTTGGACCGAACCACCTAAACGAAAGCAGACACCATCCAGCCGTGGCAAACGTTCCCTCTTAAATATGAGCAAACTATATACAGGAGTCTAGCTGGTTGTTTGTACTGGTGTGACCGGTTATCTTTCTTTCCTCAAAAATCTCAATAATAACTTTCAATTTCCTGTGGAATAGTCGACATACTTTTTCCGCTTCGCTCTCATGCAAGCGAAACGGTAGTCAACCTTTCTTCGATCGGCTGTATGTTTGCAGAAAATGTAACGCATGCACCTGTGACGGCGCTACGTAGATTAGTTTCTTATGATTTTAAATTTACAAATGAGGGCATTCATAAAATACTCAATAGTAGAGGATTGTTATCAGTTCTACGAAGTTGTTGTACCTTAATATACTACAGCAATATGGATATTGCAGCATCATATAGGAAAGTCCTTTACTTAAATAGTGATGTTTTAAAGAATTTCACTCAGACACCTCGGGCAGATGCTGACCCTTCGTCGGTATATAATTTGGAGGGTTTATTACAAGCAGAGAAAGATCCGAATGCCAAAGAAAAGGATCGTTAAGGTTTCTTCAGTTACCTCCGAGTTCCGTATTTAAATTTAAATATAATATTTGACACTAATTTTGCCGCCGTGTGCGAATGCATGTGCTGTACCCCCAGCCGCGGTGCCGCTGATGAGAATACGGGAAACCCAGTATAACGTGATCACGGACGTGTCTGAGCACCTGACCATAGATGGTTACATATTTTATGTATAATTAAAAATATAAGCGTTTCTTTATTAAATTATACTCGTTGATTAAGCAATACAAGCAGTGCAAATCTTCTGAAATCATCTTATTGTAAAATTTAATTTAGGAAGACATCATCTGCTAATATTCCATATAATGAGATGTCCTGCTGTTATTTAACTTTCTTTATTCTAGAACGACTGGTATTTTTTATTTTCCCTTTGGAAAACTCTCGCCATGGCAGTATCATATTTTTGTGCCCACTCACTAATATTTAATATTTCACTGCAGTACTGAAAGCGCTCTAGGTATAATTATAACAATGCGAAAGTGCTATTATTTTTATTTTAAAGTAATATCCCATAATTTACGGTGCACAGATTAATAACAGTATGTGTGTTTTATGATATTGTATTCAGATCTAAATGCGCATCGCGTGCATTTAAAAAATAATATTATCTTTGCTCTGTACACAATAAATACCAACATAAACGCTCTAGAATCAATATCAATATAAATAAACGATATCTCTTCCAAAGAAAAATAATAAATCTATTGTTAATACATGTAGCAAAGAAATACAACCTCTCTTAAGATTTGATGACACAAAAATTTAGACCATTTTACTTCATTTTCTATTATCTGCAAATTTTGCGCACAACAATACATAAAACCAAAGGCAATATATTGTCTCCTTCAAATTACTTACGATTAATTTGCTGTCTGTTTAACAAACTACGTTGAATGAGAATTGATTTCGCCATCTAGACCTCAATTTCTCGTTGTTTTTCTGATGAAATATATTTATGCAAACTGACTAATAATTTTTTAACAAAGTCGCTGAGTCGTTTGAAAGAAGTTTCTGATATTCTACCTTTTATTTTTTACTACTGTGTGGCAATGAGCTGCTTAAAGGTTACTATAATGGACGGCAATTCTAATTTCCTCTCAAATGAACGTCAAAAGATTGAATAAACATTAAAAATCGAATCCTTTGACATTCATGCCCCATTGGATGGTATTCGTTTGTTTAAATATAACTAGATAGACACTGATTTATCCGAAGCTATCATTTTAACATTACTTAAAAAGAAATATACAAAGTATAAAATCAGCCCATAATAAAGTTTATGAAGTGATCATAATATTTTTATCAAGAATTTGAAGAATCATTTTATAAAAAATACATAGATAATGTTTAAATTCGGTTACCCGGCTAAGTAAAGGAAAGTTTTTAGCAGGTTGTGATCCTTTAAACTTCTTATCTGTATTTGAGATTCGTTTTCTGAATGTTAGAGATAGATGCCAATAATCAGTGTCAAGAATTATTTTATAAAATTAATATATATTTTAATATTCTGTACAAATTGCTACCGGTACTAATTATCAAAAATAATTTAAATTAAAATAAACTAATCGGTGGCGTTTAAATTTATTTTCGCCGAAATTAAGAAGAACTTTCTTCATGATAAATATATCGCCTCATTTGGATATCTTGCGATTAAAAATTAAGGCGGTTCCCCTGAGCAATTTCTTATGTTGTAGGATTAAAATATTTTCCATAGTATGATTAATTGCTGCAATCTTTCACCCAAGTGATATAATAATTTACTCTTAATTTTAGATGCCGATTTTATATTTACACTAATGTTATTGCTTCTAAAACGAAATTTAACGAAAGCAATGTAGTATGGAAATTTACCAGAATGACTCATTTATAACTTTGAATAAAAAACTAAAGTACATTGAAAATTGTAATCACCCGTACATGCTAAAAAAATCTTCTTTATCGCCGCATCTTAAATTACACTCATTTAAACGTTTATTTCGAATGCGTCCCCAAGGTTTTTTGAGGTTCGTTTTGGTTTTATGACAAAATGTATCAACTATTAACCCACGTTATTTAGCCAAAAGGATCGAAAGTAAAACGAGTAATAAGAGTGATGACGACAATATTTCCAAATATAGTTAAATTCTTGGAGTATTTTGTAAAAACAAATATCTTGTGCATGCTGTAATTCAGCAGTGTCCATGTTACAGTCCGCGGTCCACATCCGGCCCGCCATGAGTAAAATAATTAAAGGACACAATCTAGCGCGCAATTAAAATTATGTAAACAATATAGTTCGTCTTTTATATTCTACTTCAATAATGGATAAACACATTTTAAACAAATCAGGTATTACTAACTCTAACGAAACCCTTATGTTTTCTTATATTTTTTCCGCAATTATATTTTCGAATGCATGTGACCAGCGGTGAGTGATGGACTAGGTGGCCCCTGAGCCGAAAAGTATACACAAAAATGCTCTAAATAATCGTTGTCAATCCTAGTTTTACGAGGATATTACCACATCTTCTCATGGATTCAAATGAACAATTAAAGGTCAAAACAAATTATTCAAAAATCAGTTACACAAAAATGCAATCTTCTCACAATTTCAATCGTTTTTAAATGTATGAAAAGGAATATATTTAGCAAATGGAAGAAACTTTCCATGCATTTTATGTTATTTGTTTTTAGGGCTCACGAATTTAAACGATATACAACGACATAACTAACTAACTTGTAAGACATTCGACCGTAATGCCGCTTGGGTTGTTTGAATTAGGTTTATTTTCACACTCAATATATTATAACTCCATTTCCCACCTTGAGAGTCGAATTAATAAAATTCCTCCTTGTTCCACTGTTACTGTTATTATGCCAATGTTCTCTGTTGCGGCTAAGGAAAAATAAATAAATCTGTAATATAAGATATATTTTATTTGTACTAATTTTATAAGAGTGCCTTTAACAGAGAGAGTGCTTCCCTGTATTTCATAATAGTTATCATTTTTTAAATGAACTATGCACACCTTAGAGTTGAGTTTCTCAATCTGGTGCTTCCGAACAACACTGTGCTCTTGAGCAGTCTCGCTGTGCTTCCATATGATGCTTAAAACGGCGTTTCCTACAATCAACAATTTTAATTTATTTTCTAAGCGCATTAAAGAACATTAGACGTAACTTCCATGATCAATTAATTTTTTTTATATAAATTCATATTTTTTTCAAAGGTATGTTGTTGCTCCCTAGATGTTCTAAAATTAATTGGGTATTCGCATCAACAAAAAGATTGGGAACCCTGGCCTGCATCTCAAATATGTTTAGTAAAATCGAAATTTGCATCCATGAAAGTAATCAAAGTACACTTATTTACTCTGATAAATAAACGTGAGTATATTACGTAAATATGAAAGAAAACTTCTCTTTACAAAGTTATCCGCAAGAAAATAAAAATGATACTTTGGACAAGTTATTAAAATTTTTAAGTCTGAGTTAACTACGGTTCGTAGTCAATTTCCTTTAAGAGCGATCAAAAAGTTAATAAATTTTTAGTGTTCACCTTCGTTTGTTCATACAATTTTTGCATGGCTATGGCAAAAGGTGTAAAGAGGAAATGTGTAATTACCACGATATTGGGCCACTATTTGAAAACAGCTTATAAACCCTAATGAACTCACGTTGACCATCAGCATTACTAGAGTAGTTTTAATTTACAATAAAACATTTTTCATTATTTATTATAGTAATAGCGTGTTCGGTGGTGTTGACGAGCTACTGAAACGTACCATCCGCAATTCCCAACAATAATTATCTGAAGCCATTCAAAACTTAAGCTTAGATTTGTATAACGGTTTTGATAACCCGGAGTATTGATAATTGCTCATCATCAATTTGTCAGACCAAATTTCAAATATCATTTTCCCCTAAATAAGCGTAAGAGGATAAAAAACACTAATTACTTGAGTTTATCCCTTAAATTACCTATAAATTAATTGTTATACGATGGTTTTTTCACGATATTCATCAGGTAGTATAAAAGTAAGCGGGGTTAAAGACGTGGCCGGACGTTTCGTCAACAGACATTCAACCCAACTGAATATAACTGCTCCAGATGACGGTTAATTAGATTACTTACAAAAATTCAATTAATAAAACTAGATGGTATACAAATAATATTATCGTCCTGTCGGCATAACGTCCTGTCGGAGAAACGTCCGTCGGCAAAACGTCAAGGTACCGTATAAAGAGAATATGAGATATTTAAATAAAAGGTTTCGTTTAAATGATACGACAATGTAAAACATTAACTCACTTTGATATTCACGATATTTAATCCACAATTTCCTATCTTTAAAGGGGCATTTCGAAAATGAGTATTTGTTTATTTTCAGCCAGTGTTAAAGTAAATCTCTTAAACGATTAAAAACCGGTCAACCCTCATTATAAACTTCTAATTTACTTTGTATCATTTTTGGCAATAGATACCTGACACTTAGAAATCCGTAATTAGTTCTATCTTGCTCAAATATACTTCTTAATAAGAAATTGGAAATTATTTTCATTTAATTTCTCCGAGTAACTTACGCACCCAGGATTGCCGAAATAATGCGCAAGGTGGCAGTAATACTTCACCGATCCAGATGAGATAGTACCAGATAAGATCTGACTAGATATTATTGTAACATTGATCACTATAGGAAATCTTGCCAGCTTGAGATCCAGAGTACCTAACAGAAATTGGTTCTGTAATGAGTGATTCATTCACTCTTGAAAAAAATAATTTCATGATTTGAGGTAATCAAAAATGAGAATATATCATGGTTATACGTTAATATGAAACCCATTTGACGAGGGAAAATACAAAAATCTTTGCATGGCGTTAAGAAATTTTTCGTTGAAACTATGAAAACTTAATAATCAAATATTATAATTAATAATACTATTTGAATTTTTACTTACACAGAGGAGTTAGTCGTGCGACGAATCATATTGGTCTATTTGGTGTAAAATAAGCGGATATGATGTTTTTATTACCGTTAACGCTTTTAGATTTGAGAGGTGTGATATAACCTATTCTTCTTCGGCGGCCCCATCGTAGTCAAAATCAAAGCATGATTAATAATGAGACGTTATTTATTTACTACAGTAACTATCGAGAATAGTAGACTTTTTAATTTCATATCAGTTTTTACTAGAACCGTGTGTGTGATGGCGCAGCCAGTAATTTTAAGTCGTCTGCAATGTTATACAAGGATAAATAACCTTATAGCTGCAGAATACTTACAAATTGAGGGGAAGAATTTGAATTCCTTAGTGGAATGTTTGAACGTCATCGGTACATAAACACGTTACCTAATTCTACGAATGAATTTGCGATGTTAGTGAGAACTCCCGCATCAGTCAAATGGGCCGAACGAATCTCCCTCCGGTGAGAGCAATGCAAAAATTAATTTTTAAATAAATTTAAAATCAATAAGTGGTATATTTTATATGCCTATTTTTCCGGGAATTTTACCCAGATTTGCTTACCATGCCTTAGCTTTTCATTCGTAGGTATAATAAATACGTGAACATATTATTGTGGTCATTTTTAGATATGTAACCGCTTAAATCATTGTAGTTAATTAAATTATTAATATTAAATTATTTAAAAATGCTTAATATCTCAGCGGTAACATTTAAACAAAAGTTTTTCGGAATAAGACCTTTCTTTATTTAAAATTATATACCTTGATGTGGCATTCATATATATAGTAGCGATAACAAATCACCGCGTTAATTTTTTCATTTTCTTCATTTACAAGACTTAGTATTCAAAATAAATATATCATAACTGTAGCATGGTTTGGGTTAAGGGTTATTATTTTATTGATCATTGTTTTACTGTGATATTTAATCAGTGGTTTCCAATCCACGAAAATAAAAGTGTATTTTGGATAAAGCGACATTAAATCATCCATTGAATAGTATATGGAGACGAGTTGAAAGTAATAGACGAAATGTTTTAGCTATATAAATTTTGCGCTAGTTAAAATCAAAATAATGGTAATCTCAACAAACTAGTTGAAAATATTATTCGTCTTGTTCCATTATTTTTATTTCTAGGGAATTCTTTAGGCTGAAAGAAACTGTCTCTTTCTATGAGTAAAGTTTAAGTTCTTAAGGAAGTGATTGATACGTACGATTGATTAGGTAATTGTAGTGGTGGATCAAAGAGGGGCGATCGCCCCCGACTTGGATGGCCCCGTTGCCCTCCACTGGGTGCATGCTTAAATTCATTCCGCGCGAAATTCCTTGATTATACGCTTCAGATTAGGTCTGTATATCAAGTAAAAGAAATATTCTGATAGGGGTAGAGATTATCAAAATATAGGGTAATCGGCAGAAGCGTATTCAAGAGGTGGGAGGGGCAATGGTCTCCCCTCCTTCGGAAGTTTCTGAACCCGACCCTGAGTAATTTGAGTTAATGTTTTAAACTTGCTTGGTTCAATGTTTCTTTACAATATGGGCTGGAGATGACAATAATACCTCGATCTTTCGCTCATTTTCCCCTTCTTTTCCTCTAATACCTTTCGCGATTCTCTCAAAGGAATAACAAACTTTGGACGCAGCGCTAGGCGGGAAATAGTCTCACATGACGTCATATCTGCTCTTTTCCGTCCAATTCCTGCTGATTCGATCATCACTTCGGTTAGTTCAACAATTGTGACAGAAATTATTCTCTTAATAGGTATTTATCAATACTAAACCTCTCGTGAGCCTTGAGAATAGCTTTTAAGAAAGTATTTCTTTCAGATACGATTGGTAAATTTTGGTCGCCATAATACATTCATTACATTAATTAAAAAAATGCTGAAGTATTCCAACGGAAACTTTGGATAACGATATATTTTATTCCAATCAAACGCTATAACTCCCCATGAAGCGTTACTCTCACTATAATAACATCTTCTATTGGTAGAGTTAAAATAGACTCTTTTGATGGTCCTTTCATGAAAATTAATTTGTGCCAATGAAGCCATTGCAGCGATACTAGCTATTTTTTAACTATGTCAACATATGCATACCATTAATTAACAAATTTGTGTGCAAAACATTTGTTGAAACGGCTTAAAATTGTATTTAATCAGTAACGGAACACGTCTGAGACATGACTAGCAGGACTAGCAGCATTGTTTAATTTGTCTCTTTCTGTAAAATGTAATAATTAATTACGGGACATAACGACTCTCCAAAATCGCGATGCTCTTATCATTTTTATGGAAAGATATACCGAGTGTTTTAGCACTCTAAACCGTTGCTGTGCTCAGGATATTTACAAGCAACGGTTGAGGCATGAAGGAGAGGGCAAATTTGGAGTGAGTGATAAATATGATGACGGCGGAGATTGGAATGATCGCTGAGGAATGCCAAGAGATAAGAATCTACATATTAATTCACGAAGTTTCAAGTTTAAAACATAGAACTTTTCCGTAAATGTGTACTGGCAATCAGTAAATCAAAGACGATCGAATAAAGCAGTCGGTGACGCGGTGTAGCCAAACGACTCACCTCTTCCGCTCCTTCCCACGAACCGCAGGTCGTTGAACTTGGCCACTTGGTTCTTCATCACGGCCGTGCAGTTTCGCAATTCCGCACAATAGTTCTCGTCATTTCCCGCCCTCACAGTCACCAGCGTGCCATCCATAACGTCACCCAGCGCCACCACCTTGAACGCCACCGGGAGGGTCTTGTTGGAACGCCAGTGAGGCGGCAGCACCGTGCACACGAAGTGGGGGCTTCCGGTGCGCACCAATTCCCCCGGATGCTCCGAAAGGATTTCATCGAGTGCTCTCTCGGCCAAATTGTCCACGGTCGTGGCTCCGGACGACGAAGACGCCCCCCCCTCGCGTCGCTGCCGATGCCCCGGGGGCGGCACCCGACTCGGCCCCGCTGCCGACATCGTCTCCGGCGGCCGAGCCGCCGCCGTCGGCACCGGAGGCCACGCCAGTGCTCGCCTCCGACGACAGATGCATCGCTCTCCCGCCGAGGGGAGAGCCGTCCGGAGGCCCTTCCGGCGGAGGTGGGGGCCTCGCTCCACGAGGCCGGTCAGGCACCGAGAAAGAGGAAGGCGGACCGCCACAAGTAGGCCAGCGCAGACGAAGGCGACGTCAGCGGACCAGGAGCATGGGGGAGGCGTCGAAGGCGACGGCGACGGTCGGGACGAGAAGGCAACCTCTTTTTTATTCCCTTTTGCCGAATGGGATCCCCCGGCTCTCCAGGACGAACACCGACCGCAAACTCCGCGGTGGTCGCGGGAGTCACCCCGACTCCTTTCCCCCGCCTCTGCCCCCGCTCCCTCCGCCCCCGTTCCCTCCACCCCCGCTCCCTCCACCCCCCGAGCTCCTTTCCGCCGGCACCGCGAGGTCTACCCCACCCCCCCCCCCTCCCGCGCAATTAGCCCCTCCTCCGGCAGAACCCGCTCCTCCGACTCGAGGGCGAAAAGGGAGCGAGGGAGGGGAGGGAAAGAGAGATAGAGGCAGGGAGGAAGAGAGAGAGAGATAGAGAGGGAAAAGAAGAAGGAAGGGGCGCGCCTCAAAAAAAGACGAACCCTCCTGCGGCGTGTTGCCCGATGCGGGCTCTTGGCCTAAACCCGCACGCCGAGCCCTCCTCCGCCACCTCGCACCGACTTCGGGCCAAGTCGTTAAGTTTCGGTCGTCGCCGTGGCCACACCACTCGCTTTCGTTCCCGCCAACCGACTGGCGTAGGGAGAGAGGGCGGCGGCGGCTGCCGTGCCTCCTTCCCACGGCCTCCTCCCCGTGGCCCCCGACTCATCACTCCTGCCACCCCCATTCAATATCACTCCGCGAATCCTTCTTTTCTCCCGGAAAAGGGGGCGGGGGCCCCGGCGGCGAGGAAAAGACGTCGGCGGCGGCGTCGGGTGTGAGGGGGCGGAGGCAAGACGGAAAAGGGGGCGGGGTGTGGAAGGGCGTGGGGGAGGGGCCGGCGTTCTCTCTACGAGAAAAAGAACATCAAAAATGGTGCGCATGCTTCCTTCTTCGCCTACTACCCTTCCCCCTGGCCGTCCCTACGACCTCTTTCCGCTTCTTTCGCCTCCTTCC